>VXBP01004928.1:1078899-1206132 GCA_013400115.1 Rhinopomastus cyanomelas | reverse complement strand
CTCATCATCTTCGTGGCTCTACACTGGACATCCTCTGGCAGGTCTATGTCCTTCTTGAACTGAGGGGCCCAGAACTGGACACAATACTCCAGATGTGGTCTCACCAGTACAGAGTAGAGGGGTAGAAAGAACCTCTCTTGATCTGCTAACCAACCCCATTCTTATCCACCCCAGGATGCTGTTGGCCTTCTTGGCCACAAGAGCACATTGTCTGCTCATAGTCATCCTGCTGTCCGCTAGGACCCCAGGTCCCTTTCTCCTACACTGCTCTCCAACAGGTCAGTCCCCAACCTGTACTGGTGCCTGGGTTTGTTCTTGAGAAAACAGAAACAAAGGTGTGATAACAATTTAGAGAATAAAAATAAGGCTGATAACAATTAATTCAGAAAATAAAAATGAAGATACTATTAAAATGATGTTAGAAAATAAAGATTGGCTGATAACAATGATGTTAGAAAATAGAAATGAAGACATGATAAGAATTAGGTTAGAATATAAAATGAAGACACGATTAGAACTATTTTAGAAAGAAGAATAAGGCAGATAAACCTCTGAGATCAGTGCAAATCAGGACATACTGTCACCAAGCTGTGAGCTGGGTTTACATGCTGCACCCAGTTGTAGGTCTAACATCCTCCTGCAGCAGACATAAGTCTCTCCTTAGGTGGCTCCGCTCTCCCCGCAGCCCCAGGTTTTGTGTATTTAGCTTTGCCCGAGGGCCAGCTGCACCATTTCCCACCCAGAAGCAGCTCCCACATGTGAATACAGCCCACATCTGCTGACCTTCCCCCTCCCCGGGTTTCACCATGGGGCCGTGAAGTGTCACAGCCTTTGCAGTGTTGCTGCTCTGTTTGGTTCAGGGCAGCTCGGTGCTGCAGAGTGGAGGAATGAGCCTGAGGTACTGCCTAGCAAAGCTGCGCTTGGAGATGGACTTCAGCTACCTCGTGCTTGCCCAAGTGGGTCAGCGCTGGCCATTCTCAGGTGCCCATGTTCATACAGATGTGCTCCTGGACCACAGTATAGGTGCAGTTGCAGGAGCGAAACCTCTCAAGGAGGGAGAGGAGTGGTGGTGGGAGGAGAGGGTGCTCAGTGGTGCTCTGTCTGCCCCTGGCCACACCAGTTTGCACAGCCACTATGGAAACTGGCAGCCACCACCGGATCCCAATGAGCATGTGGCTGTGAGAAGGGATTTCCCAATCACATGCACCATTTGTTAATGGGGGAAGCAGGTCATCCTCTCATTGCTCTGTTAGTGGAATGAGCAAAAATATCCTGATACAAGCTGCCCTCTCACTTCATCAGAAGCTACATGACCTGAGGAACTGTTAAAAACCTAAATAATAACCATTTTTAATGTACAACTAGTAAACCCTGTCTGTGTTTCTGAGCAGCTCCTTTCCCAGCTGATGAATTAACATCCCAGAAATAGTCCACGTTAACGCATCTATTTTTTTTTCAGCAATCTGTCCAACAACCCTTCTGTTTCACTTCATTTCACCCCCCTCTTCTCACTTCTAGAGTTTCCTGGAAAACCTAAATTATTTATTTATTGAGAGAAGGGGCCAGAACACAAATGTTCAATAGGAAAGATCATTGTCCCTGTGGTGGTGGTTTCAACTGAAAATGTATTTTCATTATTTTTGGGGTCTGTTATTATATTAAATTTCACCTTGAAATGGAACCCTGTGTTTAATTTTGAAATGTTAGGCTGGAAAACATTTACAGCTTAGGATAGCAGTTTATTCCTTGTTGAAATCTGAAAAAATCACAGAATCACAGAACATCAGGTATTGGAAGGAACCTCGAAAGATCTTCCAGTCCAATCCTCCTGCCACAGCAGGATCCCCTAGATCAAGTCACATAGGAACATGGCCAGGTGGGCTTTAAGCCTCTCCAGAGAAGGAGACTCCACAACCTCCCCAGGAAGCCCCTTCCAGGGCTCTGTTACCTCACAGGGAACAAGTCCCTTCTCAGATTGAGGTGGAACCTCCTCTGTTCCAGCTCAGACCCATTGCCCCTTGTCCTATCAATGGATGCCCCTGAGTAGAGCCTGGTTCCATCCTCCCGACACCCACCCTTTCCATATTCATCAACATTCATGGGGTAACCCCTCAGTCTCCTTTTTTCCAAGCTCAAGAGTCCCAGCTCCCTCAGCCTTTCCTCATAAAACAAGAGTTCATGCTTCCTTCTAAGCATTTTGATTTTTTAAGGGAACTTCTTTCTCACATTGCTGACTTTTCCCTCCTCATTCGACCTCTACCCATTCTTTTTCTACGCTGGAAAATGTCAGAAAAGGCACCAAAACTGAGAAAAATACGGTAAAAATGCTTTTTCTCCCTTGGTCTATTGTTTTCCAGATCAAATAACGTTTTCAGTTTATAAAATACAAAATGGAAATTTTAGAAATAGAAATTGACAAAATTTCTAAGTGAAAAAAGGGAATATTTTTATTTTTTCATCTTTCCTCACTTTCTTGAATTAAGAACTTTGAGTAGAAAAAATTGAAAGATTTAAAATTCTAAAGATCTGAAATCAAAACTCAAGAAGCAGAGAAATCCTTTTCAAGAAACAAAACCTGGTCCAAAGCCAAGAACGAATGAAAATTGGAATAATTTAAAAAACGGTAGGAAACCAAGTTTTATCCTGACCTGACATTTTAAAAGATTGTGTTTTCATTTCAAACTGTCAGTGTTCCCTGAAATATCAATGAAATCAGTGGAAAATGCTTGAAATCAGCAGGAAAAATTAAAAAGCAATTCAGGAAAAGACTTTCCTCCTTCCAGATGGAGAGTCAGGCTCCACTGTGGTCGGGCAGACTAAATATAGAGATGCTGCTGCCTGAGGTTTTGCTGTGCAAGCGGACAGGCGGGTCGAGCATCCAGCAACAGCAGATGCCATGTGGCTACTGCACAAAATTCACACCCACCCTGAACCCAGGCTGCAGGAACCCTGGGCGCAGAGTGAGCAGAGAACTCCCCAGCAGCACCCAAAACCTGGCTGGATGGGGCTCTGGGCAACCTGGTCTGGAGGGAAGTGTCACGGCCCATGGCAAGGGGTTGGAACTAGGTGACGCCTGAGCTCCCTTCCATCCCAACTCAGCTTGTGATTCTGTGATTTGGTGGTCCTAGAATTCCTGGGAGGCATCCCAGGCTTCAGGTTCTCTAGGACCTCACATTTGCAGGGAGTTAGTGCAGCTGTGAGGTCTGAGCAGCGAGGGACATGCTGGTGGACACTCAGTTTGCCAATAAAATAAACCACTAACACCTCCAATGGTCTTCACTGGGATAACAGCAGCGTCTGTCTAAGGCTGGGCAAACTCCTGGGGAAAAAACATCCCCCAAATCACCCTGGTAAACACTGCGGGTTCGGGGGACCTGCCACAGGAAAGCACCAGCCTTCAGGATATTTCCAGTTCAGCCTGTGCTTGTGTGTGTTTTGAGGGAACATAATCTGGTCCCAGTTACAGGTTTGTACCACACACACACACACACGTCAGGATGGAGGATACCCGGTCATAGAGGAGCTGATGACAATAAAATAGGATTAGGCTGAAGACTTGTCTTCACTTACTGGTAGAAAAGGAAAACCCTTGCAGAAGACAAGTTTAATCCAGCTGTGAAATGTTTCAGGGTGGCTCAGACACAAATCATGTACCAAGGGGAAAAATAAGAGGAGAAGAAAGGGTAATAGGAACAATAAACCTACGGGAGACACATGTTCCGAGCTGAGGCATCATGTCTCTGTCTTTTTTCTTAAATGAAATGCAGAGTTTGTGTTTCTGTTACTTCACGAGAAAGAAGATGGTGAATCCAGCGTGACTGGGGAAGAGAGATCACAGCGGAGGAAGAGAGATTACTGGGGCGGGGGGGAGAGGTCACTGTATGGGGGAAGAGAGATTAACAAGGGGAAGAGAAGTTCCTGGGGAGAAAGATTATTGGGAGGAAAGAGAGATCACTGGGAGGAAAAAGAGATTACTGGGGAGAGAGATCACTGTGGAGGAAGAGAGATCACGGGGAGGGAAGAGAGATTACTGCAGGGGAAGAAAGATCACTGGGGGAAGAGAGATCACTGGGAGGGAAGATATTTTAGACTTCAGATTAGTTTTCTGCCCCATAAATTCAGCATTTCCATGCTGCTGCTCCTTGTTCAGTCCCAGACTCCCACCCTGTTTAAATAAAGTGGGTTGCTTTGCTGTTGCTCCTTATTTTCCATCCTGTTCCTAAAACAGAAATATATTTGCTGCTTTGCATAATTGATCTGCTGGGTAAGAAGCTGTTTGCATACTGGGAGACCAGTGGAGACTGAGTTAACCTTTCTGTGCGACGCGTGAACTGAACCCAGCTCCAGGCTGAGAGCTCCAGGCTGCAAAAATTACCAACAGGTTTAGAGTGGAAAGTGCTGATGGCAAAGATTAAGGAATATTTATAACAATTAACACTGGCTGGGAACTGACCTCATGCTTGGGAGGGGAGGTCAGCTCCTCTTTCACTGGCTGGGTCATCACTCTCATCTCCTCCACCTCTTACCCCACTGCTATAGCAACTGGAAGTCACTCTTATGGGGAAACAGGGAGAGGAGATGGTGATGCACGAGACCCATGTTCATTATCAGGCTTTTTTAACACTGTGAGTGCAGTCAAAAACTCATTTACACCCCCTCCCACCTCTGTCTGCCTCGAGGAGGCCACGTCCATATAGCCCCTCTGAGCTCCCTGCTGCGCCAAGGAGAGAGAACAAGACCCCAAAGCTCAGCAAAACATTTGCAGAGCAGATGAGGAGTTGGGAGCTCTGGGATGGACCCGAGGATATAATTTTCAGTGGAAAAAAACAAATGAGACAGAGGGAATAGAATGAAAGGAGAAGCTCAGAGCTCTGAACTCAAGGCTAGATGAGTCGGGGTGTATTTCTGGTTTAATAATCATTAGGCTATCATTCTGCAGATAGTGAAATGACTCCACAACACATTCATTTTGAGCAGTTTGCTCAGCTTCCCCCCTCTCTCCTGCTTGCTCCCTGTTGCTTTTCATTGCCGCTGACTCCCTTTAACCCACCTTGACACTTGAAGGCCAAAATTAATCTTGTGAGCAAAAGATGGCCAAGATTACTAAATTATGTGCCTCTTCATTATCTTTAGGTACCTCCTCAGGACAGATGAATTGCCTCAAAGTCAGGGAAGAGAATCCTACAGGGAGAAGGCAAAGAATAATGTGCAAATACCGAGTGAAAGAAATGAATCGGCACCGAAGGAAAAGGGGAAAAACACACATGCCATTTCTTTTTCCCCCACTCATTCTGTTTCCTTTGCGTTCAGTGGTTCAGGGCCGCTGCTAGAAGATGGAGACATACATTAATTCTCCGTGCAGAAAAGCAAATACCGATCTCCATCCTCTGGGATTGAGACGTCTGGTCTCAGCTGTCCCAGAGGAATCTTCCTCCATTGCCTAATGGTCTCTGACCATAGCAGATCCGCTGAAGGGTTACCGTATCATTTTCTAAAGCCTCATTTAGGCTCATACACACACCACCCCCCTTAAAAAAAACCCCATCACCCTGTCACACCGAAGCGATTTCAACCCCGTAAACCTTCTTTCGCTTTATTTCTCGTAACTAATTTAAAATGCAGGGATGGATTTAAGAAAGCAAAGGAGAGGGAAAGGAAGGAAGGAAAGGAAATAGCACAGGAGTTAACTTTCCAGAGCTGCATTAAATGATGGATTTTAAAAGTCCATTTTAATGCAGGTTGTGTGACTTTTTTAGAACAAGTGCCTGCCATAAAAGAGGGAGAAGGGAAAAAGACATTATCTGGTCTAGTAGTTTTCAGGAAGTTGTGGTCCCAATTCCCTAAAAATAAAGTTTCTTTATGGTCATCACTTTGCTTATTGCTTCTGTGCTAGTGGCACCCTGAAAACCTCAGCAGAGCTCAGGATCCTGCTGTAAAACCACACTGCTGGTGACCAGATCCAGTGTTTCACAGAATCACAGAACATTAGGGATTGGAAGGGACCTCAAAAGATCATCCAGTCCAATCCTTTCACTGCCACAGCAGGATCCCTTCGATCCAGTCGCACAGGAACTTGGCCAGGTGGGTTTTAAACGTTCCCAGAGAAGGAGCCTTCACAGCCTCACTGGGCAGCCTGTTCCAAACAAACCCAAAGCAAGGCACTGGTGCACATACAGAAATGCTCTCCAGAAAAGGCTCAGGAGCTCAGACCTTGGTTTTACTCTCATTGATTAGAAGAGACCTTTAAGGTCAGCAAGTCCAACCTTTGCCCCAGCACTGCCAGGTCACCGCTAAATCGTGTCGCTTAATCCTGGGTTCAGCTGAAAAATGTGATCATGACCATTACTTGTGACCTCAACTGTGTAAGAAATCTTTAATTAGACTGTAAGGAAATGTTGGGCTGCGGCAAGGCGAGAAGTTTTGGTCTGGGCGATGTTTAGCCTCTATCATTTCAACCTACACATTGAAAGGGAAGCGATAGCAATAAAAGGATTTGCCATAACTGATTTGCTTCACTGTGGTTAACACTAAACGGGCATTTCCTGCTGGGAAACTTGTCTGGATGAAAGTTTTCAACCAAACCAATGCAGACTGGGAACAGAAAGGATGAGGCTGTAATGGAAGCTCGTAAAATTGGATGAGATTTGTTAGAGGGCAGCAAAACAACAGGGCCAGGAGCAGAATGCAACCTCCTGCCTCCGTGTAGTTCAATTATTGACTGCACGTGGATTTATTCCCTTGTAGCAGAGCTCCCTGTCCTACACACCTCACATCTGCCAGCCTGGGGAGAAGAATCAGCCCATCTTTCTAGGAAACGACTGTTTTCATGGGGCCACTCTGGTAATGCTATTAAAGATGATAGTTTTGAACAAAAAGTGATCTGTTCTCTGGGATACTTGTACAGTGGAATTTCTTTTCCTTGCCCTGATTTCTTTTTTATATATATCTAGATTTGGGTTTTTTTTTTTTCTTTTCAGAAAGCAAACTGAATGGCCATAGGAAACCCTAACCTGACCAGACTAATTTATGGTAGAAAACATGATTGGTGTGGAGCCCATCTCAAATTTTTCCAGGTCAGAACTCTAACTGGTTAAAATTTAGTGCAGCTCTGAAAGCAGCAGAGCAAAGACGTGGCCATGCAGATTTAAGGACGTATTGGAATATTCTGTAATACTTCTAAGCTTTTTTGAAGCCTCCAGAAGAAAGGAATAGAGTTCATTTTGGGGCCTCTCTAAAGCAGCAGCTGATCACATGCTCCCAACTTGGGCACATTACACATCGTGGAATCATAGAATCATTAAGGTTGGAAGAGACCTACAAGATGATCCAATCCAACCATCAATCCAACCCCACCCTGCGCACTAAACCCTGTCCCCCAGGGTCACAGCTACTCCGTGTTTGAACCCCTCCAGGGATGGCGACTCCTGCATCACTGACCCACCTGTCCCAACCCCTGACCACTCTGTCAGGGAAGAGATTTCTCCTGATGCCCAACCTAACATTCCCCTGGAGCAACCTGAGGCCGTTTCCTCTTCTTCTGTTGCTGGTGACTGGGGAGATGAGACCAATTCCCACATCTCTACAACCTAGTTGTAGACAACAACATCAGTACCAACCGTTTCCTTAACCAGAGGGGTGTTGTCCTTTGAGGAGACACTCAGCCCCTGACCGTAGAAGGATCAATCTGTCAGGCCTCAGGGGACGAGGCAGTTTGGGGCACAGAGGTTTTGGGCGCTCAGCCAAAACTGAAACAGCACTTTCCAACTTTTCAGGCTTTACTTGTTCCTGTGTCAACAGGTTTTCTTGCTGGGACATGACTGGCACAGGATTTGGTCTCATTTTAACTAAGATGCACGAGGTAATTTATAGAGGAAATAAACCTTGTGCAGTGGAACAGTCTCAGTAAGACAGGTAAGAGCAGTGCATATCCTTCCACGTTATTTGAAATACACTTTATGACTCCAGGTTTTATTACTGGGGTGGGTTTAGTGCAGTTTACACTCAGTGAGACGGATGCTGGATCTGTGTGAAACGCCCCCATCTCTATTTCCTTCTTCTCTGCTCTGAAATCAGCACTCAGTATTGAATCTTCAGCGAAACAAACCAAACACAAACAACATTCCTCAAGCCACAATTGCCACCCTATATGTACTGGGTCTAAACCTTCACATGGGAATTGTACTGGTCTGTAGAACCCCTTTAGACCATTATCGTCACCATATATTCTTGAGACCCACTATCGTCACCATAAATTTTTGTAACCCAGTATCACCCCAATATGTTAATGGAGAACCCAAACTAGCAGGCAGCTGCATCTACCTATGTGCCCACAATTGAGCTGAGACTGACAATCGAGATAGCTCTTCATTGCAGCACTCAGACTGTGCAGGAGCAGTTTCCCCTCTGACAGCCCGTGTTTATTTTATCTGTACCTTTCTCCACGTCAACAGGGCTACTTTCTCGCTCGTGACACGGGGAATTGCAAAAGCTCATTTATCTGACACACTCTAATTACCGCAGACATCAACTGTTTTCATGCACTTCTCCAAAAATATGGTCCAAAGTGTTTGCACAGGAAATTCTGGCTTTCAGGGAACGCCCTGGATTTCATCCGTTCTTACTTGTAACTCAATCTCCTCAAAAAAGTCACAAAATACCTGGTTTTACTTGTCTGCTTTGCAAGTGCCATGAAGCATTGGGGTTTGGTCTAGACACTGCTGCATACTGGCCATATAGGTTTTCCAGGAACAACTTCTTTATGTGTTCATAAATGTTCTCAGCATTCTTCTCAAATTAAGAATCTCTTTGCAGTCATTTCTGCTGCCTTTTCCACTGTGGATTGAGCACAGAATCACAGAATCATCCTGGCTGGAAAGGACCTTCAGGATCGGCAAGTCCAGCCCTCTTCGCAACAGCCCTCTAATCCCCTGGACCATGGCCTCAAGTGCTCTAGCTACTCAGTTTCTAAACACCTCCAGGGATGGGGACTCCAACACTTCCCTGGGCAGCTTGTCCCAGTGCCCAACCACTCTCTCAGGAAAGACATTCTTCCTAAGATCCAACCTGAACCTCGTCTCATGCAAGTTGTGGCCATTTCCCTTCGTTTTATCATTAGGACGAGAAGAGACCAGCAGTAAGTTACTGTCTAGTATGATGAGGAAGGAGAATCAGGACACTTGGCCTCCACGGCCACTTGCAATTATTTTCCACCACAGTGCCTTGATACCTGCAATCAGTGGTGCATTTAATGGCAGTGTTAGGGGTGCTCATGGATGATGACTGTTTCATGCAGCACAGCTGAACGTTCTGCAGCCTCACCACATTTCAGCACCAGGCAGAGGCCTCTTCTCCAGCACTTTCATTCTTGTGCAGTGCTTTTGGCAAGGACAGACCCACGGTCACCCTGTACTCTACAGCTAATCTGTGCTCATCCTGCCCTACTCTAACAGTCCCGGCAGCGCAGGGTTTGGACAAGATGAGCAAGGAAATATCATCCATCTCAATACCTGACCCCAAGAATAATTTTGTTTTTAGGTAAAGAAAGAAGGGGAAAGAGAATAATAAAATAAACCTGGCAGCACAGAATCACAGACTCACAGAAAGTTAAGGGTTGGAAGGGACCTTGAAAGACCATCTAGTCCAACACACCTGTCAGAGCAGTCACATCCGACGAGTTACCGTCAGTTCGGAAGATGTCCATCCTACCTCACTGCATCCTTCTGTTCCTTTTTCCAGAAGACAGGCAGCTTTCATGATGGTCACTCATCTCCTTTTGACTCATCCAATGAAAGCTACTTTAGCCAGGACTGTGTTCACCGAGTCCACAGCATGTGCATTCATGACATTGCTGGCCACAAGCCCAATCATATTAAGATCAGAGGCATCACTGCTACCAGCTGAGCGTTTATGTCTGTCAAGTAATAAGAATTGAGGTCAAGATACAAATGAAAACAGCTCTTTTTCTCAGGCAAGCTTTCCCTAAATATCAAATGCAGCGTACCAGGAGCAGTTCCAAAACCTTGTTTGTGATCCTGATCTGGCCTAGGGACAAGAATATTACTTACACAGATTCTAGCAGCACTGCACAGACCTTTTACAAGGGGGTATCCTGCCAATTACTGCAACTGGAAACATACGTTTGCAGGCTGAATGTGGGGATTATGGAGAGAGTTTTGTTTGTTTGTTTGGGGGAGGGTAAGGGGGGGGGTGTGGAATGTTGGCCACTGAACTGCTTGAGAGAGCCTAGCACAGAACCACAAAGATGATGAAGGGAGTGGAGCATCTCCCTGGGGAGGAAAGGCTGAGGGAGCTGGGTCTCTTGGACTTCGAAAAAAGGAGACTAAGGGGTTATCCCATGAATGTTGATGAATATGGAAAGGCCAGGTGTCAGGAGGATGGAACCAGGCTTTGCTCAGTGGCACCCAGTGACAGGACAAGGGGCAGTGTGTGTGAGCTGGAGCAGAAGAGGTTCCACATCAATGTGAGAAGGAACTTCTTCACAGTGAGGGTGACAGAGCCCTGGCAGGGGCTGCCCGGGGGGTTGCAGAGTCTTCTTCTCTGGAGATGTTTAATACCTGCCTGGCTGTGTTCCTGTGCAACTTGATCTAGGTGATCCTGCTGTGTCAGGGGGATTAGACTGGATGATCTTTTGAGATCTCTTCCAATCCCTAATGTTCTGTTATTCTGTGATTCTGTGTTCTGAGACTAGGTTTCCATTTGCAAGCGAGCATCTTTAGGATACCCTCCTCATGGAGCCCTTCCAGTCGCTTTGAGTGGCTCCACCAAGTGTTGATTGCATTTGTCTTGAAAAGAATGCTTCTGCATCTAGTGCTTTTTGAATGAAACAGAAGAAATTAACCAAAAAGGAAGAAATGGTTTAATGGATCAATCTACCTTAAGCACTTCTCTAGCTCACAGCCTGGCATCTGGTTACCCTGCAAATGGGATTCCTTCAACTTCCATTAAAAAGAAAGATGGCTTGTTGAAATGACACACTTTTGTGGAAGATCATCTGTAATAAAAGCCTTGGAGTAATTTCTTGATGCAGCTAACAGGAGGTTGCCGGAGCAGCCTGGGTAGATATGGATTTCTTGCAGACCCTGGGACTATCAACCTCAAGTTACATCCAAGAAAGATGCCATTTCAGAAGACGTGAGTGTGATGGAATGATGGTTGTCAAATCCAACATCTTGTCATACAGAAGAGATCATCATAGAATAATTCAGGTTGGAAAAGGCCCTTGAGATTATAAAATTCAATCCATAATCCTACTCTACCAAGTTCACCACTAGACCAGATCTCTAAGTATCACATCTAAGTGATCTTAGAACACCTCTAGGGATGGTGACTCAACCCTCTCCCTGGGCAGCCTGTTCCAATCATAGAATCATAGAATCATTAGGGATTGGAAGGGACCTTGAAAGATCATCTAGTCCAATCCGCCTGCAACAGCAGGATCATTTAGACCAAGTCACACAGGAACACATCCAGTCGGGTCTTGAATATCTCCAGTGAGGGAGACTCCACAACCTCCCTGGACAGCCTGTTCCAGTGCTCCGTCACTCTCACCTTGAAGAAGTTCCTTCTCAGGCTGATGTGGAACCAAATCCCTGACCACTCTTTCAGTAACAAAATTTTTCCTAATGTCCACCCTAACTCTTCCCTGGTGCTGCTTGATCCTTAAAATCTATCCTTAGATCTTAAGACTGGATACGGGAGAAAAAGCAAAGGTAGAGCAACTGCAGCCTGACTGTTCTTAGGACCAAGCAATCCAGGTCATATTCTCATTCAAGCCAGCCTTTGAGCAGTAAGCAAAGGTAGAAATGAGCTGAACAAGTCCTGCCAGTGAGAGGAGGTCTGTGATGCACACCTTGGGAGAAGGAACACTGTGTGATAAACGCTTCCTGAGAACAAAATAAAATAAAATAAAAATAAAGAGAAAAGGTGTTTAACCCAACCTAATTTGATACAGGAGCAGTGGCTGATGACAGACACCCAGACAGGGCACATTGTAGATGATGTTATTCATGGCTGTAATCTAATGTCATAGCTTTTGCAGAAGTAGAATTAAAAATCGGCAGTTCTTTGTGGTGAAGACAGACAGATGCTTTCCTGCTTTAATTCCTGAGTGGCCATAACATGTCCGTTGACATTTCAACTTGATGTTTTAATTGGCTGATTTGAATAAAACTCAGACAGGTTATGTTGCTCCATTTTATTTGGTGTCTCCCAGCCCAACAGCCAACAAAAAGAAGACAGCGGGACAAGGAGGGGCAGTGACTTTTCACCTCTCTGATTCTCTCCATGTTTTGTTTAGCTCTTAATATATTTAAATTCATGCCTTGTTAAATTAGAGCTGTGTCCTGGAGGGACTGAAGTCAGCCACCGCCATCCAAAAAGAGGGTGCTCAACATTCCTCCCAGCTATCCAGGAGAATGTTTTCTTTAAAGACTGGATTTGTTTAGAATGAATCCATTTCTTTCTCATGTGCAGCTCTAGAAATGTGGACCTAAGGTACCACACAGCCCATCTCAGGGGGGTGCTGCAACCCTGGAACTACACAAGGGTCTTCCTTTATTTTTGCAGACAGAGGCCACTTGCTGGGATGGACCACTCCTCCCCATTCCCACATCCAAAGGAGAAAGGCAAAAGCTTCTCTAGAAGCCTTGAATGTGTCTGAGTCTGCAGCAGAGGCACTTTCTCAAGGCTCATGGGCTGTTCAAAAATCACTTCAACTCTCCAAGGAAGTGAAGCTTGAGGCAAAGACTTGTGTGACCTTCCTGACCTGGAAATCAGTCTACCTCTGGGTGATCATCATTCCTCACCAGCAAGACAAAGGGTCAAGAGGGCTGTATGGAGTGAGAGGGGAAGAGGAAGATGAGGAAATGGTTATCACACAGGCTGATCCAGCTGGTGTTTGTCATCCAAGACTTGTTTGGAACCTGCCTTTTACTGTTCTCCTCTGAATAATAAAAAAGCTAGAGATGCTGAAAGCTTCTCTCTAGCCTAGTGAACCCACACCTGCATCCACATCACTGGCAGTTATTTTTCCCACCTTATTCTTTCAGTTAAGATCCATATCTGCACTGATTTGTTTTGTGTCTTTCTCTCTGCTCATAAATGTAGACCATCTGCAAACCCCCTGCAAATACTCCCGATCATTATAGCTCCATATGAGATCGAGAGAATAATGGGGAGAACATGGTGCACTCGGTGTTTTGAGCAGCAGGTACCTTGGGTACCATGGATGAATCTCAGTCTGAGTGGGAAGTGAGTTTGCTTGTCCCAGGTTAGTGCTTGAGGTGCAAACTCGCAGCACAAAGCCGCCACAGCCCATTAGCAGAACTGGGCATCCATCTCTGTCAAAGGGAAGGTCAGGGCTCAGTTAGCATGGAATCTGAATTACCTTCACCCTGGAGAACCAGGCGCTCTCGGGTGGGATGGAGGTCATTGCTGGGGCAGCATCAGAGAAGCCTCAACATAGACTACTGCCTTCCAGAGAGAGATTTCAGCTTCACCTTTAAAATTCTCCTTGCAGCTACAGAAACTCCGGGATTTTGTCCCTTTCATGCAAATTCTCAGAGTAGATCTGTCCTATTGCCCCTCTCCTAGTCCTTCATGTTCCTGCTGTCCATTTGCAGCCCACAGAGCTGTTTAGTGTGCCCGGGAATCCACACTGGATTCCAGGAATAGTCCAATAACAATGAAGGTTGGATTTACTGTCTCACTGAGTAAGGAAAGCCCTGACCGAGGTGATTTTATATGATTTTATACATAGGTAGCTTGGCTGATAAAAAATACACCAGGGTAAAAGTGGCAACACTCAGGGAACCAGAACCTGTTGGGCAAACCCTGAGCAGCTACCATCCATCCTATTTCCACCAAACCAGCTCTTTGACGGTGAGTCAGCCTGAACTCAGAAACTGGGCCATAATGGGGGGAGAATGGGAAAATCTATGTGATCCTTCGATGTTTCCAATGGAACAGGGACAAGTCCACATGATGAGTCCTTCCTTCCCATCAATCAACCATCAAACCAAATGATTTCAGCATTCTTGCAGCCCGAAAGAGGTTCTTCCCATGATCCATCCCTGGGTGTGGAAGGACTGGTGGTCCCTGGCCAGTGTTGCTCTTTGGAAGGATGAGCCAGTTCTCCCTGCAGGACGCTTACACCAGGCTGGGCTCTTCTCCAGACAATCTCCTCCTGCTTTGATTAAGAACTGCCCAAAGCCCAACCAAAACAACATTTTTCACTTTATCTCTGTTTAAAATGATGCTCAGCAAGCAAGGAACCTGAAGAAAAACAGGGAAATTAAGACTCCTCATGCGAAACTTCTTGATCAACTTTATTTTTGGATGAATCTTATTTTGAAAGCCCTTCTTCACCTCCTTCCACCCCAAAATTCACCTCGACACGTCCAAATTCCATTGGCTTTGGTGAGAAATGCCCCGTGTGTGCTGACAGACAGAACCTGAGCAAGTCTGCTGATACTGAGCAAGAGAGAGAGACACATTCGGTTCATGGAGCAGAAAGGAAATTGTGCTTTACTCTATTGTTTACTCTTCCCAGTCCTTTAATTTTCCCTTTGTTTAATATTTCAGCAAAAGCCATTTATCTTCCCTGATGATCAAATAAACTGGGTGGTAAAAGAGCGGATATGCAATTCACTGGGAGAGGGAAACCGGCATTAGAAGGCAGACCAAAGGGATATAGTTTGGAAACCCAGTAACGTGTGATTTGCTACCTCACGCCTGCCTCGCTGCCCGAGGGAAAATATTGGGCTTTTCATGCCGAGCGAAGATACGGGGTTATTTTTGAGCAGCTCTGCGGCGCAGGGGATTGCGGCTCTGAAAGTCGATCCTCGGCTGCTTACGAGAGCCATATCCAGTTCAAAGCAAGATCTTTCTCCTTGCTGAAGATAACAGGTAATGAAGGCAGCTATCAGGATTTTGGAAGCAGGAGCAGCTAATAAGGAAAGACTTGGCGAGGCTCAGACGGTGGCAGGGTCAGGCGTTAAGAACTAAATTGTGCTGCCTGAAGAGAGAAAATAACTGAGATTTTCCTTCAGTCCTTGAGCCAAGGTCAGCGAAGCCTTTCCATGGGCTTCAGGGGCACTTTCAGACTGAACCCGACTTCCAGTGTTCCCTATAACTAACTAAGCTCTCTGCCAGTTCAGCTGTAGGAAGAGGATCTCAGAGCTTGAAGAACTGCTACCAGCAAATAGGGATTTTCAGACTATTTCATCCATTAAATATGTTTCTGATTTTTTTCTGCAGGCAGAGGGTCAGGATTCACTTCACTTAGGTTTCCATCAATAGCTGATGGGGTGCAAACCATTATCAACCTTTTTCTGCTGTGACAGTTACTTAACTACAAGGTCTTAATGTTCCCTACAGCCTTACACATGGGTTTGTGTTGGGATGTTCAACATATTCTTTCCTTTCACCATTTTTTGGAGGTTTCCAGGGCAAAAATGGGAATCTAATGCTCGTGTCAGCAATTTTAATTACATACATCCATAAAATTACTCAATTATTATTATAAAAATCATTAAAATAAAATTATTCTATTTATTTCTAGTATATATTTAGCTTTTAATTACTAGTATTATCAAAATTACTAACTTAATTTATTAACTAACATCCATAAGGATATCACTTGTGCATGTTAATCTGGTTTTTACTCAATTTTTTTATCTAGAGTCAATGTGCAGAATTTCTGTAACACAAGCAACAGGGAAACATATCAATTACACAGAGTCACAGAACATCAGGGATTGGAAGGGACCTTGAAAGATCTTCCAGTCCAATCCCCCTGACACAACAGGATCACCTAGATCCTGTCACACAGGACCATGGCCAGGTGGGTTTGAAATGTCTCCAGAAAAGGAGACTCCACAGCCTCCCCAGGCAGCCTCTTCCAGGGGTCTGTCACCCTCACCATGAAGAAGTTTCTTCTCAGGTTGATGTGGAACCTCCTCTGTTCCAGCTCACACTCACTGCCCCTTGTCCTATCATTGGGTGCCACTGAGCAGAGCCTGGTTCCATCCTCCTGACACCTGCCCTTTCCATATTTATTAGCACTGATGGAGTCACTCCCCAGTCTCCCTTTCTTGAAGTCCAAGAGACCCAGCTCCCTCAGCCTTTCCCCCTCAGGGAGATGCCCCACTCCCTTCATCATCTCTGTGGCTCTGCACTGAACTTTTATGTCCTTCTGGAATGGAGGAGCCCAGAAATGAACACAAGATTCCAGGTGTGGCCTCACCAGGGCAGAGCAGAGGGGGAGAAGAACCTCTCTTGGTCTATTAACCATCCCATTTCTAATCTAACCTGGGTCTTCTTGGCCACAAGGGCACATTGCTAGCTCCTGGCCATCCTGCTGGCCACCAGCACAACCATGTCCCTTTCTCCTGTGCTGCTCTCTAACAGATCATTCCCAAACCTGTACTGGTACCCGGGGTTGTTTTTGCCAGACTCCAGACTCTGCACTGCCCTTGTTATAGTTCATTCCATTTTTGTCTGCCCAGTTCTCCAGCCTGTCCAGGTCACTCTGAATGGCAGCACAAATTTCACACCTAGTTTTTGCAGCAAATCTCTAGACTAAAACGACGCAATCTGCAGTATCAAAGCTCTTACTAAAAATACCTTCTTTTTTCCTTCTGATAGGAGTGTTTTAGTCTGAAGACGGATGAATCAAATTAAGAGCAGGGAAGTGTAACAGCACGACATGCAGGATCAGCCTTAGTTTTTCCTGCATATCTCATCCAACCACAAGGATAATTTTTTCCTGTGAAGTAGTGTTTCAATATTTGTTTTAAACTACTGAAGTGCCTTCCTATAAAGAAACAAATAATTGTTTTAGTTGGCAGGCCTAAGACCAAATAAAATACCTAAAAGTGGCTCTGATATTGACATTTATTATTTTTTTATGAGAAAAAAATGTACTTTGGAAGAAGAAGACCTCAAAATACTGGATTATATTTGAGAGCTGACTGTGGGCAGAGAACTACCGTTGCTATCTCGAGTTTTGGAGAATGGAAAGGAAAGCAGCCCAGTGTTCACAAGGATGCCACATACAGTCTGTTTTTATCTTTGAATATTTATATAGACTATATGTCTCTCCTTAAAGACTAATGATGCTTCTGATAGGTAGACCATGACATTCTGCTGACACCAGTGCTACAACTCCACTTCTGCAGCTCCAGTTTTCAATTAAATCTCTATTTTACTTACAGTTTGGAAAATTGAGCAAGTGTAGAGTCTGGCATCTGGGCAAGAACAACCCCAGGTACCAATAGAGATTGGGGACTGACCTGTTGGAGAGCAGTGGAGCAAAAAGGGACCTTGGGAATCCTGGTGGCCAGCATGATGGGCAGGAGCCAGCAATGGGCCCTAGATGATCTTTTGAAGTCCCCTCCAATCCTTAATGTTCTGTGATGCAATGAAGTCTCTGGAGCCTAACAGGGACACTGAGCTCACTTAGTGCTGCCATGCCAGCGGCCATCTCTGCTTTAGGTTCATTCTAACAAAGCCTCTGCAGCATAAGGTCTCTGAGACTTCAACACCTGGGCAAAAACATGCAAAAATGTAAATCTTGGAGTGAGATGGATTGATCTGTGTGCGGGCACACGCACACCCAGACTAGAATCACTTCCCAAGTAAGCTGGGGTTAAAAAACTGACAAGAAGAGGCAAAGTCAAAAAATAACATCTTTGATTCCTAGAGAAGGTGCCTGGCAAGGTTCTGTCCTGAATGCAGACCTTCAAGAGCCTTTCCAGGCACTGACATGGGACTTTTTTCCTGGCATTTAAAGGCTAAATTTTAAAATCCCTCTTTATTTGTTTCTTTATTGCAGAAAGGGTGAAGTTTCTGTTGTAGTATCAAGGTTTTCTGTTTGCTTAGATTTTAACAATGCTTTTTGTTTTCTACATTATTATTCAAAAGATCTTTTTAAAAATATTTTATTTTATTTTACTTTATTTTGTTTTGCTTTATTTCATTTTATTTTTTTAAAAAAGCCGTGGACTAACCCAAAAGGCAGCTGCACTGGACTTGACAAACTCTATCAAGGCATTGGATGAATATTTATAGCTGGGAAAAACCACTGGTCCTCTTAATTTCACGTCCTTAATTCAACATGCATGACAAACTCAGCTATAAATGTTTTCTCTGAGTGTAATTTCAGCTAGAAGCAGGCACAATTGTTGCCCCCATCTCTGCTAAGCAGGTCTCAGATTTTCATGGCACAAGCTTGGCTGGGCAAGAGGTGTTTTCCTCAGTGTTTCCCTTCATAAAAACACAAAAGCCTGCTCCCGACACTAAATTCACTGCTTGATGTTATGATGGAAACTTTGAATAGTTTCCTATCCTAGATGAAGTCCCTCAGAGAATGCTGCTACACAGACATGAACAAAGAAGGGATGAAAATCTCCGTGGAGGAGAGGAGGTGATGAGGTGACATGGAGACACTTTGCTACTATGAGCCCAGGGCTAGGGGAGCACTTTTTGGGCAGTGAGAAAGTCGGAGACACATCACATGGGATGGGGCTGGTAGACACCCGGAAGATCACAGTCAAGCTGAACTGAGCGCTGCAGCTTCGGTACTAGCCAAGAAGGCAAACTGAGCTGTCCCTGCATGCTAAAACATCCTGCATTTCAGAGTGCAGGAAGGAAAGCAATTTATAACGTTAATCCCACATAACGAGAGCAGTTCCTAACAATGCCAGCCTGCCCAGGCACGCCGGGGAAATGTTTGCTCTCAGCGCTGCCAGATTTATTGTCTATTCATCTCTGCTCTGAAGTAGAAGAGGGAACACGCAGGGACAACTTGTTTATCTGATGGACTGTAAATTTTATCACAGGGCAACCATTTCTGGCATTTAGGAAGGAGGGGTCTATCACCAAAGATGTCCTTGTGGTGAAACCGGTTGCATCGGTGATTCCATCACTTCAGAATATTCATTCACACTTAAAAATAAAGCAGTAACAGAGGATGGAGAGATAACAGATCTAGGCTCAAAAGGCAGTGTGGATAGATTCTGTGAGGTCTGGCTGCTTCTTAATGCACTTTGAGGAGATGATGTGGAGGATACAGTCGAGATCTGCCCTGAAAGAAAGTCTAACTGGTAGTACATGTTATGCCGTGACCCTCCGATAAAATTATTCATGATAACGCTCAGAATGTCTGACATGGAAAGCAAACATGGTCTCCAGAGTGTTGGCTGCAATGGGTGAGGCTGCAAGCAGAGAAATGGGGTCCAGACCCTGGGAACACCATGCCCTGCCTGTGATTGATGGAGACGTTGTTGACTTGCGCTGATTCCGCTCAGAGGGAGGTGGCAAATTGAGGAATTTATCATATAAAGCTGTAAAGCAGGACATTAAAACAGACGTCGGGTTAAAATATACAACACACACACACCCACACACACAAAGAGGTTAATTTGTTTTCGTTTGCTGGTTACATTCCAAAAGGTGAAGTTTGTTTTTTCCTCTTGAACCAGCTATCGGGAGGAGATACGCACCATATGCCACCGGTTGCTCGCAGAGCTGCAGCAAGATGTTTGCCAGAGGTCTGAACTCTGGTGAGCCCGGCCCTTCCCTCCCAACTGCTGTTTGCAGCTGTTTATTTGAAGGTGACTTTCAGCCTGGTGGATTAGCAGTCCTTAAAAATTCAAAGCAGTTGATCCAGGCAGCAGGTAAAGCAGAGGTAGTTCTCTGGGGCATCCTCAGATGATGGATATTTGGAGGCCAGTGGGTGTCTGTGGTTTCCAACACAGCGGAGGGTTCACCTGGCTTTTGTTGTTGGAATTTGCACTCAGTGATGGATGTGTCCACATAAGAGACAGCAAAACATCTCCATGCTGGGAGGTTTGTGCACATCAGGGTCAGGGGATGTTGATGTAGTCAAGCCTGTGACACCTACACAGGCCAAACACTCCATAAACCAAGAGATTAAATTAAAGGGATTTGTTCAATGTCTGGCAGGAGGAGAATACTGAGCCCACAGAACCATCTCTGAAGGAGATCCCATGTGCTGTAAAACCAGTTTTAAATTCTTGGGATCCTCAACGTCGTTGAGTTGAGAAGCTCCAGGGAAGTGTCACTGCGGTGCTGGTAGGGCTGTAGTCTAGCTGGGCAAAGCTGATGGCTTAAAAAGGGAGCCAGATCTAATCAGGACAATAATGCAGAGCCTAGCACGGGCTTGTGCGGCAAGGCTGGCTCTGTCACTCTCTATTAGTTGATCTGTACAATTGCTCAACTGCCCCTTCACTGCTTTGTGTTTTCTAGTATGTCCCCATCTTAATTCCACCAATAGACGTAAAACTTCCTATCGTGCCAGTCACGGAGACAATTATGTAAGAAACCTTTCTTTTGGGGGGGTTGTTTTTCTCCCCCTCTCTCTATTTCAGTTTAGAGAAACAAAGAGGCCCATTCATTCCATTTGCAGCTGAATCTCTCAGGTTATGTAAATTGTTAAATCATCCATGCTTTCTTTTTAGCCATACTGCAAGCAGGGAATTTCCATACCCAGTTTAAACTTCACAATGGATCTACCCCGACAAATATAGAGAGAGATCAAGAGTTTCTTCTTTTTTGCTTCCTTTCTCCTGCTTAACCAAGATATTAGACTTCCAAGGAGAGTGAGAAATAGAAAGCAAAAGCCTTTCATGGAAAACTAAGTGGAATGAAAACTTGTGATATCATTAGGAGGTGCCTGTGGACTTCTGAGCTTTATTCTTTTCCACTGAGGCATAATTGAGGGCAGAAGCAGAGCCAAGCTGCCATTGTTACTCTTTTTAAAAATGTGTTTATTTATTTTTGCTATTTTTACTTTACATTTACTCATAATTTATCAGGAAAGCTCCTGCTTCTGCTCAGTTATTGATGCTTGCATTGATTTGTTAAGACTGTCTTGGGCTCATCTGTGAGACCTTTCATTAGAAAAGCAAGTGCTTGACTTGGTGATTCTTGAGGGTCCCTTCCAAATAGAGATCATCTCTGATTTTATGAGCTAGGTTGGTTTGTAAAAGAACATTTCACACAGCACTTATGCCACTGGCTTTACACAGACATTTCTTCTGGCTGAGAAAAAAGCCTCTACCTGCACACACCAGTGATAAGAGCAGTATCTCGGGGGTAGGAAGCAAGATACAGAGCTGGGCTGAAGCTGGTGGTAAATCTATGAACACCTAGAAAAATTCCCGTCAGTGCCTCTACGATTTTTACCACTGGCAGGACAAGAGCATGAAGCCCAAACATGTTAAAATAAGGACTCTGGCACCACATGCTCTGGGTGGGCTTGAAATGTCTGGTATCCATTAGAGCCAAACGTTCTGCCCAACCTGGAGATTAATTCTCTTGCAGGAACCTGGGCAAAGCAAGAGCAGCAGAAAGTTAATCAAGCTCTGAATCCTCCCAATCCACTTAATCACAGCCAGCTGCTACTTAAAGCCTAAGAAGAGCAACATCCCCAGGGCAGCCCTTTTGGAGGAGGAGGGGAGAAGCAATCCAGAGTGAGCACCTTGGATGGGGAGAAGGGCATTAAAAAGTTAATAAAATAGAAGTTAATTCCCTCAGTCAAGGAGGTAGAGAACAGTTCTGGGAAGTTCTAAAGCTCCCAATATTAATTTCTTCCCGCCTTCCCCAGCTGCTTATCCCTGGAAGGCATTTGATTTGTACTAAAATATTTGCTCAGAACCCAAGTTTCCTCCTGCCGTGTGCACAGACTGCAATGCCCGAGACTTGGCTGGGGGGTTTTTTCCTCCCTTCTTTCATTCCAAGTGTCTCTAAAATCCTCAAAACACTGACCACGCCAATTCAGTTTACATTGGCTGCCTGAGCTTGTCTTCATTTTCTTTTGAGGTATGGATGGTCTCATGGCCATGTCATCCTCTTCACGTCAGATTTTTTCGCTGGTTTTAACAAATGTGTTATTCCCCATTTGAACTTTACTGGGCTGGAACATTTTGAGGGGTTCTAACAGGTTTTTTAGGTGTTTTAGCTTCTATATAGGAAATCCCTAAGTACAGCACACAGGCCTCTTTGCAAAACACTCGGACACTTGGTGTGATGTAGGAAAATGCTTTTCCTCCTGAACGCTCGTTGGGGAACAGGAGACACTGATGGATTAAGTGACCTGATAAAATTAGCTGGGGTGGCAATGGCAGAGTTTAGATTTGAATCCAGCCTGATATTAACCAGTTCAGCACCTCAAAGTACTAGGTTGAGGCCAATGTAAGGATGAGGTCCTACCTTCCAAGCAACAGCCATCCCATCTAGTTGTGGAGTTGAGAGAGAATTTTATGGTCAAATATTGTGGAAGATAATTTAATTAATAAGAAAACTTCATTAAGATTTCAGCTTGGTTGCACAGGAATTTAGGAAGCCACTGAACCTAGAATTTAGAGACAGCCTAGTTGATTATGAAGACCTGGTCCTGGGTGATGTGATAGTGAGAGAGTAAAATAAGTGAAGGCTCTTGGCAGGGTAAGGCTGGATGGTTCAGATACTGATGCAAAAGCACAGTCCTGCATTATCACAAGCTCTCACATTGGAAACTCCTGGTGTTCCTCTGTTCTGGAGGGTATGTGGACAGGTGATGATGTTGGTAGGAGCACCAGCACTGGTAGGGTCATAGAATCATAGCATCATCCTGGCTGGAAAGGACCTCCAGGATCATCAAGTCCAGCCCTCATCCCAACAGCTCCCTAACCCCTAGACCATGCCTTCAAGTGCTCTAGCTACTCAGTTTCTAAAACCTTCAGGGATGACGATTCCACTACCTCCGTGGGCAGCCTGTTCCAGTGCCCAACCACTCACTGAGGAAAGATCTTCTTCCTAATATCCAACCTAAACCTCACCTGAAGCAACTTGAGGCCATTTCTCCTCATCCTACACAGGGCTGCGTGTGACCACCCATTCCACATGAATGGAAATCCTGATTCCTGGCCCAAATTTCCCATGCAATTACAATATTATGAAACAAAATTCTGCCTCATTCACCATTTTAATTTCAATCTGCTCTAAGCAAGCTGGTTTTCCTAAAGGAAAGAGAAGCTGTCATCAAAAGTGGCTCCCTTTAGTTTTGCTGGACTCCCTCTTTTCCATAAATCTCCACAACATTTTTAAAATGCAAAGTATTGGTCAGCAGTTTCACGTCGCTGGTTATTAACTCTGCCACGGCAAACGCATTCCATAATTCTTTCCCTAATATTTAGTTTTCTGAAATGTTTTCCACCAAAAAAAAAAAAGCTGCACGTTGTACATGTCACAGACTTTGGCTTCTTTTCATTTCACAGAACAGGAAATGTTAAGTTTTTAAACAAATATTTGTGCATATGGACACACACACGCACACACACCTAGAGAGGAATTCTCGAGGCACCATGATAGGAAAAACCACCCTTTCTGTTTGAAAGTCACAGCTTTTCTTGAGGTCCGTGCCTCACCCTGTAAAACTCCATGGGACTGTTCCTTATGTTCTATTTTCGAGCTGTTTATATAACTTGAGAAATAGCTTTTAGGCCATCAGCAAACACTCACACTCTTCTGCTGGCAAAACACCTTAAACTAGAACCGTCTTCGGCGGGGTTCCGCTAATTTCTGCAATTTTCTGTAATATAACTTGACTGACCTTTTTCAACTCCTGTGGGTGGAATTTTCCAGGTGTCTGTAAGAAAATCTATTTGAAGTGGAGATTTTCTATTTATCGCTTTGTGTTTACCAATTGCTGCCTAATAAATGGACTTTCCAAGTCATTAGCACGGTAGCCAGTGGTTACGTTCCTCCCATCCCCGGCTGTGGTGGTTCTGCTCTGCAGATGGGCTGCTCTGAGCATCTCCTGCCAGTTCTCTCCCAGAGGTGCTTGTTTCTACGAGCTGGACAGCAGTGAGTGACAACATGGTGAAAAGCTGGTCTGGATGTCTGGGGAAAGGTTCTGTCACCAGCCACCAATCACCGGGATACTCCCACCCAATCATTTAAAGCCAAATGGAAGAGAACAGCTTCAAGGAGCTGAATATACTTTTCATACATCGTTAGTGAGATGATTTAGGTTAAGGAATATTAAGGAGATCGAGTGATGCTCAGGAGAACACTAAGGGATGCAGCTTGATTCAAAAAACTCTTTCTAAGGCCATTTAAAATGTGATTTATTGTCACCACACAACAGAAAACCTCTGCACCTCTTCAAGGCATTGCATTCCCTCAGCCACATTCAGCAAAGCCATGAAGCACAGGCTCAGATAAACTCATTAACCTAGCACTGCCTACCTCTGTGAGCAGGGGAACCGCTAAGGAATCACTGGTGCTTTTTTAAGCCCTGTTGTATTTTCTCTACAAAGACTCATTCCACCGCTCACTTTGTCCATCCCCACGTTAGAATCATTAAATCATAAAATTGTTCCAGATCATCAAGTCCAACCATGAACCCAAGCATCCCAAGGCCACCAATAAGCCCTGTCCCTACATTCCAGATCTCCATGACTTTTCAACACACCCATCTTCATAAACCCCTGCAGTTGGCAGACAGCTCCAACCCACCCTGATCACTCCTTTGCAGACCATTGAAATAATAATCGTTGCTGTTATCGCCAAATTCAATGCTGACTGTTAGGCTGAGGTTATCACAGAGCACAAATGGAATTAATTTAAGAGGTCAAAGTCCATTGTACGTGGTGCATGACCCCATGTAGATGGGATCTGGTAAGAAATCAGAGAACTTTTATGGAGGGGCTCCTGGCAATGGGTTCTCACTTCACCTGAGCATGGGGGAGAAGTAAGGGAAGAATCTTGCACTTTATATAGTTAACAGAAGTTCTGCCAAGTCCCTGCTCCTGGGTGTGTCTGGAGTTCAGTGAAGGAGGAGCATCCACTGCCTCGGACCTGGGAAACCCCACCAGGCAGCCCCCAGGGCTTGGCCAGGGAAGACAGAGAGCAACCCCATTAGGGCAACCCCATGCCTAGTGGGGATTACATCGCTGTGCACAGTAAAAGCTCCATGAGATCACATGGAAAAGTTTAACACTACCCCTGCAAAGTTTGGGTGCATGAAGGAGGGGAAAAAAACCCAAACCCCAACCCTGAAGAACATCCTTAAAATGTAAAACATCTTGGTCTTTTAATAATCCCACACGGTATGTTTTCACTTTAGCAATAATTGTATTTTCTTTTTGCGTGTTTTATTTAACAACATTTCAGGGCCCAGCTAATCTGTTCCATCTGTTGAGGGAGTGAATAATGTGCTGAGCACAGAAACAACTGCCTTTATCAGCCCGTGGCCCTTTGCAGAAGCAATCGAACACCCTGAAGAGTTTCCCCAAGGGGAGGAATTGCAGCTTCACCTACTGCAGACACCTCCATCCTTGCTGCTATCAGTAACCACATGGGGCTGCAGGTGTTATGAAGGGTCAGGAGAAATTTCTTGTTGAAATACATGAGTGCAACAGTCAGTACAGGAAGGCAGATGAACATTCCACGAGAAAGAAAAGATTTAAAGTAAATAAATTCATTTTAAAATATTCTTTAATTTTTATTTCACTTTTTCTGTAGTGGATGCAAAAGCTCAAGGCAATTAATTTGTTTCTTATTTTATGATTTCCAGAACAAACACAGCATCCCAAGAGCTGTGACAATGTTTAACAGCTTTGCTGTAGCATCTTCATCAGCCCATCCAGGGGGTGATGCTGAATAAGGAATTATTGCAGCAGAAAGCTAAATCCTCTGTGCTGTTACACTTTGGAATTCACCTCAAGGGAAATCTCTGCTGCCAGAACCCTCTTAGCTACCTCCACCCGAGGATGGTGCCTGGTGCCTGTGCAGCCCATGGGAAGAGACAGGCAGGTGCAGCACAGTTTGGATGCATATTAAAACAGGAGGATACTGCTAGGCAGAAGATTCACACTACTCAACTGAACCCCCAACCCTCTGCAAACCCAAGGCTTCTGTGGCTGTTTTCTTGTGTTGCTGATACAAAGCAGCTGTCAAACAACCCCTTCAATTAGCTTCAAAGCTGCTTTCCATTTCCTGGAGGTGTCCAGGTGTAGTGGTGTGAATCTGGCCCTAATAAACACCCCCAACCCTGAATTTCCCTCAGCATCAAAGGTAGAAGTCTCTGAGGAACTGCAGATCTCTCTGGAAAGGATCATCCCCTGCTGTTTACTGTGCAGTGACACCAAGGCTTAGTGCAAATATGTGGAGATAAAATTTGGGAGGGTAGGAGCCAGACATGCAGGAAAGATTCAGCTGCCCCAGCTGGTGTTTGGTCCAGCGGCTGAGCTGGACTTAGTGGTGGCTGTGGAAAGACTTGAGCTGACAATGATGCAAAATGAACCTGGTCTGTTGTATCTTATGAGATAGGGATGAGAAAGGAGTAGAAAAATCAATTATAGGAGAAAAGAGGTAGCACTTAACAGCACCCTGATTTCAAGATATCCAACCTCTTGAGTAGCTGCGGCAGACAGGAGTATCGCAGCAAGTCTGGGGAGAGGAGACAATACGAGGCAGTTTTGTTTGATATCATTTAATTCATTCTATTGTTTGGCAATTTATTCCCGAAATATCCCATCTTGTGTAAAAGATGCTCATTATTTTCCCCTACCACATCCAACCTATTGTCTTTGCTTTCCTACTCCTTATCATCTTTGGTGTAACTGCAGAAATCCCACACTCACTGTCAGAAGCAGCTTGAATTAAAAAATCCTCAGAATTGAAAGAAAACAACGGGGCTCGGAGGCCACATCCCCAGACAGGGACAAGCTCCTGCTCTCTGCTGGCACCCACAGCGTGGAGCACATTTATTCAAAGTGAAGACACACCGCATGGGAGGCAGCGTTTTGTTTCTCCACCAAAATCCTCTCTGATACTCCAGGGTGGACCATTTGGAGAGTGATGGAGGAGTGAGGTGGTGACATGGCCAGCACTAAGGGCCAAGGGTGTGCAAGAAACTCAGACTGAAGGATAGGAAAGAGGAGGTCACCCTCACCCCTAGATATATAGAGAATCATCACAGAATGGGTTGGGTTGGACGAGACCTGAGAGATCATCTAGTTCCAATCCCTTACCATGGGGTCATCCTCCCACCAGATCAGGTTGCCCAGAGCCCCATCCAACCTGGCCTTGAACACTGCCAGGGATGGAGCAGCCACAACCTCCCTGGGCAACCTGTTCCAGTGCTTCAGCACCCTCACAGAGAGGAGTTTCCTCCTAAGATCTGATTTGAATCTCTTCTCTTTTAGTTTGAAAATGTCTGAATACCTCTGGTCTCAGGGGACTGTGCTTTTACAGAACAGCTGTTGCTATCTCCTACATAACAAGGCAGATCAAGACAGATGCCAACTCCCCACACTTATTGATACCTTTAATACAAACAAGTGGAAACTAGGGCAAATGTGGTTTTATTTAACCAGCCCAACAATCTGATGAAAAATGTATTGCAGAGTATCCCTGAGACCAGCACAAAGTCCATCTACCCTCTCCCAACCCGGCCCCCCAAGAGGAGAAATTGATTTCATATCACATTTCACACTTCATTTATTCTGCCTCCCCCAGAGAAAGGCCCCCACACAAGGACACAAAAGACATCAGTTTTATTTACTGCCCATCTACTCGTGTCTTTGTGTCCCGTTGAGTTGCAGGAAAGCAAACCAGTGTGGGAACCCGGCGGATTGAGATTGTTCAGTGAAGCTTGCCCAGGGGATGCAGGCACACTAAATCATGCCTGACAGACTATTGTTGTGAGGGGGCTTTTGTTTTGGTTTGGGGTTTTTTTCTGGAGTGGTGTTGGTTTTTCCCTAGGATAGCTTTGTGGTTCTGAAGCAAGGGTGGGTGTTTGAGGAGACTGGGGCATGGTGGGGCATGTGCGATGTGGTGTATGGGGAGTGTTGGCACTGGGCCTGCTGCATGACAAAGTGCTCTGAATGGTCACATTCCTGGTTTTGTTTTCCTCCCTGATTATCCTCTAGCTCAAAATATGATAATGAGCTTGGCATCTCCTTCAGCCTAACTGCAGTAGGGCAAGAGCTGAGGTAGCTCATGGGCTTCCAGCTCACCTAGAAACCTTTTGACTAGAGGACCTCACCTCTTCTCCATCTCTGTTCTCTCCAGGTGCCCCTGTTCTAGATTCACCTGCCCCTCATGGACACATCTTTTGGGGCAGCATTTGGACACCATACTTGAACCTTTGAAAGATCTGGGCTTGGTTTTCACTACTGACTGATGTATCATGTCAGAAAGGAAAAGAATTCACAGAATCATAGGAGTGAAAGAGACCTCTAAAGGTCATCTAGTCCAACTCCCCTGCAACAAGCAGGGTCATCATTCACAGAATCAGAGAGAATCACAGAACATCAGGGATTGGAAGGGACCTTGAAGTTCATTCATCAGACCAGACTGCCCAGAGTCCGACCACCCTGACCTTGAATGGCTCCAGGGATGGTACCTCCAGCACCATTCTAGGCAGCCAGTTCCAGGGATCCACCACACTCAGATTCATGAACTTTCTCTTCATATCCAGACTAAATCTGCCCTTTTCCAGCTTCAAACCATGACCCCTCATCCTACCATTCCCTACCCTTCTCACAGGCCTCTTTAAGGCACTGGAATTACTCTACACAGTAATGCTTGAAGAAACCTAATGGTTAGTCCTGGATGAAAATATTCCCCCTGTTCTTCTCCCTCCTTCCAGTCTACCTAGGCTAGTGTACCAAGGCCAGTCCTTGACTACCCACATCCACTGAGTCTCCCCAGTTCCCAATTTCCATGTAAATCAACCGCACGTCTTCTCACTTCACAGCCAAAGCTTTTCTTTCTCACTTGACAGACTCATGAAACCAACTCATGTCCATGAATGGGTCCATGTTTCCATGAATCAGCATCTCTCAGCAGCAAGCTTTGCATTTGAAATCTCCTGGCTATGGTGATGCAGAGGACTGTTGGCACTTTTTTGAGCAGTCTATAGGGAGGGACAGCAGTTTCCCTGAGTCAGCAGTTTCCTATTCTGTCCCTTCACCAGCAGTGACACTGAACAACGAGTGCCCAGAGCAAACAACCCACTGCAGCTGTCAGCTACTGCCACTTCTTTTTATTACCTCAGATAAAGGCAAACCCTTTGGAAAGCACTAGAGGTGTAGAAACAACTTTTATGAGATCATGCCTGGAAATGATCACAGGGCAAGATTCTTCCTTGAAAGCAAAGAATCCCGACAGTACCAAGCTTGGCTCCTGGGCCAAAAGATGTGGAAAGCTGGTGAGCCTATAAAACTGCAAAATGCCAAACACAGAACCATAGAATGATTGAGGCTGGCAAAGCCCTCTGAGCTCATCCAGCCCAGCCTGGACCGAACATCAACCCAGCAGCCACACCAGGGCACTAAGGGCCACAGCCAGGCTGGCCTTCAACACCTCCAGGGATGGGGACTCCACCACTGCCCTGGGCAGTCCAGTCCAGAGCCTGAGAACCCTTTCCCTGAGGAAGGGCTTCCTAACATCCAACCTAACCTTCTCCTTGGCAGCTTCAGGCCCTGCCCTCTCGTCCTGGCACTGGTTGCCAGGGAGAAGGTCTTGACCCCCACCTGACTACAACCTCCTTTCAGGGAGTTGTAGAGAGGGAGAAGGTCCTCCCTGAGTCTCCTCCAGGCTAAACACCCCCAGCTCCCTCAGCCTCTCCTCATGAGTCTTTCCGCCCAATCCCTTCCCCAGGATTCTCCTCTGGACCCGCTCCAGCCATTCAATCACTTGAAGGGCCCAGCACTGCTCCCAGGACTGGAGGGAGGCCTCCCCAGTGGCCAGTACAGGGGAAGAATGACATCCCTAGTCCTGCTGGCCTCACTATTGCTGGTCCAAGCCAGGATGCCACTGGCCTTTTGTGCCACCTGGGCACCCTGCTGGCTCCGGTTCAGCTGGGTGTCAACCACTCACTGCCAGGTCCCTCTCTGCCAGGCCACTCTCCAGCCTGTAGGGCTGCAGAAGGTTATTGTGTCCACAGTGTAGGATCCTGCTGAATCTCACACCACAACCCTAAAAATCCCACCGCCTTTACAGCCTGAAAGGAAAGGGGTTGCTCGTCGAAGCGTGGGCAGGAGCAGTCCACCAGCCACCACTGTGCAGGCCTCTTTCAGTGGCTGTTTGAGCTTGAAGGCTTCCAGGCCTTCCCTTGCTCTTTCACTGCACTGCCTTCATCTGCATCCCCATCCCACAGGGTTTCTTCTTGCCTGTCTCCTCAGCGCCGATCTGCTCCTTTCAGCTGTGTGTCCTTCCTCTAGGCAGGACGCCAGAGTCACAGATGTGCAGGATGGGAGAGGAAGACCAGGACGTGGAGGAGCTTGTGCTAGAATTTATCAACAAGCACTTGACATCCCTCTGAAGCTGTTTATTTCCCTCAAACCCCACCTGTGCTCTGGAGAATTTGCAGCCAAACCCAGCTGGGAGCAAGGCCAAAGGCTGTAGAGGCTTTTACACCTTTCAAGAGCTCCCCTATAACTGCAGCTTGAGGAAAACCAATGCCTTTACTGCCTTTTAGTTTTATTTTTCTTGGTCTTCTACATGAGCTGGTTGGAAGGTATTTGAAGTTGATACGAAGTAGAAGGGGTACGTGTCTTACAAATAAACTGAGGAAGCTAAAGGTTGGTTGGGAGATGAATCTCCTTACAAGGAAAACTGGACTGATGAAGTTTTGATAGCATGGATGTGCTTTCTCACATGGCATCCTCTCAGGGAGTGGATCATGGACCCACTCCAATGTCCAATCACCTCTGAGCGTACGGATCTTATCTCTCCGGAGTGATACTGAGCAAATATTTAGCTACAAGAAACACATGTGAAGAGCTAAAGAAACTGCTGATTTTCAGCTATTGGTAGCTGGAGTTTCTGCAGATGTCAAAACAATCCACCTGACTCCTTTCCAAAGTAGGAACTTTTCAGGATTTCCCAGTTTCAGGATGGGAAAGGAAGGAACGGGTTGTGTAGCAAGTTGGTATCAGCAAAAAGAAACCTAAATTCTCTGTCTTCAATGGCAAAAATTCTTCTGGACAAACTGAGGCACAGCCTGACTCATGCAGTGAAGCATCCTTAAGCCCGAGGATATACCCAAGAATTGTCCTTTCTTTGAACAAAGCTTTCTTACCAGCAAAAGACCAGGGCTAAAGTGACCATCACCTAGGTTCTTATGGCCACCAACAGCTCTGTTATAGTTACAGCAATAGAAATGTAGAGTAATTAAATGGGTTTACACCATCCTTTTATTTCCTTTAATTCTTTTCTTTGTTCCCAGTAGTGCAACAAACATGACATGGGTGTTCTGATGTAAATGAGACTGTACCTATAGATATCAGATATATATACCTGTGTATCTAACCCTTCCTTAAGACCTCCTCTGTGTATTCTAATCATTGCCAGAACCATAGAATCATTAGGGATTGGAAAGGACCTCGAAAGATCATCTAGTCCAACCCCCCTGCCACAGCAGGATCACCTGGACCAAGGAACACATCCAGGCATGTCTTAAACATCTCCAGTGAGGGAGACCAAGTAGAACCTTTGAGAGTTATTGATGAGAGGGCATTGCATTGAAGAAGGTGCGTACGGGAAAATTTCTGCACTAATATCAGCAAGAAACAGAGAAAGATGCTGAATAAATTCAAGCCAAAAAGAAAGGTAAACACTGCCTATGTCATTGCCATGAGCTCTCCAAAAACCATTCCAATCTTTTCCTTTCTTGAAAAAATAATTGGCTTTCAATCAGCTGAAATTGTCTGTGGGTATGTGTGAACTATATTTGCCTTCCTTCCTCCTGTCTTGAATAATTAGTTGAAGAAAAACTGGTCACAACCTGCATATTCCTTCTATTTTCAGCAGCAAGGAGAATTCTAGCTCTTTGACAACACATCAATGATTTCTTAGGGAAAAAGTAAAGAGGCGAAACATTCTGGGCATCCTTGGCATGTGCTGGTCCTTAGACCTCGCTCAGATTCTTGCGGTGGGAACAACCATCTCACACCAGCCGTATCTGTCTGCAGCCATCAGCATCCTCCTCGTCAAAACAAAAGTGTTTCATTCTTTCGCAAACACTTTGAGGAGAAACTTAATTAACCAGACTGAAATCCCACAAATCTCATCACAGAAATTTATACTGGAAGAGAAACATGGAGAAATATACGATGAAATAAACCCCAAACCACCCCACTTTTGTTGAGCTGGGAGTTTTTGAAGAGGAGAAAACCAAAGCATTTGGTAGCAATTAATATGCCCCCCTACATTTGCAGATTTAATTCCTGTGCAGATGCGGAGTGTTGTTATTCTAATAACTTCCTGCAGAGCTCCCTTTTGCTGTAAACCTCAACGCCAATTAAAATGTGATCCATCACCCAATGCTTCCAAAACAAAAGGGGGGAACGTCCAACTTTCTGATACAGCCATGAAAAATCCCAGTCAGTCAAAAGAAGACCCAGGGAAAAGAAAAATAAAACAAGCCACAACAAAACCAAACCCATTCAAGTCTACCCATCTCTAAGCAAGAGCAAAAGAAAATGTTCCTTTGTCTCAGTCTTGTAATAGGAACAGACTGAGGGATTTAGACCATGTTAGGAGAGAGCAGCCAGACTTCCACTCGGCGAAAAGATTGATTAATAAATGCATCGAGCTCCTTGTGCTGAAATGACAATGTCTGCACGTTCATCCTCTGGGGGATGCGCCAGGGATTGGATGGTACCAGCAGATGTATCTATGGTTTCACAACTAGCTGAAGCCAGCAGCAAGTGAATGTCTTCCCCTGCTTTGTCTGCAGAGGGGAGAGGCGACAGCGTCGCTGTGCACAGATAGGCAATTGTGCCAACACTACGAGTAAATAAAAGGTGGGCAGCTCGGTGCCGGTTCACCAGCTCTAATTAATTAATTAAATAAATAAGTAGGGCTGATTTGCTTTTTCTTTCCGCTCTGAATGATTCAGGCTCCTCTGTAATGCAAATGGGCATCGAAGAGAGGGCCTGGGCACTGCTGTTTGTATGCAGGACACGGCTTTGCCACCATGGATGGGGCTTTTTTTTTTTCCATGGATCACGTTTCCAGGCAGCATCCCCACACACCCTACTGCCAACATTAGGGTGTATTCAACGATCATAACCCTCTCAAGCTTCTCCTGGGAAGTGCTCAGACTTTTCTTGCCATTTTAGCTGCTCCAGGAGCACTGAGTTGCCATCTAAACAACCTCAGAACCTTGAGAGCCACTTGACCCTCTTCAGGTACTCGCTGGCTGCTGCATCACTGCTGCAGATGTATAATACGGAGTTTGCTAGGGCTCAGTTTTAAGGCTGATCAGCTGAAAAAAGACTTTGCTGATGTTCTAGGAGGTTTCTCAGCAATTATGAAGACATAGCTCTTATACCATCCTGCAGACAATCTTGCAGAAGACTCTTCCCAACTGCCCATACTCGATTATATTTAACTGCTGGTATCAGGTTGAAAGTAGAGCAATGCAAGGGATAGATCAGGGGGGTATTTACAGACTATAAAATCAGTTCTCTTCTCCAAAATAAACGAATCAGTTCCAAAGGCAGCAGGAAAGAGATGAAAATGAGTTGCCTTGCTCAGCATCAAAATAAAAGATGCCACAGCCAGTCGGCAGCAGACCAGACACATCAGTCCTCTCAGAGTTCAGCCAGGAGGGACTGCAGGCGAAGGGAAGGAAAGTTGTTTGTTTATTTATTTCTATCCTCTCCAAGCCTGTTTTCTCCAGGCAAGAAGCCTTGCCAAGTCTATTTACAAAGTTCAGCCCGGGGATCGTGAGAATGGCAGCTTGCGGTCCAGCGTTCAGCATTCACCCTCCCACAGATGTATTCTCCTTCCTCCCGCTCTGCGCCGGACCTTTGGTCCTGCTTTGGGGGAGGCCAAGTTGAGGAGGATGCAGGAAGAATACATGCAAGAGAAAATATGTGCTAGTGAAAGTAAAGGAAGAACTTTGTGTCTTTGTTGCTCCCTGTCATCCAGCCTCCATTAAGATAATATGCTATTTCTTCTCTTTTAAGTCTTCCCTCATGGGTGAGCACTCACAGAACGTACAGATTTGAATAGAAAACTCTTTCTGAGGGCTGTGAGCATGAATATAGATTGACATCATGCCCAAAAAGCACGAGTTCGCAGGCCAGGGTTCCTGTTTCCATGTTTCACTGTCATCTTGCTGGCCTCAAGTTCATGAACCAGGAAGCAACATATAATGATGCCACTCCGAGGACCTCACAACAAATAAACCACCTAATCCTGTCCTTCAGCCTGGTCCATTAATGCTCATTATCAGGCTGCTTCTCCTGGCTACAACCAAAGCCACATCTTAGCAAAGCCCTTGAAATTCATGGCTTTATTTTAATGTAACACAGGCACGAATTACTGGGAGACCAAGCTCCTGGTCTGTTTGCAGGCAGCTTCTCCTTTGTGATTTAAATGCAGTTTTTAATCAGGAAAGTTAATTTAGGAACAAAAATGGTATCAGAGTCATCCCAGTGTGCTTGAGTACATGCTGTTCTTTCAGATCTGCTGCAAGTTTTCACCTTGAGCTGCTGTGTTGAAGCAGATCCTGAGCTACAGACTTGGACATATCTGATGAGGGAAACCTTAAACACATGGAGGCTCCTGGTAACCTCGAGGATGTCTTCAGTGCTTAAACACACATGAGACTAATCTGACAGTCATGAAAGCAGTATTTAAGATAAATGAAGAAGTTGCTTTTCAATATCATTCTCCTGTAGAAAAGTGTCTCTGAATTATTTTACATTTTCACATCTGGAGTATTGTGTCCAGTTCTGGGCACCTCAGTTCAAAAGGGATGTGGAGCTGCTGGAGAGTGTCCAGCATAGGGCAATGAGGATGATGAAGGAGGTGGAGAACCTCCCTTATGAGGAGAGGCTGAGGGAGCTGGGTCTCTCTAGCTTGGAAAAGAGGAGACTGAGGGGTGACCTCATTAATGTCTATAAATATTTGAGGGGTGGGTGTCAGGAGGATGGAGCTGGGCTCTTCTTAATGTCATCTAGTGAATGGATGAGGGGCAATGGTTGTAAGCTGGAACATAGAATGTTCCACATCAATATGAGAAGGAACTTCTTCCCAGTGAGGGTGACAGAGCACTGGAACAGGCTGCCCAGGGTGGTTGTGGAGTCTCCTTCACTGGAGACGTTTAAGACCTGCCTGGATGTGTTCCTGTGTGACTTGGTCTAGGTGATCCTGCTCTGTCAGGGGTATTGGACTAGATGGTCTTTCGAGGTCCCTTCCAACCCCTAATGATTCTGTGATTCTATGATTCTGGTTATAAAGAAAAAAAGTGATGGTTCTGATCACCTTTGGCAGGTACACAGCATTTGTGTGACAGAATAAGTACCATAATCCCATGTTTGTCCATCTGCAACATGTTCTTTACAGGACCATCAAGCCACAGTCTGCTGTTTTGGGCTTGTTGTGCAAATACAAACCCTGAATCAATTGTGGAGCTGCTTGAAGCATCAGCAGCAGATGAGAAAAACTCTGGCAGTCTGAGTAATGATTTTTGTCTCCTGCTGGCCACCGATTCCTTTCTACAACTGTCTTCCTGATAAACCCTGTTTCACAGAGGAAAGATGGGTGCTTGCCTCAGTTTCCATCATCTGTGCAAGATCAGGCTGCAGCGATGGGAATTGATTGTGCCCCTGCCATAAGATCAGTTGAGAACTACAACAACTTCTATCAGGGCAACCTCTAAAACAAGTTACTTGAGGAATCCCTGCAAATCCATTATATGAGGCTTATAAATAAGTTGATCTGATTTCAGCCACTGATTGTTAGTCACTTGTTCTCAGGAGTATTCACTCTAAAGAGACAATTCTTCAATGCAAAATACTGCCTCATTCCACAAACAAGCAGAAATTCTGGACAAAGAGGGAAATTCTTCCTGCCATGGAGATAACACAGGGGTTTGCAGCAAACCCCTTCTGGAATCCCCCTTCCCCAGTAACAAGCAAAACCAAGGGGGTTCTGGGTTGCTGTTGAATTGGATAATTTAGCCTGGTGTATACACCGTGAAAACACAACCCAGGAAAAGACCTTCCCCAGAATCCATTTACAGGCACAACGTGAGGTCAAGTTGTAAATTGTCCAGCCGGGTTTGTTTAGCAGAGCCTTGATGGATCAGGAATTGCCGACGTTTTCTGCAAGGTCCATATTTGCTCAGATGGCTCTGGAAAGGTAGAGCAAGGGGTTACCCTGCGAAGGAAAAGGCTTTGCAGGGTATGGCTGTCCAGGCTCACCCACCCGAGTGGGGAGCACAGACAAGCGTGTGCTGCCTACCCCAGGAACGCTAAGTGAACCTGAAAGCCTCCCAACATCTGGCTGCAGCTTGCCTTTGTTTGCTTTAGGCTTCCCATACAGACGACCACCCTGGCTGAGCGAGTGGGGATGAACAGGGCGTCTTCACGCATGGCTGGCAGGATGGGGGAGTCCGTGTCCCAGCCAGGACTGCAGGGATGGGGAGAGAGGCTCCAGGGTTGCAGGCTTGGCTCACATCAGCCTTCTGAAATGAGCTAGTGGCACAGCAGGGCAGCTGGTTTCTTTGCTTTGGAGCTCACTGGGGTTTCTGTAGAGGTTCATCAGCCCTGTCCTACCCGTGAGTGGGTTAAGGTTACTGAAAGACCTTTGCAAGATACCCCATGATCTGAAGGTATCGGGGCTTTCTTTGGATAGTTGTTCTGGAAATGAACTTTTACTTTGCCAGGATTTGGAGGGTGCTGTCAGGAAGGAGCTCTCCTTGTTTCATTTTAGGAGTTCTGCTAAAGGAGATGGAGAATAGAGAAAAGAAAGGATTCTCCTTATCTTGTTTCAGGAATTCTGCTTCTAGTTTTGATTGAGAAGAGAGATAGAAACAGCAAAGATGCCAATACAGCACATTCAGATCAGCAAACACCAGGCATTTTCAGGAAAGTGACTTGTATTCATCCAAGATCTGACAGTGCTGCTTTCCCCCTCCTCTCAGAATTTAAAGTAGAATTCTGTGTTTTGGTGCCTTCTTTTCAATTATTAAGAGAATGCAAGATATGCTGGATGTTTTCTACCATTGAGTGAACAGACAACCCAAGAAGCTGCACAAATAATCTTGAAGTCCAGGTTCTAGTAACTGCAACAAGGACCTGCCAAGGGGCCTCCGTCTATGCCACACAAGGTGATGTTTGAGAGAAACAGGATTGGACTAGATGGTCTTTCGAGGTCCTTTCCAAACCCTAATGATCCTGTGATACCCTTGGTATAGGGTAGGGGTTAAAAAAAAAACCTGTAACCCTCCACAGCATAAGCCCCACTCAGGTATGAAGCAGATGCAGCAATTTTAAACAGCTTTACGAGGTCTTATCTACCCAAAAAGTCTGCCGTTCCCCACCCACCCCCTGCTTTTTAAATCTGTATTAGCTGGTGCTAAAACATTTATCATCTCCTCCTGCAGACTTGGCTTCACGTGTTCCCTTTAGCTCATCGCAGTTGGAACCTTGTCACGACTTGTCTTCCGCAGACTAACTTCTTGATCGCTTTGGCCTGAAGGCTACCAAGTGAAACGCCGGGAATTTCAGCTGGTATGGTCCCAAACTGGGAGCTTAGGGGCTTCCCATCGGGTTGTGCCTGTTATTTCTAGTCCTGGTGCCGAGCTCCCTCTTGTGGGTGCAGCAACCCCCTCCCTGTGCGCCTCCAGCTCACAGACACCTTCCACCACCCTTCACCAGCTCTCCTTGCAGCTAGTTTCCTAACTATTCCTAACACTGATTAAAAAAGGTGTTTAATTAAATTTAATGTTTACCTTCTGGCTACCTTTTCCATAGAACATCAAAGCACGCACCGTTTACAACGTCCTTTGGATCACTGTTAGAACTAAAATTTAACTACTTTAGCTATTTTATTTGTTTTCTAATTATTTAACTATTTTACTTAGCTACATAGCTAACTAAAATATTAGTAGTTCAATTTTAGTTAACTCTAGAGCTCAGTTGCAATAGTAATGTTTTAGTTAATTCTACAGTTCATTAATAACAGTTAATATTTCAGATATATAGTTAATTAAAAGCTTTAGCTATTACTATTTAGCTTTTAACTTTTTCAGTTTTAATTATTTTAGGAATTCAGTTTATCCCTTTTGTATGGAAAATAGGGGGAATATTTATTGATGCCAAAGAAAGAGTCTTGGGTTTAGATTACTTGCTTACAGAAGTAACTTACATCAGGAATTGGAAGGGACCTCCAAAGACCATCCAGTCCAATCCCCCTGCCACAGCAGGATCCCCTAGCCCAAGTCGCACAGGAACACATCCAGGTGGGTGTTAAACATCTCCAGACAAGGAGACTCTACTATCCCTCTGGGGAGCCCCTTCCATTGCTCTGTCACCCGCACCGGGAAGAAGTTCCATGAACTGGTCTGTGCCACAGCCAACCAGCTCTTCCAGTGGTGCTACCACTCATACAATCTGCACCAGAACAAAATAAAGTTCGCAGGAAATATTGAGATAATTAAAATTCTTTGGTTCAAAGCTGAGAAGCCACACAGCCTTTCAAATTGAAGATGAAATGCAAATCCCTTCGGGGCAGGAGGTGCTGGAGGACATTAAAAAGAATCAAGGCATCTTGAAACCAGGTTCAGAGGGCACAGAGCCCTCTGCAGTCACCGGACCTCTTCATACCTCTTCAATAGCTCTGAGCTGAGGGTTTCTTGCGAACTGCTGGAGAAAGGCGCTTGAGAGGAGAAGGCAGGACTAGCAAGAGCTAGTTCAACACATGGTGGCAGCAAGGGACTGGCTCTGGAAAGGCTGCGAGCCCTGCAGGCGCTGCCAGCACTGTCAGCGCAAGGACATGTGTGCCCGTCTTGAAGGAAAACAAATCAAATGTTTTCCGACCCTTTACATAAGAGATCACGGAGCAAAGATGTTCTGTTCCGAGCTGTGACTCCGAAGAATGGCATTCCAGCAATGTCTCTTCTCCCAAGTGCCCACAGCGCTGCAGGACCAGCTGCTTTCTTTTCTGTTTACAGTCCTTGGGGTGAGGTGAGCGCTGCTTTGCAGGTCACAGTGCCTTCAAGTCACCCCAGGAGCCTCGGTTCTGGAAAACCAGCCCTTTGACACTCTTGCACGGTCACTCTGGTTTCTCTGCATGAATGATTTGAGCCGTGAAAGGACAGAAAACAGTTTAAGTAATAAAGGCTGAGATGTGACATTCCCATCCCTGAAAGGGGCTGTGAGAAGGCTGTTCACAGGGCAGGGAACAATAGGATGAGGGGTCCTTGTCTAAAGCTGGAAAAGGGGAGATTTAGGTCAGACATCAGAAGAAAGTTCTTGAATCTGAGGATGAGGGATCCCTGGAATAGGTTGCCCAGAGAATTGCTGGAAGCCCCATCCTTGGAGCCGTTCAAGGTCAGGTTGGATGAGGCTGTGGACAGCCTGGGCTGGGGAGTAATGGCCCTGCTTGGTGTGTGGGGGTTGGACTACCAACCCTGTGATTCTATGGTTCTGCTTGTCCTTGGAAGCCTCCCTCTCTTGCATGAGCATCCAAATCGTGACACTGGGTCACCAGTTTGCAGCTGCTCGCTCTCGGCAGCTCAAGGCCTGCTGGGTTATGCTTTAAGTACAAGTCCATCAGGAAAACATAGCTCTGTGGTACCAAGCTATGTGCAACAACTTTGGAACAGATGAATCCCTACAAAGCAGGATGAAGAGTGTAGTAGCCAGTGTGAGAATCGTCAAACCATCATATGGGGCAGAGCACAGCCGGATGCTGTGTTTGAAAAGAGAAGGTTCCCTCACCTTGATGGTTTTTTTTTACAGGAAAAGCTGTAGAGGATACCAAGAGGAAAGGAAAAGGTGACAGCTGATCCAGGAAGGTGTTAGATCTGCCCAGGTAGGGCCATTTTATCAGACTTTCCTCTCAGTTAGCCCAGATGGCCACTATGTGGAGGCTGTCAGATACTCCCTAGAAGAACATCAAGTCCATGCCAGGTGGGTGATAGCTCCTTGTTAAATGGTTTAAGCTTTCCCAGCTTGTTTTGACCTGTGCAGCTCAAGGAAAACTTACATGATTAGCCAAGGCTGGGGAACCTCTAGGACAAAGGATCTATGACAGAGGATGGGGCCATGGGGCTGATAGGACAGAGTACAGGACACACGGCCCCAGTAAACAGATCAAACACCTTTGACTAAGAGTGGAATTGAGGACTCCCAGTCCTCTTCCATGCTTCCATCACCCAATAGTCCCTTCAGCTACCAAAACCCCCAGTCTCCTAGGGTCCTCCTTAGGACACGATATCTTTAAGCCCAAGTGCTGTGCCCCACCAGCTGTCATACAAGACAGCTCAAGGCAGCCTTGGCAAAAGGTCACTTGATAAATATGCTTTTTGAGGCTGTTTCCAGGACACAGCCCGGGCACCTTCTGCGCTGAGGGGTTTGGCATGTGCTCCCCTGGTCCTTCAGGAGTTGGATTACTCAAAGCCTCGATTACTCCTCCAAGAACTCTGCCAAGCTGAAACGGAGCACCACGACCTCAGCAACTCACAGCCTCGTGATGAACAAGACAGGTGGTAGATGATGGGAGATACTGGCGCAGCTCAGGCAGCCCAGAGCGTGTCAAGCCCATTTCACAATCCTCTTGATTAAGGTTAATGAGTACCTGCCCCTTTCCGACTCAGAATCTGCGGCAGCAGAATAAAACATGAAATACCGAAGGGTTCCTTTCACTTCTTGTACTGAGAACTGCCTGAGCTCCAGCCAAGGGAGGTGGCACCAGTTCAGTAAATGAGGAAGACAGATCTAGGCACCACCCAGTTACCTAATGGAAACGAGCGCCCAAGGAAGTGATCTCTGATTAACAGACTCATTACCCTGCAGAAAGGACAACCAAGTGCCAGACACATTTCAATTTTGACCGAGCACCATCTGTGCCTTTGTCTGACTTCCTCCAATTCAGGTAATCGTTTGGGAGGTACCAGTTAAATATGAACCTCCTCCCAGTACAAGGTTGGCTCATTTGGTTTTCACTGGGCATAAAATGAGACAGTCTTGGGTGAGATTTTGTTTGCTCTGATGAATAGTGGAAAAACCAAGCTCATGTTAGCAGCTGGTATAAATATCGATGGCACGAGCTGTTGTTCTACAATGGTTTCTAGCAATCTGGGAAGTCATGGGATTAGTCTGGATTTATCACACCAAGACAAAAACAATTATGCCAATAATGACCTAACTGAAGGGATTTTTAATTTTCATTATTTTTTTTTTCCCCCAATAGAGTATAAACCTCAAACCCCTTGGATTTAAAGGCCTTGTTTACTGGAGTATTTCAGGCACAACATCTGTTATTCAGGGGTGAGCGCATCCCTTTGCGTCTATTACCATTTAGGGCAGTAGAACCATCTATCTGAAATGAAACAGCCATATTTAGCAATAACTGAATGGAAGAGCCAGCTAATACTTTGGGTATTTATGGGAAAAAATAGGGAAATTAGGGAAAAGATGGAAACAAACAAGAAAACAGCAGCAGTAAATAGGAGTTGCATAATTTCTTCCCTATGCTACCTCTTTACTTCCCCATCACTGTGGTTTAATGAGGCCTATAACTTATTAATATTACTTTAATGACTGCTTTTATGTTTTCTCTCAGTCATAAAGTCTTCCCCTGCTTTGCACATCCACAAGACCTTGCTAAAGTTACAAAGATCAGTGTCGGCACATGGCAAGATCTCAAAGAGGGCAAGCAAGAACCTCAGAAGCTCATTCATGGGATAAAAGACTTGATAATTTTATACCCAATTGCAGTGGGATACTTTTCCAGACCATCAACAAAACAGGTTTGCAGACAACCCTGAGGAGAAGGACTTGGGGGTGGTGGTGGAGCAGAAGTTGAACAGGAGCCATCAGTGTGCACTAGCAACCCAGAAAGCCAGCCACGTCCTGGGCTGCATCAAAAGAAGCAGTGACAGTCTGTGGAGGGAGGGGATTCTCCCCCTCTACTCTGCACTGGTGAGACCCCACCTGGAGTTCTGTTCTGGAGTCCTCAATGTCAGAAGGATACAGGGATCCTGGAATGGGTCCAGAGGAGAACAACTCAAAAGATCAAAGGCTGGAGCACTTCTCCTCTGAGGACAGGCTGAGCAAGTTGGGGTTGGAGAAGAGGAGGCTCCCAGGTGACCCTCTAGCAGCTTTCCAATCTGTGAAAGAAGGAAGCTACAAGAAAGCTAGGTGAGGGCTTTTGACACAGGTGATAGTGACAGGACAAGAGGACAGGGTTCCAGACTTGAAGAGAGCAGACCAAGGAACAAATTAATTCCTGTGAGGGTCGTTGAGATGCTGGAACAGGTTGCCCAAGGCAGTTGTGGCTGTCCTATCCCTGGAAGCGTTGAAGGCCAGGTTGGCTGGGGCCCTGAGTAACCTGATCTAGAGAAGATGTTCCTGCCCATGCAGGGGGCTTGGAACTAGATGGTCTTTAAGGTCCCTTCCAACTCTGGCCAGTCAATGAGTAAGGGTATAGGGGTACATCATTTCCTCAAGGAACAAGAGGAGCAATTATCAGCACAGCCTGCACACACAGCACTTACCCAATGGGCAGTCAGTCCCAGCCCAACCACTTCGCAACAGTTTCTCCATCACCCAACTCAATGAAACCAAAGCTTTTTGGCAAACAGGCTTGCTCACTTACACCCTTGAAGCACCACAGCTCACCTCTTCCTAGGGCACCAGCACACTGGGTCTGTTTTCAGAGACTAGAATAAATAGAGGTGATAATTAATGAGCTAATGACTGAGCCACAGCTGCAGCAAATCAGCCAATAATGGGTCCAGGTGGTGCTGGTGGTCCCAAACAACAGCTCCACCCCAAACGCTCATTACTGCTTTGAAGTTCAAGTGCAAACCTTATTAGCTCTGGACTATGTCCAGCAGTCCTGGCAATTAGCTGAGCTGCAGACGGACTGGACTTTGCTTGGGGTTGGCTGTGAGATAAGAACTCTGGGTTCCTGCCTTTTTTTGCTGTTTTAAATAAAGAGCCAAATGCTCTCAGGCTTTTGTGCAACTGGGTCCCTCCTGCTTTGGTTCCTTTAATAAAAGACGTTCTTTCTTTCCCTGCTTGGTAAACACTTTACTCTCAGCCTTTTATTGTTCTGCAGAAGGAGAAATGTGCCATCAGGCACGCGTAGGCAGTGGGATCAATTTCCTTGCATTGATTTTTGAATAAGAGAATTGTTCACTTAATATTTCTTTGTTTGATTACTTTGTTAAATGTATTGATTCACGGCACCAGCTTACAGAAGAAATAGGATGCCCATGACTCATGCCTCTTCTTCAGCAAGAAGCTCTATTAGATAATACACTCTGCTAAGAATTACAGCCGCCGAGGCTTCATTGTGATTCACTTATTCCCTCCTTTAGAGTGGATTAAAGTTAATATTTGCAAGTGGTTTAGTCCTTTCCAGATAAAACAACTCAGAGCTATCTGGAGTATGGCTATACTATAAATTACAGGAGGAATAAGTCTGGTTTACTGGGGTTATGTTGTAAAGGAACGGGAAAAGCTTACTGTCAAGTCACAGATTAACAGCTGACATCTGTATAGAGTAGGGTGGGATATGGATGTGAAAACAGCCCCACAGCCCCATCAACACAAGCACTTTGGGCAACGCAGCAGCATCACTTCTAGTCTGCAGGTGGAGAAATTAACATCCTGGAGACCGTCAGCACCACAACACGGCCCCTCCATCAGTTTGCTCTCTCCTTCTTCCCCCTTATTGCACATCCCCTGCACAGGGGCTCGAGCGGCAGCGCCCAGCTGTCCCCGCAGCACTGGCCCCTCTACAAACAGGCACGTGGACAAATAATCCCAGATGGCAAAACCCACTGCCCTGATCCCCGCTGAGATACCGGCTAAGTAAGAGGCACCTCGGCACTAGCCAAGGTGTCGGTGGCCTCGGTGTTTGCAAAGGTAAAGCTGATCTCACATGGGGTAGCAAAATAAAACACAGCACACTGTCACTTCTTTGGAGGAGCTGGGTCAGTTTGCAGAGCAGAGAATAAAGCGGCGTTTGGAATAGACTTGCACTGCTGAGGGAGCTCAGCGTTCTGCGCTCTTACTCTCTTCTTTAGAACACACAGCTAGAAGCTGAGCTGTGCTGCTGCTGCCACGCTCGCTAGTGTTTTTTAATGAAGACAAACAAACTAAAGAAAAAATGAAGTGGGGAAAAAAAGATTAAAAGAGAAAAAGAAAAAATTAAGATTAAAAGGACAAAAATAAAGAAATAAAAATTGGAAAAAAGAACTGAAATAGAAATTCAAATATTTTAAGTAAAAATAAAAAGAAATAAAAAGGGAAAATAAATAACATACTTTAAAAAAGAGAAAGTGAGAAAAGAAGGAAGAAAAAGTAAAGAAGAAATAAAAAAGTAAAAAGAAATAAAACAAATAAAGATATTTTAGAAAGAAATAAAAAGAAAAAAGAAAGCAGGAAAAATAATAAATAATATTTTAAAAATTGGACGTGGCACTTGGTGCCATGGTCTAGCCTTGAGCTCTGTGGTAACAGGTTGGACTTGATGATCTATGAGGTCTCTTCTGACCTTGGTGATACTGTGATACTGTAAAAAGAATTAAAGAGAAAATAATGAGAAAAGAAAAAAGAAGAAAAATACAAAAATAAAAAAGTTAAAAGGAAATAAAATAGAAATTAAAATATTTTAGAAAGAAATAAGAAAAAATAAAAAACAAAAACAGAAAAGAAATAAAAATAGTTTTTAAAGAAATGAAAGAGAAAAGAAAAGGGAAGAAAAAATAAAAAAGGAAAAAATAAATGAAAAACAAATAAAAATATTTTTATAAAAATAAAAATAAAGGAGAAAAATAAAAAAAGAAAAAATAAATAAAAGTATTTTTAAAAATAAATATAAAGAAATAGGAAAATAGAAAAAAAGAAGAGAGAAAGGAAAATAATACAAAGAAGAAAAAAGTAAACAAAAACAGAAAAATACAAGTAAAAAAATACAGAATCACCTGAATCTCAGGTATCTGAAATCCAACTTTACTTCTGCATCTAAACTGTAGCCTTTATGGATTTTGTGCAGAATTAGATGCCAACAAATGGAGGAAATTGCAGCTATTTCTGCAGTCTGCAGAGGTGGGCTGAGAGTGGGCAGAGTGAAACATCTCCAGCGGGATTTGTGCTTTCAAAACCCACCTTGTTGGCTCATATTTCCAACCAAGCTGTGAGCTGGGAACAGGTCTCCACGTTAACATCTTAAAGCAGAGAGTTTTTCCCCTTCTGCTATTTAAATTATGTTTAATTGATAAAAACACATTAGTATTTTGGATAAGGGATTATTGCTGAAGGACTAGTTGCTGAAACAGGCAGTTAGAATGATAGAATCACCATGGCTGGAAAGGACCTTTGGGTCATCAAGTCCAACCCTTATCCCCTCCAAGGATGGTGACTCCACCACCTCCCCGGGCAGCCTGTTCCAGCGCCCAGCCACTCTCTCAGGAAAGAACTTCTTCCTGAGATCCAATGTAAACCTCCCCGACGCAACTTGAGGCCGTTTCCCCTCGTCCTATCGTTAATGATTTGGAAGAACAGACCAGCACCAGCTTTGCTACAATCGCCTTTTGGGCAGTTGTAGAGAGCAATAAGGTCTCCTGTCAGCCTCCTCTTCCCTAGACATCAAGCAGATGTCTCAAAAACTCAGCACAGTATAAAAATAGTGAAGACAGAGCATTTTATCAGGTTTAGTGAAGAGTGAGAGCTGCACAAACCACGGCGCAGCCGTCACTTCCAATTCTATTAAGTCAATAAATCTAATAAATGGAGCGAGGAGAAGCGAAAGAGGGAGGGGGAGGTCAATAATAAACACATCAGATGAGGAGCCTGTCAGCAAGGCACGACTGTTCCATGTCATTCACACAACCGTGTGGGCTGCTATGTGCCACAACACTCCAGCTCTGGTAGAGGCACCGAGGGTCCCACTGAAGATGCTGGCTACAAGTGAGTGGCTTTCACCACTCAGCTTTATGGAGACAACTGGCTGCTTGCAGAACTCTGTGCAGAAGGAAATCAGGCCAAAGATGCTTCATTCCAATGTTGCATCTCTCAGTTATCTATGCTGGGTTTCTGCAGAGCCCTCAAGCTCAGCTCGGGGACTCAGAGAGGTCCCTCCTGCCCTTGCAAAGCTCAGTCTAAGAACAGTAGCTAAGAACACACAGCCATCCGTACAATTGTCACGTTCTTTGTGAGGCTTCTCCCAACCACGTTTATGATCAGGCTGCACACATGGGCACTGAGCCAGCAATCCTTTCTCTGGGAGGGGTGATCATCACCCCAGAACATGTGGGTCCATGGACCCATGGCAGATCAGCCACAGCAGGACACGTCACAGGAGCTTCTGTCATTTGTCTGCTCTGAAGCTGTGATGGGAACAGAGGGTGGGAGGTTTGCAGGACCCACCTGCCAAAACTGGACAGAGATAACCAGAGTAGAGTTGTCTGACACCTCCCCATGCCTTGTCCTTCCCCATGGGGCATCTCTCTTGGCAGCCCTGCTATTTCTAAATCAATACATGGCTTTGGGATAAAAGATCATGAAATTGGGAGTTTTATGGTGTCTAATGTTATTCCGACCACAGTGAGCTAGTAAACCCCGTGATGCAACCACCAGCCCTGTAAGTTATTCACAACAAACCACTGATTTATTCCTTATTTGCCCGGACTAAATGCAGCGTATACATTGGCAAACATTTGCTTTAGAGCTACTGATTGCTCCACTAGGGATGGATGGAAAGTTCTTGGCAAAACGGGTCTGCGTGGGAAGCACTGCTGAGGTCTCCTGTTTCTGAAGGTTGCCATTTTCTGGGTGTTTTAAAGACCTGCAGCCAAATTATCTCACTTTACGTTCAACAAGGGTGATGCTCTGGTTTGAAAGTACAGGGTTTGTGAATCACAAACTCTATACACAACTATAAATTACATTTAGGATGTAGGTGATACCAGTTGAGCACCCCGCATGCCCAAAGTGAACTGGTCCTGCAGAGCAGTGATGCTCTGGTTCAAGAGTGTAGAAGATACAGCAAGAGATCACAGTCACAGAACATTAGGGATTGAAAGGGACCTCAAAAGATCATCTAGTCCAGTCCCCCCACCACAGCAGGGTCCCCTAGATCCAGTCACACAGGAACATGGCCAGGCAGGTTTTAAATGTCTCAAGAGCAATAGACTCCACAACCACCCCAGGCAGCCCCTGCCAGGGCTCTGTCACCCTCCCTGGGAAGTTTCTCAGACTGATGTGGAACCTCCTCTGTTCCAGGTCACACCCATTGCTCCTTGTCTTATCACTAGATTCCACTGAGAAGAGCCTGGCTCCATCCTCCTGACACCTACCCTTTCCATATTTATGAACATGATAAATGTCTCCTTTTTTCCATGCTCAAGATACCCAGCTCCCTCAGCCTTTCCTCATCGGGGAGATGCTCCACTCCATCACCTTTGTGGCTCTGCACTGGACTCTCTCAAGGACACTCTCTGTGCCCTTCTGGAAGCGGGGGTCCTAGAACTGGACACAATGTTCCAGATGGAGAGGCAAGGTAGGCTCCTATGAAACAAAGTCTTTACAAACAGCTATAAACTGAATTTTGGGATGTGCATGACACCAGTTGAACCTCCTCAGCTCATGGACCAGCACCCCAAATACTCAGAGTGAACTGGTCCTGCAGGATACGGTGGGGATGAGGTGCTGAAAAGCCACACAGCTGTTGCCCATGTTCAGTCTACTCCGTGGATAAACATAGATTTAATTTTGCAGCCGTGTTTAAAGCAGCATCTTTGGAGTGAACATATGTTTATACTCATTATGCATATGTTTATTAGAGCTGGTCACAATGTTTTGACAGCGAAGCCCAATGAAAAGCAGCAGTTTTGTCAAAACTGAAACATTCTGCTGGGTTGTTTCAATTTCTTCTTCTCAGTAACAGTCAAATATTTAACTTCAAGGCAAGTAAACATTTTGCTTCAATTTTCCTATCACAGGAGAACATGAATATTTAGTATCATGCCTCATTATTAAAGGACAATATTCCTGTGATCCCAAGTAGAAATTTGAGGGAATCTTCTCCAGTTGCTTAGGTTGGGATTTTTATTATTGAATTTTCATTATTTTTTAATTCTTTTCAGAGTTTAAGCAACTTCCAAGATTTAATCCACCCTCTCCCACGTAATAACCGTCCAGGGTGTCACCTCTACCTGTCAGAGCACTAAAATGGAAAGGAACAACCCACCCCACAAGAAAAAGCCTTCCAGATTTATTTCTGAAATAAAACAAAAGGAGGTGGTAAAACAGTTTTTCAGAAGGCTCCGAGCTCTCTGGTTTGGTTTTGAGACCAGCTCGCTGCACCTATTGATTTATAGGAAAGTCAAAATGAAAAAGGCAACACAACCGTCAACAAGACACAGATTTCTGGTTGTTGTGGGTTCTGAATGAAAATAATAAAGAAGTATGAACCAAGAGGCTCAGAAAGCAGAAGCCTCCTTCTTTGGAGTCATTTAAAACCCACCTGGACATGTTCCTGTGTGACTTGGTCTAGGTGGTCCTGCTCTGGCAGGGGCATTGGACTAGATGATCTTTTGAGGTCCCTTCCAATCCCTAATGGTCTGTGATCCTGTGAAGTCAAATAAAAAGAGTCCAAAAGCATCTCTCTGGAAAAACCTTCCTCCCCCCTCAAACTGGTCTCATTTTTCTTGGCTCTGACAGAGGATTTCCAAGGATCAGAGGCTGACAGAATGACAACCTCCCTCTTTTTTCTCTCAATGCTCAGGATTGCTCCCTTTTTCTCTAGACACGCTCCATTGTCTGTGGGCTGAAGAAGCGTCCCACAACACCCAAGTTTACCTCTTCTGCCACTAGAAAACCCCATTTTCCAGAAAGTCCAGTCTGCTCATATATAAAAAAACCCTATTTTTCTACTTCTGTGGACTGCGGGGTACCACCTCACCAAGACTTGACCCAACAAAAGTTGGGAAAAAGCAGCTTGGAACAAAGAATGAGCAGAGTGAGGTGGTGGGATCAGCACAGATGGAAGAGCTCCTACAAGGATAATGGGTCTTGCAGTTCCTTAGATTCAATTTCAGCAGCACTTATGAACATGGAGTGCACAGCTCTCATTTATTGTTTTGAGGTAAAAGCCCTCAGAAAAGCGTAGGCTGCAGGCCTTTTGGAGCAAAAGGTGCCTTTGGCCTCTGCTTCACAGCACTTTGGCTGCAGAGCTGAGCAAGCCACACAATCTGCTGAACTGCAGAGCAAGAAAAAACCAAAAGAAGCAAGAAAACAAGGTATAAGCCCCAAAGGAAAAAGCAGGGAGGTAGCACTACACCCTCCTCCCCCTTTAGACTGTAGGGTGCCATCAGAAGCTCAGGCACAACAATAATAAGGGACCTTCAGTCTTCTCAGAGCTTTCTAACACCATTAGAAGCAACAACTCCAAGAGCTACCTAAGCTTCCCCTAGACCTCTAGTGTCCACAATAACCAAGCACCCACCACTAAGACTCACAAAACCATAATGAAACCTCCTACAGCCAGGCTGGAGGACGAAGAAAGCCCTAAATACCACCTGCTCACCCACAACCTCACACCTGAGTGGTGATCAGAGGGAAATGGCTTCAGCTGGGCTTCTTTCTTCAGGGCTTTATATTTCCCACTCCCCAGCTCCTTCTTTTGTTTCTTGAGAGGGCTGGTGAGGAAGAGGACATCTCAATGTGATTTTTTTCCATCAGCAGGACAAGGTGTCTGCATAGAGTAAGTCCTGATGTTTCTTAATGTTTTCTTGTTTTCAAAGCTGTTTGAATCTAATTTTTGAGAAGTTCAGCTCAATTGTCTTTATTTGTGGGTTAACCCATTTCTTCTGGTTTTTGCTGGAAGAGAATGGACAGAAACATTTATTCTTTGTTTTATTCTGTGATGGAGGAACTTGTCTGAACTGGATGAAAAGCTCAGGGATAAATACGGAAGGTGTTACTGCGCTTATGGCGTTTGCTGTGTGTTTTGTGCTTTTTGTGGGCTCAGCATCAGCTCTTTCTGCTGCTCTACTTGTGTGTTCAGTGTATTTAGTAAAAAGGAATCTAGTTTTGCCTCTTAAAAATGTTTTTAATACCTTAGAAAGCCCTAGAGCTGGCTGCCTTGGCTGCAGGTGCTGCTGTGAGGCTGGTATAGCAGAACCTGTATAAATGAGAGGCTTCCATGGGTGTCTCTGTATCCCCGATGTGACAGCAGTATTTTAGTTCTGAAGCTCCTTACCAGCTGTGCAGTGGGGTTTGGATGAGGTTTTCAGTAACCTGATAGCCTTGAACATAATAGACTGTATTTTCCTTGCCTGAGGGTACATAAGTTGAGAGGCTCCATGTATAGCCAAGCAGCTAGGGATAAATTTAGGGCTGTATATATATATACACCCACTATTTTCAATGTAGTCATTGTGATGGTAGAACACGTGGCCTTGTATTTGTCTAGGGCTTAAATCCAGCTATCATCCAAGTGGGTTTTTTTATACCTGACCTCTGTCTTTCTTCCCTTTCCCCCTCTGCCCTATAAAACTTGGCTTGAGGCAAGTAGATCTCAATGGGGTTATTTCTGCTGCCTGCAGCAGGGTCTGGACCAGACCCAAGGGGAGAGTGAGTGAATATGTTCTCACTGTGCTAGGGGATGAGTGACTTCCTCTCTTTCCTAGTAGTCACTAAGGTCCAACTGCCAGCCTCCTCACCTGCTTGGTTTTGCTTGTTCTCTCCTGCAATTCAAGAGCTGTTTCAAACCATGAGCTGGGGGCACCTGAACGACTATGAAGCTGCAGATGGGCAAAAGCACTTAGTGTGTTCACTCTCCTTGTAACTGTTAGAAAAAGCTCTTCAGTCTGAGGGTGGGGGATCCCTGGGACAGGCTCCAAGAGATGTGGTAGAAGTCCCATCACTGGAGATGTTCAAGGTCAGGCTGGTTGAGGGTCTGGGCAGTCTGGTCTGGTGAGTGGTGGCCCTGTGTAGGGGGGTTGAGCTAGATGGCCTTTGGAGGTCCTTTCCAACCCACCACATTATGTGATTCTGTATTTTTATTTGCTAGAGCTCAGTCTAGAGACACTTCTAGCTTTCTTCTCCTAGACAAATGGTTGAGGTGCAAAATCTTTCCGCAGCAGATAGAAGAGACATTAAACTTGGGGTTTTTTATGTAATATTGGAATAAAGCAAAAATTTAACCCAGAAGAGTGAATTGGATGGATTTTTTTTTTTTGCAGGCTTCAGCAGGCTTCTTGTTTACACTCATTTTATTTGAGGACTTATTCTCTTTGGTTGGGGAGAGAAACTGCGCTGTCAGGAGGGTATGTGGATTGCAGTAGCAAAGCCAACACAGTGAATGACAGAGCAATTTGGTCAAGTTGTCTTAATTAAAATTGTGCATCGACAGCACCAGGGACTCCATCTTCAGTGCAGTGAGGTGGCATTTGGAAATGGTCCCAACAATCAGACTGGGCTCAATATCCTGACTGAGTGTTTGCTTGGGGTTCTGCTACTTATTGTATTAAATGCTCAACAGACAGAGCTTGTGAAGAGTAAATACTGACACAAGTTTACTCAAACTACTGCTTTCTGGGTCCTGCCATCAGCCTGTTATTAAAACTGCTCTTTCCTGTATTCCATGCTTGGGGATTACAGCTGTTGCCTGAAAATACCTAGTTTTGCAGTTCATGTTGCCTGCAAACCTGGGGAAGATTTTAAGATGCAGAACCAAGTAGTTGTGTTGATGTGTGATCAAATGTGATGGCAATTTCTGAGCACTTACCCTCCCCTTCACACACTTACTCCATGTTTGCAAATACCCCAACAGGCACCTGAGTGTGGAGATCTCTTAACTGCTTTGCTGGCAAGACATTCATTCAGCCAGGTGGAAAACTGAGCAGTAGTTACCAATCTGCATGTTCAAAGTGCTGCTTGGTGTGATAGGAATGACTTCATGTCTTGGGGATTTCACAGAATCTTTAACACATTCTGAATCACAGCATTCAAAATCCACACTTCAGTGATCAAACTTTGATTATCTTTAAACTCATGTGATTTCAGCAGCCTGGATGCAGATCACAGGTGTCTCATCTTTTTTCCTGTACAGCTTAAATGAACACCTCCCCATGGGTTCGTGTGTCGGTGCACATGGCAGCACAGAGCACACCTTCACCTGCTTAACCCTTGCAGGGACTCTGGTCCTTTTGACCTGCTACTTGCCATGTGGGGAGTCAGGGAGGAGCTTGCCTTTTCAGGTAGGAACAGAACTGTGTGAAGCAAAGCAAGTGCCTGAGCAGCTGAGGAGTCTGAAGGGAATTTTAAGGTGACCAACTGCTCTGGCTCCACTTAAAGGTCAGGATGTGATTAGCAGTGCTGATGGCTCAGCCAGTGTTACCTGATGAACAGAGATGCTCACATTCCATAACTTAGTTTCTGAGGTATCTCTGATTTCTTGTGGTTGCAGATGAGTAAGAGATAAGACCAGGCACTTGCAATAATTATAGTTTCTGTCCATCCCTCCTGCTGTTACTGGATGCTGTGCAGGTGAATTGGAGATGTGGGTTACAGCCACCCTTTGAGGCTCTCTTACTCCCAGACTGAGCAGTGACCCTAACAAGGTTCATCTGCAGATGTGAATGGATTCCAAAGAGGAGTGCAGGGCAGACTACAGTCAGCTGAGCCCCCTTTTGCTGCTTGTTGGGCTCCTTGACCGGAGGCTCACAGCTCTCTCTACCTCCAAAAGCAGCAAGCTTCACTTAAAGCAGCTGAAGGCTCTTGTATGGCATCCTGCGATGTCAGGACAGGAGTGATGAGAGTACATTTGCAGAAGCTCCAGCTTAGCCTGATTGTAGCAAAGCTCTCACTTATTTCGGGCTCCCAGACTGGTTTGTGATTGGGAAGAGCTGGGCACAGGGTGGAGGTTTCCCAGGAATAGGCTCGAGGGCCAATGACTGTAACTGTACTGGTAGGTGGGTTTCATTGCTGTCGGGTTTATACTCTTAGTTCTCCATAAAAGAGTTTGTATTTCGTGTGGGATAGAGAAGCAGGGATGTTAATATAGCTGGCATATTCTTGGAAGGAAACCAGTAGTGGGACTGGATCAAGAGGCCTCCTGCAGATTAAAAAATAGCTCGGATAATTCATTGCCTTTATGCATGAGGCTTCTAATTGCTTCACTAATTTAGTGCCTGTCAAAAAGACCAGATCATGAAATAACAGCACAGAAAAGGTTGTTATTAGTTCTAACGTGAACTCTGACTGCAGGTGTATGCAGCTGTCAGGTTTGAAAGGGAGTTAGAAGCCTTTAGAAAACAATCATTGTCTAGCAAGGTGCAGACAGTCTCCAAAGCCTTTTTCCTACAGCATCTGCTGAGAGGGAACTCTGAGGGCTCTTCCACATCCCCCTCACTAAAGATTTGAAGCTCCTACCTTTTTAGATGGGCTCTGTGCTCTCTCCAAACCAAATGAATCTAACCTCATGCTCACTCCAGTTTTAACCACTTGCTTTAGAAAGCGTTGGTGTTTTATGGGTTTATGTGGACCATTCCAGGAGAATAAAAACTTGGAACTCTACTGGTTCTCACTGATGTTTCTGCCTTGGCCAGTTGTATCAGAGCTGGATACCTATTGAAAAATGGTCTGATAGAAAAGTGCTGAGCAATGAGCAACCCCGATGTAATTTGCAGAAAGGCTGAATTAATGTGACTGACCATCAGTCTGGCTTTTTCCCCAACTGAATAAAACTGACTGCAGTGTTTCCATCCTTTACTGTGTGGAGACCTCAGCTCAGCATAGAAAAAGATTCAAGAGCTGCTTCTCCAGCTCAGGAATTTGCTGTTTGATGTAGCATTTGCATGTGACCATCCCAACACTTACATCTGCTCCTCTAGCTTGACTCTGGAGTAACTGGTTTCAACTTTACAGCAAATTAATATGTGCAAATGTTTTCAGAGTGGTTTGGGTATGTAAGAACCTTTCAAGAAGCAAAACTGAGCTAATACCAGCTGCTTTCTCCACTTGCTGCAGTGTGAAACCCACCACATCACTTGCACATACCTCAGCATCTTCCTTTGGATTGCAGAACATTAGGGATTGGAGGGGACCCCGAAAGATCATCTAGTCCAATCCCCCTACCAGAGCAGGATCACCTAGACCAAGAGCACGTTAAATGGGATGTGCTGCTCTGTGGATGTCGAACAGCTCAATGCAAGAAGCAAATACAAGTTTTCCAAAAGAAGTCTGTGTCCTGCAGAACAGTCTTTAAAATATTTGTCATCTACATGACAACTGTGATAAATCAGTGGTTACCTGAAGAGAAAATAACATTGTGAGGTAATTGTGTGGTGATGTTTATGGCACCGCTGGCCTGCTTGATGTAGGGGAATAAGTGAATATAATGCCAATAGTTTGAAGCAGAGCTGTGCTCTGCTGGGGTGACACAAGCTGCTAATTTTTTTCTGGCGAAACTCATTAGAAACCACATTCTTGGGTTGTACTTTGTGGTGGAAACCCAGGTATTTGTGCAGAACTTGTGCTGAGTGAGTTTCCTCTCGGCTCATCTAGCTGGACTCCCAGGTTCACATAGATGCACTAGGGGCTAAAGCACTGATGTGTAGAGAGCTGCTCTGTGCAACTTTGTCACCAGGAATTTGCAGCCTTCATCAATTTGATCTAAATTGTGCCCTTTCACCATGGTGGATGGTGAAAGGATTCTGTTAAAGGCCATTTTCATTAGGTTTGGGATGGGTGGGTTTTGCTGATGGATGAACTGGTCTCTTCAGAGGTGGAATCTGGAGAATCACCAACTTGAGAATGTGGAGAATGAGCAGTGATGTGCAAAACCTGAAGGGATCCTGTTAGCTTGTCTGTAATAATGAAACTCTTGAAAATGGCTGCCATGTCCTCTGGTCATGGCATTCCAGCCTGGCCATAAAAGCATCTAATGAATAGGGCTAGAAACTTGGAAAGTAAAGGCTAGAGAACACTTGAGAAAACAGGAACATCTTTTCATTAGATTAAAACCAAGTTTTCTCTTGTAAAATAGTAGAATAAAGGATTTATGAAATGGTTTGTTATGATTCTAGCTATCCCATGGCCTTACTTTCAGTCATCTGACATAAAATAGACTCTGGTTGAGTGGCTGGTCTCATGAATGATTCATCTCAATGCCATGTTGAGAGCACAAAGAGCTCGATGTAATGGTGTGGGGAATGTGGATAAAGCTCTGCTCAGGCTGAAGCGGAGTAGTCAGCCTAGGTGACTGTAACTCGCTCTGGTAATTAAGCCACAAGTATCTGCAAGTAGCCTCAGCAAGCTAAATAAACCCATTACCCTTAAACACAAAGCCTTCTGCTGTTTGTATGGTCTTGTTCAATAAGCTTGACCAGCTTTCAGCAGCACTTATCCAGTTATCCAAAGCTTCTCTTCTTCCAGGTGCACAGAGCAGCCTCAGCCAGGGAGGGAAGGATCTTTATTCAAGTGTTTGTGCTGCACAGCAGTGGTCTGCAGAGCAAAGGGAGAGGACCTGAGCAGTGTTAGATCGAAACACAAAGTGGGACATAACAGATCTTGGGACCTGTGCTTGCTGCAGGTTTGCTTGGTTTACCTCAAGTCATTACAGGTTGTGTTGTGTGGAGAAACAGATTCAAGGTCAAACATGGATGGAGGTGACATCTATTTTTAAACAGCACAGATGGCATGGGCTCCTGTCTAGTGCTCTGCTCCCTGCATGCTAGTTCAGGAATGGTTTGGAGTGTGAGCCTGGCACAGGGCATGGGCTGAGTGGGTGAGCACAGGGCATGTTCCCTCTGAGCTCTGCCCACACAGGCTGCAGAGGGAGGGTGCTTAGGGCTGGGGAGTTTGGTCACCAGTGCTTGTGTGCAGACCTTCAGAAATCAGTGATGCTGTATTGATAAAAACCCTTGTCCTTAAAGTATGGCTGCACAACTCTGGTGCCAAATCACTTTCTGTAACACAACCTAGGAGTTTCACCCTTCTTTAGCCTGGGGAAGAGGAGACTTAGGGGGACCTCCTCTCCCCAACTCCCTGAAGGGAGGTTGGAGTCAGGTGGGTGTCGGGATCTTCTCCCTGCCAACCAGTGCCAGGATGAAAGGGCAGGGCCTGAAGATGCCAGAGGATGGCTAGGCTGGATGTTAGGAAGCCCTTCCTCATGGAAAGAGAGATCAGACACTGGACTGGACTGTCTAGGGCAGTGGTGGATTCCCCATCCCTGGAGGTATTGAAGGACAGACTGGATGTGGCACTTAGCTCCCCAATCTAGGTTGTGGTGATGTGAGGCCCTGAGCTGGGCTGGCAAAGCTCAGAGGACTTTTCCAGCCTCAATAATTCTGGGATTCTGATTTCAAAGACAAGTCAGCATGTGCATTAGGTCTTTCTGTCAGCATCTTGCAATTCTGCTCAATTCTGTCCAGTTTTTGCATTTTCTGGAAGCAAAGTGTTTAATTTATCCTTTTCCCCTCGTTTGCTCCTTTCCAGCCACGTTAGCTGTGCAGCAGCCGAGTTACAGCTGCCCCTCGAGCTCAGCCCAAGCTATTTAGCACATGGACACCACTGATTCTGCAGCATGGGCTGATGCTCAGATAATGTCATGTTGCGGTTTAAAAGCTGCAGTTTGTTTTTCTTTAACCCTTTACAGGCTCATTCTCCACCTGCTCAAGGAAAAGGTGCTATATGGGCGACTTGCTTTCTGGGTCAGTGTAAGAGAACACCCTGTACAGCTTGCTGGGTGTATTTAAAGAGCACTTCATGCTCGGTGCAGAGTACATGGTGCTCGGGGGTGATTAGCGGCGTCTAGTGTTACGGGTGGGATTTCACCAAAGGAAATTCTGCAGTAGGATAAAGGAAAGCTCTGAGCCATTTAATGTGGGGAACTGGCTCTTTCATTACAGCTCTTCTAGTTCAAATGACAGCATCGCACTCCCTACAGTTACACTCTCTGGCTCATTTGAGTTGTAAAACATTAGTAGGGCATTTGAATAGTTTTTGAGGCCTCATTTGTATTTTTTTTATAGTCAACTATTTCAATTCCCAGCATATTCATGGCTGCTTTAGAGGCTGAGGACAAAAATACTGCGCTGAGAACTCTTGTATTGAGCGCTATTGGCTTCAGAAGGCATTAAATTTTAATTTGGGGAAACTAAAGCGGAGCTTCAGCTTAATGCTGGCATCTAATAGCTGCAAAATTGCATTGAAAATGTCAGTTTCTATTTCAAATTAAATGTTAGTAGCAGAAATTGTTCCCCATGATAAGCAGACAATGCATTTAGGTTGCTGCTTAAAATGATTTTCTTCAGTAGGTCTGAAGAGGTCAGCCTGGGACTAAAGGAGCTTGTGGAGCTGAGCCTTGGGTTGCTGTCAGGACAAGGCTAAGTCTGGAAAGGGACGTGAACTCCCAGCATCAACTGTTCATCTTGAGTATTTTAAAGGCAGGAATGTGTTTAGAAACTGGTGGTCACATTGGTAATTACGAAATATAAAATTACATGACTTGGAGACTGAAACCCCCCGGAGTGTTTCCTGTCTAACCATGTTCTCAAAGGTTGTGTTGATCTGTCATAAATGCAGTATCTGGTTTATAACTTGCTCAAAACCTTTGGATTTCTGCTTGCTGTGCCACTTGTTTCCATCAGACTGGCTCTCTAGTCCGAAATACTATTGGGTAGGTTTTTTCTACACTGAAACCAGAAGGAAAATCACTGCAGGAACACCGATGTTTCATACATGGAATCATTAAGGTTGGAAAGGACCTCTAAAATCAAGTCCAACTATATATACACACTAGATACACTTACACATGTACACTATATGCAGAATCCCAGAATGACTGAGCTTGGAAAAGCCCTCTGAGCTCATCCAGCCCAGACCAGGACCGAACATCACCCCAGTGGCCACACCAGGGCACTAAGGGCCACAACCAGGTTGTCCTTCAACACCTCCAGGGATAGGGACTCCACCACTGCCCTGGGCAGTTCATTCGAGAGTCTGAGAACCCTTTCTGTGAGGAAGGGCTTCCTAACATCCAACCTAACCCTCCCCTGGCAGCTTCAGGCCCTGCCCTTTCACAGAATCACAGAATCCTTAGGGAGTGGAAGGAACATTGAAAGATCATCTAGTCCAATTCCCCTGCCACAGCAGGATCACCTAGACCAAGTCACACACGAACACATCCAGGTGGGTCTTAAACATCTCCAGAGAAGGAGACTCCACAACCACCCTGGGCAGCCTGTTCCAGTGCTCCATCACCCTCACTGTGAAGAAGTTCCTTCTCATATTGATGTGGAACCTTCTATGTTCCAGCTTACAACCATTGCCCCTTGTCCTATCACTACATGACACAGAATAGCCCAGCTCCATCCTTCTGACATCCACCCCTCAAGTATTTGTAGACATTAATGAGGTCACCCCTCAGTCTCCTCTTCTCCAAGCTAAAGAGACCCAGCTCCCTCAGCCTCTCCTTGTAAGGGAGATGACTGGTGCTAGCTGGCTGGGAGAAGATCTTGACCCCCACCTGACTACAACCTCTCTTGAGGTACTGGAGAGAGGGAGAAGGTCCTCTCTGAGTCTCCTCTTACCCAGGCTGAACACCCTCAGCTCCCTCAGCCTCTCCTCATCAGCCTTTCCCTTGGATCCCTTCCCCAGCCTTGTTGCCCCTCTGGACCCACTCCAGCCCCTCAATCTCTTTCTTGAAGTGTATATATGTTCTCTATCTTCCTTAGTCAGTCTGGCCCGATGTTTTTCACTCCATCATAAAATCCCTGACGTGCATGGACACAGTGAGGATGGAGTCAGCAGAGGATTGTGAGCCAAGGATGTTTCCTGTGAATGCCAAACACATGGGGCTGCACTGGAGCTGGTGCATGAGCACAAGTGTGCCAACACCAGCAGTTTTTAGATCCTAACAGTTTTCTTGTGTTACCAGACTTTATAAGGTTCTGGGCATTTACTGTGTAAACTGAGGGTGTGAAATTGAAGAATGAATTTGGAGTGTTATAGCACAGATGTGGCAGCTGCTTGGAATTTGCTCACCAGATTGTGAGGTGGTAGGAACTCAACTCCTGCTGCCTCGTGCACTGGGCTCACACTAAATTAATTTAACTAAGGCAGAGAAGAAATCAAGTTAATGTGACATTAATCAGGATCTCTGCTTTCAACGTGTGTAAAGGACCATCTTGCTGAGCAGTGACTTAGAGTGAGGGGAAATCTGCTGCAATATTTCAGTGCAGGTAGGAGCTAAATGTTGGTTTCTGTCAAATTTAACTGTCCTCTGAGGAAAAAAAAAACTCCTCTCTCAATGGGACAGGCTTTGCTTTCCATTCCTGGGTGAGGCAGAGCTCTGTAAGCAACAGGAGCATTGGCTGTGGGCTCTCAACTGCAAAGAGAATGTCTCAAACCTCTGGTTCTAGCTGTCTTCTGAAATTCTTCCTGACAGTGCCACAGTTAGTTGCAGAGTAAGTGCTGACTTTCTCCAAACAATTTGTGGACCTGGTGCTTAGGGACAGGGGTTAGGGGTGATCTAGCTGTGCTGAGTTAGCGGTTGGACTTGATGATATTAAAGGTCTCTTCCAACCAAAGAGCTTGTGATCCTATTAAATGATGGAGGGATGGTCTTCCAGGGGTAATATTAATCTTTCAGACAAGTCCTTGATGTGGGGAAAAATGTTTTTGTAATTAAATGTTTAAATTTTGTTAGAGACTCTGCACTGAGCCCTTCCCAGCATTAACAGCACTGTGGAGCTGGTTGCTTTCTTTAAACATCTGGATCTGAACCCAAGACCTCATCAGTAATAACTCAGTCTGAACTGCATTACAAGTTGTTCTGAGCAAGGAGGATTTATCTTGCTTTAATGCAACTAAAAGACTGGGCTATTGCTACTCAACAGTTAATGAACCAGTAAAACGTCTCAGACACGATATATTACTTCTGCTTCTCTGCTGTGTAGTTAACTCAGCCTGGAGTGACACTCTCCAGCTGTGGAGGAGGCTGAGCTACAGCCTTTTGATGCTGTTTTTGCTCTCCCCATTCTGTCTTGATGGAGAAGGCCAACAGAAGAGAATTTAAGGTCCATTACTTATGGCAACACAGTGAGACAAGTTCAGCTGCTAATAGCCTGCAGTGTGGTAGCTCAGAGGTAAAAATGGGATTGGGGATTGTGGTGTCTGGCACTGGTGTGGATAAGCTGTTCTGTGTTTGAAAATGGCAAGGGTGAGGCTAGACTGGCTGGCAGAAAGGTTTTCTGGGCAAATGGAGCTTGATGATGACTAAAGATGCCTTCAAGCAACATCTGGTCAATGCAAATGAGCCTGACTGACCCCAACCCCTCCACCTGTTTGTCTTGTGCTTCTGCAAGAAGTTAATGCTCCTGCAGGAGGGCTGGTGCAAAAGTCAGTGGGTTGTTTCTCTGCAGCCATCAGGCCTGTTAGCTTAAAGAGATTTATTACATCAACTAGTCAGTCATGTGAAGGTCTTGTACTTTTTTTCCCCAGTATCTTTTTGTCTTTGAGAAGAATGCCCGTCCCCAGCTAAATAAGTGAATTGAGCAGGCATCATAGTACTAATTATTCATGCTTTATTAATTGCATGGTGCTGATAGTGATGTAAAATAAGCCATGAAGAAGAAAAAGGGAGATGCCAGTTCCTGGTGTCACCACTCTGGTGCTTATGTAGCTTGTATGCAACTTGTATTTGCTGTGTGTGGTTGTAACAGAGCTCGGTCTGCATGTTACAGCTCAGATTTATTTTGAAGTCTACTCACTCCTAGATTTTGAGGTGGGAGAGTGAAATGGGCTAGCAAAATAATTTTTGATGTTAGTGGCCTTATCAAAGGTTAAATTGGCCTGTTTCAGCAGATAGTGAGCAGGTATGACTTGAAGTTCCTTGATTTATTTTGTTTTTAATGTAGAGAAGTTCTATTAGTGTCCTGCAGAGCTGTTACAGAATGTCTCAGCCATTAGCATAGAAAAACTTCTCTATTGTGTTTGTGTACTCGGTCATAGCTGAGTCTGGGTGCCTGTACCTGTATGATGGAAGATCCTGGTCCCTCAGACATTCTTATGTCATGCTTGGCCATCAGGCCATGGTGCCTGACAAAGTGCAGGGTGACCTCTGTCGCTGCTTAAAGAGGCTTTGAGCTTTGATCTGAGCTCCCCGATCACATTGCAAAGATGATGTCAAGCGTCACGGCACCAGGCACTGTTCTAGCACACAGCTGCTTCTGAAGGTCAAGGAAATAACCTGGGTGTTAGTTGCATGCTGGGTAGCTACAACTGCCCTTAGGATGCAGAGGGATGCTGGTGCACAGGCTCATAAAATCACCACTGTGACGATAGAGGCTTGACAACATCAATTTGTACTCTTCTTGATATTGTAGCCCCCCAGGCAGAGTGTTGGGATGGGAGTGGATACAGTGCACTATCAAAAGGGTTTGGCTTCCAGTCAGTTTTGCTCTTATGTTCTGGTTCTTGTTGGTTTGTCCTGTCCCAAATGCTGCTCTAGGAAAGATGATGAGGATATCTCTTGTTGTGCAATGAACCAGAACATCAGGACTGTCTGATCCCAGCTGTGGGCTGGGCAGAGGCAAAGAAAATGCGTTTTTCACAATATCTGTTGGAGCAGAAAGTTGTAAAACTACTGGCTCCTGACGGTACAACTTCACGTGAGGGTTAGGCTGGAGTGTGGTGAGAACATCGCTGTCCAAGCAGAGATAACTGTAATAATAATAAGGCTGAGCTTGGCGACCCCAGCTGGGGTTTAACATGAATGTTCTGTTCTTTCAACAGCCCTGTGCCAAGCGACTGGACAAAGTGGTCATTAACTTAATATATTTTTTTGCAGGTATTTTTGTTTCAATTTCATTTTTCTTTTGTATTTTGATAAAAGCCAGAGATTCCATGTTGTATTATGAGCAGGGATTTGTAGCCAGCAGCAATGTGGAAAAATCAATACATTCCCAGTTCACTCCCAGGTGTTTCTGCTAACTGGGAGGGCAGAATAACTCTGCTGCCAGGAATGTGTTCTGCTGCCTGCTGATTAAACTGGATCAGGGCAAATCGGCTGAAAACTATAAACTGGAGAAAAAACAAATGGTTTTTGTTGGGGTTATATATTGCATCAGTTAAATGAAGATGAACTCAAGTGAGAAAATATCAGGAACAGGCAAGGAAATGGCTCTACAGAGTGAAAATTGCCAATTAAAATACACAGTCCTGCTGGACCCGTTACCCAGTTAAATAGAATCATCATGGCTGGAAGGGACCTCCAGGATCATCAAGTCCAGCCCTCATCCCAACATAGTATCATAGAATCATCAGGAATTGGAAGGGATCTCAAAAGATCATCTAGCCCAGTACCCCTGCCACAGCAGTATCACCCAGACCAAGTTGCACGGGAGCATATCCAGGGGGGTTTTAAACAGCTCCCTAACCCTTAGATCATGGCCTCAAGTGCTCTAGCTACTTGGTTTTTAGATACCTTCAGGTACAGTGACCCCACCACCTCTCTGGACAGCCTGTTCCAGTGTCCAACCACTCTCTCAGGAAGGATCATCTTCCTAAGATCCAGTCTAAAACCTCCCCTGATACTGTTTCACCTTGTCATATCATTAGTAATTTGAGAGAGGAGACAAGCACTGGCCTCAGTACAACCTCCTTTGATATAGCTGTAGACAGCATAAGCTCATCTCTCAGCCTTCTCTTCTCTAGACTAAACCCCAGTTCTCCAGACTTCTCCCCAGCCTTGTTGCCCTTCTCTGGCTCTGCTCCAGCCCCTCAATGTTCTTCTGATACTGTAGCATCCAAAACTGGACCCAGGACTCAAGGTGTTTTCTCACGAGTGCAGAGTTCAGGGGCACCATCGTGTCCCTATTCCTGCTGGTTTCCCCATTCCTGATCCAGGCCAGGATGCTGTTGGCCTTCTTGGCCACCTGGGCACCTTACTGGCTCCTGTTCAGCCAGCTGTCAACCAAATCCATGTCAGTACAGTCAGATGCTCTGAGACTGGTGAAAAATAACCTACTCATTGCTTAGCTCTTCACCTGCAACTAACCCTTCTGATGGAAAACACATGAAATGTGTTCAATGAAGGAGCAATATGAAGTGATAGTGAGAAAAATGTGTGGAAGAGTCTAGCAATAATGTCTTTTTTGAGATCTTCATACTGGGGCTCTAATAAAAAACTCAGAAGGTAGTGATTTTGTTTGTGTTGCAGTCGTGGGTTTTGTTTTGGATGTGGTGGTTGGGATGTTTCTCTCCAGCCCTGAGCTGAAGGCTGTGCGTAGCTGGATTTAAAATAGATGCTGCTCTGACAGGGTCTAGAACTCTCTTCTTGCATGCTGCTGCATCTTGGAAAACAGGCCAGCTACTTAGTTAATTAGCAGATGACAAATTAAACATTTGAGTGGAACTGCCGAGGGCTGTATTAGCAAACTGCCCAGGATTATGTCATTATTTGGGATAGTTTGGGGTGTGATGCATCAGCAGGATCAGGTGTTTTCTAAAGCTCATGTTTCATAGGGGTGGAAAAAATACTCATCTTGCAGTCATCTTTCATCCAGCTGCCAGAGCCATTGAGATTCCACCAGCTCTGGGTGTGATTGTCAAAGCTCTGGCTGGAAATGGTGGGAGATTGAAGGTCAGCTCTGTGCACTTAGTGTTTGCTGTTGGAAGCTCCCTGCTTGAGACTCAAGAACACCTGAGCCTGAGAATTTTCAGAACCTGTTGGGTTTTTCCTAGAAATAAGTTCTGCCAGTGTCTGAGTACCCAGCCTCCTTCGTACAGGGCAGAGCAGAAACATTATCCTTGCTGGGCAGAGCTATTGCACATCTGCTGGCCTTACTGCTCCTGTGAGATGCTGCTGGGAAGAAGTGACAGAACATTAGGGATTAGGAGGGACCTTGAAATATCATCCAGCCCAATCCCCCCACCACAGCAGGATCCCCTGCACAGGAACCAGGCAGGTTTTAACATATCCAGAAAGACTCCACAACCCCCCTGGGCAGCCCCTGCCAGGGCTCTGTCACCCTCACTGTGAAGAAGTTCCTTCTCATACTCATGTTGAATCTCCTGTGTTCCAGCTCACACCCATTGCCCCTTGTCCTATTATTGGATGTCACTGAGCAGAGCCTGGCTCTATTCTCCTGACACCTGCCCTTTCTATATTTACATTCATGGGGTCACCCCTCATTCTCCTTTTTTCTAAGCTCAAAAGACCCAGGTCCTTCAGCCTTTCCTCCTCAGGGACATATCCCACTCCTTCCATCATCTCTGTGACTCTCAAGGCTCTCTCAAGCAGCTCTGTGTCCTCCTGGAACTGAGGGGCCCAAATACCCTGAAGGAGTGTAACACAAGAGACATACTGTCTCCTTAGATGAATCTGGACCTCCCCAAGACACCTCTTTGTGGCTGAGCCCAGGCTCTCAATACTCTCTCCTAGTAAAGGATAATAAGTGTTAATTATAATGAAGGTATTTATATGGCATCAGTAGGTCCCTGTGCTGTGAGCTCTCTATTCCCAAGTGCAACAAGACACAAGGCTGGGTTTTGTGGTGCTTGGGTGGCAGACGTTTGCTGTACGAGCACAAGGGCAGCAGTTTGCTCTGTGCTGCTAAAGTCAAAGCCTTAATTTATGCTGCAGCAAATGGGATCAGACCACATCCCAGTGAATCAAGCTGATAGAGCTGTGAGGATTTGTTACCTGTCCTTTTGCAGAGCTGATGCCTTGTCTTTATCACCTGAGGTTGTACAGCAGCTTTGCGAGTGGATGTAACTCACTGTGCAGGCTGGATTTAAGATCTAAGCTCACGACTCCTCTTGCCATCACTGCCTCTCGTGGTGCTTAGTTTTAATACCTTGATGTGGGGGGGGGGTTTTGTGGTCTTGAATAAATCAGATGGTGCAGAGCAGAACCAGGATAAAGGGTTGTGAAGTGGAACACAAAGCAAGAGCAATCTGTCCTGCAGCATTTGCTGCTGACAGTGCTTGAGGGCAGCTTTAGCAGTGTCAGAGCTCCTGAGTTATGGGGTGGGCAGCATCTGAAAGAGCTTGTTCCTGCCTTTGAAAACACTTGTTCAGAGAATCTACTTGAATAAAGTGTGTGAGGTTTGGCCCAGAGTTTTGTCAGCCTTTAATGATGTGGAGCCCAGAGTGATGCTGAAGATGCACTGGACAGACTTGAAGCAAGTAAACACATTTTCAGCATGAATAATTACAAGGTTTTTTTAAGAAGTCTTAAACTTTCGTCTCTTGATCCTGTTTTCCTTTTGGAAGAAACCCACAAGCTCTAAAGCACAAGAAAAAAGCCTTTTACTGGGGTCATGTTGCTGGCATCACTGGTGGTCATCTGTCAGATTTACTGCCACGAAATGATTATCCCAGAACTAAAATAACTGAATCTATGGGAAAATCTTGCAGAACAGCTACAACAGTGCAGCAGCTGCTGTTGTGGGTGAGGTAAGAGCTGCTGGGAGTGCTGAGCTGGGCTGGAGAGGGAGAGCTGTGTAGTTTCACTTTTTCTTTTCCCAAGGAGGGGAATTCTGTTTGCAGTGCACTCAGTGTGTCAAACCCAGCGCTCGGGTGTCTCCGGCACTGGGTTGTGTGGGTTTGTTACAGTAGGGAAAGGATTGGTGCTGCCAAGCGTGTGCAACTGTGCCAGAAGCTGGGGCCCAGCTGAGAGCCCAGGGACTGGGGTCACCTGCAAAGGGTAAATTCCAGAGATTAAACCCAGAGCAACTTTCCAGCGGCTTGACGGGTAGAGAATGATCCAAATCGGATCGGAGGGCTGCAGGGACTTTTAATACCCTGTCAGTCAAGTTGCCCTTTTTTATAATGCAGAGAGGCTGCCACAAAGTAAATGCAGGCAGAGAGTGGCCAGGAGAAAACACTGGCCAGTGCTGATGTCTCCTATCAACACACATGGCTAATGAATTTGATGTTTGCACCCTATATATAATATTTTTAGTTTAATATCACTACATTATGTAGTGAATATTCTGTGGTGTCTCTGAGGAAAGGCTGAGGGAGCTGGGTCACTGGGTCTCTTCAGCTTGGAGAAAAGGAGATGAAGGGGTTGACCCATCAATGTTGATAAATATGGAAAGGGCGGGTGTCAGGAGGATGGACCCAGGCTCTGCTCAGTGGCACCCAGTGACAGGACAAGGGCCACCAGGTGTGAGCTCTAACAGAGGAGGTTCCACATCAGTGTGAGAAGGAACTTCATGGTGAGGGTGACAGAGCCCCAGAAGGGGCTTCCCAGGGCAGGTTGTGGAGTCTCCTTCTCTGGACATGTTTAAAACCCACCTGGTCATGTTCTTATGTGACTTGATTGAGGTGATCCTGCTGTGGTGGGGGATTGGACTGGATGATCTTTCAAGGTCCCTTCCAATGGTCCCTTCCAATCCCTGATGATCTGGGATTCTGTGATATAGAATCATAGAATTGTTAGGCATTGGAAGGGACCTCAAAAGTTCATCTAGCCCATCCCCCTGCCAGAGCAGGATCCCCTAGACCCAGTCCCACAGGAACATACCCAGGCAGGTTTTAAACATCTCCACAGAAGGAGACTCCACAACCCCCCTGGGCAGCCCATTCCAGTGCTCCATCACCCTCACTGTGAAGAAGTTCCTTCACATATTGATGTGGAATCTCCTCTGTTCCTGCTCACACCCATTTGCCTTTGCCCTATCATTGGATGACACTGAGAAAAGCCTGGGTCCATCCTCTTGACACCCACCCTTCCCATATTTATAGATATTAATATACTTCAGATGCAATATAAGATGATGTTTTAACAATGTGTTATATGACAAATATAAGTATGTATAATACAAAAGTATATATCACATACACTTTTAGAGTATATACACTAGAGTATAAAAAGATATTAATATATATTTATATTGGATATATTTTTATGTACTTATACACTGCTTCTCCTTTAGAGGGCTGCCCGCTACCCTGTGCAAGTCTCCTGCCCTTATTCTGCTTCTGCTGTTTCAAGCAGTTCTACTTACTTCAGCCACAAGGGCTGCACAACTTCACAGAGCAGCTTTGAGGTGTAAAGAGGGATTGATCAGGCAGTGGTTTTTATTTTCCCTGCCTTGGTATATTTTTTTATTGCATTTGGAAAATGTGTTTAAAATGGAGAGTGTAAGACTATAGGAATTACCTAGGGAGGGGATAAAATGCCTCTGACCTCTTCTATTTAGCTTATGCAAAGGATGGAGTGGTGATTTAAAGGTAGTCACTGTCCCTTTTGGAAAGAGTTTTGGTAGTTAAAGGCCTTTTTCATCTGCCAGTGAGTGTGTTGTATTTCACTGGACATTGAAGCCATATAAATGGAAATGAGAGCCTGGGTGCACTTTTAATGCACTTTATTGATTCTGTTCTGAAACAATTTGCCAAGGGCAATGAAGATACTCGAAGGTTGAGAATCTATTCACCTCAGGAGCAGACTTGTATTAGCTAGCACTAGCTTTGCTTTGGTCAAACCCAAGTCTATTAGTCAGTACAGTGGGTTATTCAAGTTCAGCTTTGAGACACAAGAAAATCCAATTAAATATTCTATAGGCTTTTTGGAATAGAAATTCCGTGGCTGCTACTAAACAAACATTACCTGGGCCAAACTTGGCAGATGTGCTCACAGCTCCTGTATTTCTCTTCCTGGATCTGCTTCCTCAAAGTTAGAGCTTTGCTTTACACAAATATTTGCACACCATGGGCCTGCATGAAAATACATGGAACCAGAGAAATGAGTGGATTTTCCCAGTGCCTGATGAGGAGCATAAACATGTGAAGTGATGATGCAGAAGATGAAAAATCCTTGTAACATCAGGGTTTAGCCTAGAGCAGGAAAATGACAAGGAGCCAGCAATGTGCCCCTGTGGCCAAGAAGGCCAATGGCACCCTGGGGTGGATTAGAAGGGGGATGGTTAGTGGTTTGAGAGAGGTTTTCCTCCCACTCTGCTCTGCTCTCCTGAGACTGCAGTTGGAATCTTGTGTCCAGTTCTGAGCCACTCGCTTCCAGAAGGACACGGAGTTGCTGGACGGAGTCCAGCGCAGAGCCACAAAGATGATGAAGGGAGAGGAGCATCTCCCTGATGAGAAAAGGCTGAGGGAGCTGGGTCTCTTCAGCTTGAAAAATGGAGACTGAGGGGTGACCTCATTAATGGTTATAAATATGTGAAAAGTGGGTGTCAGGACGATGGAGCCAGGCTCTGCTCAGTGGCATCTAGTGACAGGATGAGAGGCAATGAGTGTGAGCTGGAACAGAGGAGGTTCCACATCAATGTGAGAAGGAACTTCTTCCCAGTAAGGATGACAGAGCCCTGGAAGGGGCTGCCCAGGGGGGTTGTGGAGTCTCCTCCTCTGCACACACCTAGGCATGTTCCTGTATGACTGGATCTAGGGGATCCTGCTGTCATGGAGAGATAGGCCTGGATGATCTTTTGAGGTCCCTTCCAGTTCCTAATACGATCACAGAATCATAGAACATAAAGAATTTATGTCTGGAGCTGGCATGTTCTGCTTGCACTGCCATCTAAATGTAGTGGTGTGGTACATTTCTGTGGCTAAAGGCTGTTTAATTCCATCAGCTTTATTCTATCTATTTATTGTGATGCTTTGGAGGGGAAAAACAAAGTGGGTAATTCTTAAAATCCAGTTAGTTTTCTTCCTTCATTCCCAAATCACTGAATGCCAGCTATTAAACTCATGCTCATGTGTCTTTCTGACTTGCAGAGTATTTATCAGGGACATCTGTAGATGCTCTTCTATAGTTAATACAGAAGGTCAAATTCTTTACTGTGTTTTTGGGTCACTGTGACACAATTTGAAGTATTAAGTGGGATCTGACATAGATAATTGCTCTGGTCTTCACTTTACTGGGCTGAATTCAGTCATTTCCTGGAAACATTCAGTGTTCACTTGTAACTCAAGATCTCGATCCATCAGCACTTCAGGGTGAGTTAAATGCTTTCAACTTTATTTTTTTCCCTGAAACAGAGTTCAGAAAGTCATGAAACCCTTTTTTCCCCCCCCCTCCTTTCTGACATCAAAATGAAAAGCCCAGTGACTCTTCTATTGACCTGATGTGCTTGATGTGCTCCGATGGCACATTCTGAAGGTGCTTTGTGTGGAGGAGCTTTGCCTGCAGAACCCTCTGCATAAGGGGCTGCTTTGTGTGTCTGACTCGGCGTCAGCCATGCCTTGGCTGGAGATGAAGATGCACATCTTGTGCATCCAGCCCAGCACCCTCCATGCCTGACCAGTTCAGCACTGATAATCTCATCAAATAAAACTTGCAGAGTGCAGAAGGTGGGGAAGCCCCTGGGAACTGGGGAGCAGTGTGGGTTTGTCAGGGCTCTCATGGCTGAGCACAGCAGAAGCCCAGTAAAGTGCTCCAGCACTGGAGTGGACACAAGTTGGTGCAGCCAGTGCTGTCTGCTGTTCCCATCAGCGATGCCTGCTGTCCAAGGCAGCTGTGAAAGCTTCCTGCCTGGGATGGGGAGGGCTCCTGCTGAATTTGCATCAGCTCCATGATCTTTGTGGACTCTAGGTAATCCTGAAGCTTGGCATCAGGGCGAATGTTCCGTGCTTGACTTCTAGGAATTACCCACAAAGCCAAGCCACTATCACTTTAAGGACAGGGGTTTTTTTTCCTCCCCCTGTAGTAAATCAGACAGAAAATTACTTCCCCATAGCTTTTAGTTTGTGATTAAACAAACCAAATGGCAAAAATATTTGCTCTGTAGCATAGCAACAAATAAATGGGCTGTTTAGCAACGTAACCGAAACTGATCCTTAAATTAATACAGCCCTTTCCCAGGCAAAGAGCTGATGCTGGAGGCTCCTCACTGGACAGGGCAGATCCTGGGCTGAGATGTTGCATAATGAACTAAGAAGTGCAGAGATGTCATTCAGCTCTGGCCCATGGCCTTGGCTGTATCACTGCTTCTCTGTGCCTGCTTCACATGAGGTCTTCTAGACTTTGAAGCACCTTATCCATCTCTTCACTGTAATGTGATGGTGCCTGGTCTCTAGGTATTGCTGGGGCAGATGCTGCTGTAGGTTGTTGCTGTTATGATAAAAACTGGGTAGAAGATCACTGATTGCTGCTTTCTGGTTTTTCTCCTCCTTCTGCCCTCTCTTGAGTATGTAAGTTAGTCCTAGACTGGTACCTCTCTGTCTTGCCTTGGCCAGTGTTGGTTTTGACCCTGTTCTAAGGGTGCTAACCGGATCTATTCAATTCACAAGCCCAGAACTAGTCTGCTGGACAAGACTTGAGAATCATAGAATGGCTCAGGTTGAAAGGGACCTCAGCTCATCTAATCCAACCTCCCTACCATGAGCAGGGATGGCTTTTGACTAGACCTGGTGGCTTAAAACCTCCTCCAACGTGGCCTTGAACATCTCCAGGGAGGGGCTTCTGCACTTTGTGGGAAACCTATTCCAAGAGTCTTAACACTCTTGTACTGAAGAATTTCTTCCTCAGTTCCAATCTAAACCTCTTCTCCTTCAGTTTAAAGCCATTTCCCCTTGTCCTATCATTGGACACTCTTGTAAAGGGTCCCTCTCCAGCCTGCCAGTAGTTACCCTTCAAATACTGGGAGGCTGCTATAAAGTCACCCTCAACTACCAGCCTGCCAGAAGGCAAAGGCAGAAAATCCAGGGGTGCCTGTGCAGTGCTTTAGGATCTACCCACGAGGCAGATCTTGAGATTTACAATGAAAACAGGAAATTATTTGGGACTAGCTTAATTGGAAAGCGGAGCTTGTTAGTGAGCAGGAACCTGTGAGGCTGCTGCGAGGAGGGCAGTTTATTTCTCAGAATCATGCAATGTGTAGGGAAATTCCTTTTTTATGGATAGAATTTAATAGGAAGATGGGAAGTTCCAGGATATCAAAAAGGCTGGAAATCCCAGATGCCAGTAAACAGCTGTTCTGCGTCGGTCAGCAACTGCCAGGCCAAGGACAGAATCATTATCAGTTGTTTGGACTTCCTATGGCTCTCTTGCTTGCTGTGAGCCTCAGGTTCACATTTCACACAGTTTCCAGTGGAGTCTTGTGCTGCTTTTGAAAGCCAGGGCAGCGTGACGGTAACTGAGCTCTACACGGGTCCAGAGCTCCTGTGTTGGAGCTGGGGCTGCATGCACTGGTTCTCCAGTGCAATCACAACTGCTCCTTCCCTTTGGGAAAGCAGAACATTTCCATTTCTTAGAATTTACATTCCTTAGAATCACAAGTTTAGGGCTTGGAAGGGACCTCTAGAAATTATCTAGTCCAAACCCCCTGCCAGAGCAGGATCACCTAGATCACAGTGACCCCAGGTCACACAGGAACATCTAGGTGGGTTTGAAAGTCTCCAAAGCAGGAGACTCTCTGGGCAACCTGGGCCAGGGCTCCGTCACCCTCGCAGTAAAGTAATTTTTTCTCATGTTGAGGTGGAACTTATGTTCAAGCTTATCCCAATTACTTATTGTCCTATTACTGGGTAACTGTGTCCTATTACTGAGAAGAGACTGGCTCCTTCTTCTTGACCACCACCCCTCAGATGTTTACAGACATTAATAAGATCCCTCTCAGCCTTCTCTTCTCCAGACTAAATAGCCTCAGTTCCTTCAGCCTTTCTTCACAGGAGAGATGTTCTAGTCCCTTCATGATCCTTATAGCAATCTGTTAGACTCTCCAGTAAATCCCTGTCTCTCAACTGGGGAGCCCCAAACTGGATGCAGTACCGTAGATGGGGTCTTAGTAGGGTAGAGCAGAGAGGGAGAAGAACCTCCTCTGCACTTGCTGGACACCCTTTCTTGATGCACCCTATTGGCCCTGCTCCATCTGTATTTTTGACATCTTTTCTTACATGCAGACTTTTCTTTCTGCCTTTTGTCTTTAAAGTCACCTGTAAGCTTACAGGAGTGGAGTAGAACCAGGTTTCTTACGTCTAGAGGGGCGAATTTAAACTCCTGCTAAAGCCTCAAGCATCTCGTGTAACTGGAGGCTGGGATTTCTTGTGTTTTCCCCAGTTCCTTGGGGTCAGCATGGCTTTGCCACTGATCCAGCTCCTCATTCAGGCACAGGAAGGTGGTTGTGAGGTCTCCAGGCTCAGGTGAGCCAAAGCTGGGAAGGTTAGGAACAGCCTCCATGCCTGACCTACATTTCTTAGGCAGCCTGTTCAGAGCCTGTACTCAGAACATTTTGTAATGTAATTCAGAGCTCTCCCTCGTCAAGACTGATTACTGGGTTTGCACTTTGTGTTCGTAATCCCTTAATTTTTGGGGTAAGAATTGGTACAGCAGAGCCTGTTCAGGATCAGGTCTTTCTACTAAATAGATAATAGGGTAATTCATTTTAAACAAGTGAGAACCCTCATTTTATGGTAAAGCTTTTTTTATGATGAAAGCTGGGCTGGTTAAGCATCGACACAGTTGGGTTAGCTATTGATAATCATTGGCCAATCTTTTTTGCCATTAATCAAAATACTTTCCCTTCTTCCTCTTGGAAAAACACAGAGTTTGATAAAAACCTGAACTGTGCTATCAGATGAGCACGAGCTGAGTGGAAGCTTTCTAGGCAACTCACATGATGTGAGTAATTCACATCTGTCTCCCTCTGCTGAACTGTATTATCTGGAATAAAACAGTGCAGGTGCAGACAGTGCCCCTTTGACAGGAAAACACAGCTACCAACTTTTTCCACATTCAGAACTGAGTTTGGGGAGAATGAGAGTGAGGCTGTGCTCAGTCCCAGCCATGTGGCCATCAGCCCAGCTGCAGGAGCACAGCACCCAGCAGTAGCTTGGTGACCCCCCCAAAAGGTGCTGCTAAAACCAGGACTGGATTAAGCTGAGGTCCTTTTATCTCGGGAGGGTCTCCAGAGCCTGACACTGAGGGCTACTTGAGCTGCTCTGATCACGTCAACCTTCTGCTGCTGGTTCAGGCTCTTTCGTGTTCTCCTGTGGTTTAGGTATTTGATGTTTTATTATCTTTTCACTTCTGTCTTGAATGAAGGCTGAAACTTGCAGCTCCACAAAGATGTCAATAGCAATTTTTCCTGAGAGCTTAGTCCTTTCGCTCTCATCTAGGCTTCCTTTTCCTTGAAAGGTTGGACCACATCAGCTTTGGAGTTCCCCTTCAACCTGGGTTTTTCTCAGAATCTGTGATTTGTTTTCTTTGTTGGTCAAAATTCTGTCAGATTTCACCTGACTATGTTGAGAGCTTTGATCAAAGCAGAATCTTTTCTTCTTGTAACTTAACCCAGTCCCAGGCTGAAATATTGAGTTTAAGCCAAATGAGCAGCACAGATGTCTTCCTTGCTCCTTCCCATTAGTGGGGTTATTTGCCTTTCCTGGACAAGCTTCAACAGGGGGTTCATTTGTCATAAAGAGCAAACCTGTTGCCCGTGTGTTGTGCTGGAAATCCGGTGAGGTGTAGGTTTGTGGTGACTGGGATTCCTGCATTTCCTGGGGTTGATTTGGCAGGAAACACCATCATTTACTGCCACTTTGCTGCTCCTGCTTTCTATGTAAACCTGAGCAAACTGGAGTGTGACAGTGCAAGCTTTGGGTTCAGCGTTAATAAACCAATTTGCTGTTCCTGTGGGCTGCATTCTCACCCACTGCGTTTGCTCTCTGATGCTGGGAGGCAGCTACAGGTCCATGAGGCCATTAGCGCTGCTGCTGCAGCTTTTCCTTTCAACTCGAATGCAAGAAGCAGAGGAAAATCTCAGCCCCTCCAGCTGCTTGATTGCTCTAAACTAATTTATAGAATCTCATTTGTCCTTTGTCCATTATCTTAATACCAGCTTAAGAGTAGAAATCAAGAGGTAGACTTAGTGCTTTATGCTGAGGGGAGAGGAATCCATCTGTTTAAGCTTTCCAAGTGCTTTGTCTAAGCAAAAAATAAGAGGTCCAGGGTATTGCCCTGTTGTCTGCAAAATCCTGCCTCTTCCTATTCAAACCTTGCCATAGAAAATGTGTTTGGAGATGATGGATGAGGATGGAAAGCTTTTCCCTATCCCCATGTTCATCTGTAAGCTGTAATCCTTGGTGCAGCTCATTCTACTGGGACCATCTGCCAAGTCACTGGTCCTCAAGACAGTCTGGATCCCAAATTTCTGGAGACTTTATTTGTAAATATTGTTTTATCTCACTCTGAATGTGAAGTGGAAGGGCTTGAGTGGCTAAAGCTGATGTACTGGGTGGTAAGTTCACACTCCTCCTTCCTTCCTGCGGTGTTTTACAGTTACCCATCCCCGCCGCAGTTCCTGGAACGCTGTGTGGCAGGGAATGTCCCAAGACTCTCACTATAACTCTGTAGAGTTAAAGAGAAGCTAATAAATTGCATCTGAGAATGTCCACTTGGGGAATTGTAATGGTCCTGTGAATGTCAGGAGGAGGGAGGGGGGAGAAGAAAAGTCACTGCTGTGATGTCAGCAGCAGCAGTTGGCAGCAAAACCTCCTAACAGGGGAAATCTAAATAGGAGCCACTTGTTAACCTCGTGCTGCTTTCTCCAGCCTTTCCCAGAACATCCTTTGGTGCCTCTGACTTTCTGCCAGGGCACCAGCTGTTCTCACTGTACAGCTCCCTCCTATCCTGTGAGGTGGTACCGTGATGCTACCAAAGCTCACCCCCTGCCTGTTGCTCCTGCCGTGCAGTGGCAGCTTTGATTGAGGAGCATTTCATTACTACCAGGAGCAGCTTGCCTGACCCTACAACAGGCACATGTTGGCACCATCACAAATGTGGCTATGGAAGTAATTGCTTCTCCTTGCCACCTTGTCTTTCACCTTTTAGTAGTTCATAGGAAATTTGTCACCTTGTCAGCCTGTGGGGACAGGGCTCACAAGACCCAGGGCTGAAGCTGCATGGGAGCTCCACAACTCAATAGAAATCTGCTGGGTGAAAAAGGCTGCTTCAACATGTGACAAGCTGGCCAGAAATGTTAAGAGCCTCTTCAAATAAAAACAAAGGGCTTTCCCAGTTCCTTGTGAGATGAAAATGGGAGCAACATTTTCAGAACTGCTTAAATAAATCTCTCTGTACAGAGTGCTGGTGGCTTCGGGGGTATCTTTTCCCCCATTTTTTTCTCTTTAGTCAAACCTATCATCTCTGGAGGCATCTGCTGAGTGAGTGCTGTTCCAGGCTGTGCAGTCAGACTCACAGAAGTGATTCCACAATAAAAACACCCCATGAAATCTACCTTTTTCTTCTGCTAACACCTCTGTGTTTGAAAATGGAGGCTGTTGAACATTGTGAAGGGTGATGCTTGGCATCTGTTTGGCTCTTCAGTTATAGGCTGATTGTATAGAATGAGGGTCATTTGAGCAATTCATTGTTTTAAAAACATTGATATTAAACACAGATATTAACACTAATTGTCCACTGAATCCCAACAGAACCCTGAAGGCATCAGTGTTCTCCCCACAGTGGTTCATTACCTGTGTGATGCTGTTCCTGCAAACAAGGCAATGGGGACAGCTGTTATTGGGGTTTTTTTATTAAATAGCAGCTTTCAATTTACTGGAAGGAGCTGTGATCAGGCAGGCACCAATGGGGTAATTGCTGTCAAAGGTGGGGATACTTCTCTTCCATGCCCTGATAGCTTAATCACCTCGTGGCATAAGGGACTAAAGCACCAGGAAATTCCTCACTAGTTTATTTCCTTAACCTTTATCCCACTGTAGACAAAGAGTTTGAGTGCAGATTGCAAAATTGATGTGTGCTGTGGATGCCAGCCGAGGTGCAAGGTGTCCTCCTGCCCTGCCTCTAGGGCTGAGCCAAACTCTGTGCCAGGCATGGCTTGGGTGTGCAGGGCATGGGCATGTCCCTTCAGGGCAGAGCTGACGTGTGACCTGTGTGGGGAAATGACAACACAACCCATTCAGTTAATTTCTAGTTAAGAAGAAGCTGTTTAAGCTAACTAGAATATACATGGACACATCCAGAGGACAAACCCTTCTATTTTAAGTGGTTACAGATACCTAAGGTGTGACTAAATGTACTTGAACTTCTTACCTTTGATCAAAGGACCAGGAAGGTACAGAAGTATTTACTGGGGAGCAGCCTGAGAATTACTTGTTCAGTTTGCACAATAAGAAAAGATGGACACCAGTGCCAAGGAGCTCTCATCTCTTGCTGGAGGATTTGCAAAGCTGAGAAGGTGGGGGATTAGTCATGAATCTTACTGACAGTCTCAGGTGGTGAGGACTGTCAGTGTGTTTTCTTAAAGCCCGAGGACAGGAAAGCTGCTGCCAAGGCCTCTTAAGTTTTGTCAGCTGAAATACCCTGTTCACTCAAGTGAGACCACATCTGGAGTATTGTGTCCAGCTGTGGGCCCCTCAGTTCAAGAAGGACATGGAGCTGCAGGAGGGAGTCCAGCATAGAGCAATGAGGATGATGAAGGAAGTGGAGCACCTCCCTGATGAGGAAAGGCTGAGGGAGCTGGGTCTCTTGAGCTTGAAGAGGAGACTGAGGGGTGACCTCATTAATGTCTAGAAATATGGTAAGGGTGAGTGTCAGGAGGATGGACACAGGTTCTTAATGTCATCTAGTGATAGGACAAGGGGCAATGGGTGTGAGCTGGAACATAGGAGGTTCTATGTAAATATCGGAAGGAGTTTCTTCACAGTGAGGGTGACAGAGCCCTGGAATGGGCTGCTCAGGAGGGTTGTGGAGTCTCTTTCTCTGGAGATGTCTAAAACCCACCTGGATATGTTCCTGTGCGACTGGATCTAGAGGATATTGCTCTGGCAGGGGGACTGGACTGGATGATCTTTTGAGGTCCCTTCCAATCTCTAATGTTCTGTGATTTACAAAACAATCTTACTGAGATCTCCTTTGTCCACAGGAGATAATGAAATGGGAATAAATGTGGAAGCTCAGGATATATTGAAAACACTGCAATATGACAAATGGACACTTCTGCTCTTGTGCTGCTGCAGGAAGGCAGTTTACTTGGGACCTACTGCATTGCAGACTTGCGCCCGTTTGCAATCTTGCTCCCCTTTGCATCCCTTGGTGTTTGATCCACACCAGCTGTTACAGGAACCCACCTGGAAAATACTGTGCTGCTTTATTACAGAGCACCAAGAAAAACCCCACTGCCTTTCTAGAAGCAGATGGAGTTTGCTTGACTGAAGCCCTCACAAAAAAAAGAGGGTTCTTGCAGGTGGTGGTGTGGCAAGAGCTGAACTGGAGAGCACTCTTGGCTGCCAACTGCTGTGGAGAAGATGGGCTGAGCAGCAGATGTACAGTGTCCTGAATGGTTGTACTGGAGAGTAGTAACACGGTGATTTATCAGGGATATTGAGGTAAAACCTGGTGGAACGAAGGAGCCAAGCCTATCTCAGTGAAAATCCTAGATGCAAACAGCCTTAAGCAAAACCTAGTTCCCTACTCTGCTTTGACCACCCATCCCAACCCGGTAGATTATGTCCTTCATGGCTGTGGGGGAGGTGTTTACTCATCCCCCTTCTGTTGAATTGGTAAATGTGCAAATAAAAACAGCAGTTTTTCAAGTTCTGTGCAGCAGCCACTGGTCTGGATGAAGTCAACCGATTCTGGCAATTAGAGTAATTATTTGGCTTGCCCAGTCCCTTCTCTACTTCCAACTCTTGTTCAGCCCTTGATGGTATCAAATAATTTCCTGAATGAAGCAGCAGTTCTGCCTCAATAAAATATTTATGGTCATGTCGAGTGTTTCCTGATCTCTGCTTTGAGCTTGTTTTCCCTTGATTTGTTTCTTGGGATTTGTGTTTCTCTGCAGCTCTGGGATGGAGAAGCAAGACCCCTCCTGTTACATGACACAAACTGGCTAATCTGGGGTGTTTGAAATGGCCATTTAATCACCTTCAGCACTTGCCCCCTGTTGATTTTAATGCTGTTTTGAAGATGCTGAATCTCAGTCTTTCATTTTTCTGGTGAATAAACCTGTAATTAAAAGCTGACTTCCAAAAGGCAGATAATTGATACTGGGTTTATACTGACAACCTTGTTCTTGGCTTTCTGCTGTCATCTTTGACTCTTAACGGGTTCCAGTGACCTCTCTCCTTTCCAATAAGATCAAATTGTAGCTGAATTTTTTCTCTGTTAATAAGGGTTTTCTTAAGGAGCCCATCACAAGCCCTGTGCTGCACTATAATAACTGAGGGTATAACTAAGCATCATTTGAGACTCTGCCAGACCTGTTTCTTTTGGGGTTTATCATTAATTTAATACAGACTTGTATCCAGCTAATGGGTAACAGTGATACTTGTTTATGAAGGTTAAAATGGAATTGACCCTCTGTAGGTGTTTTCTTAGTTCTCTGTTCCTATCTAGTGGAAGACAAGGTGCCTGAATCTGATTCAGCATAAGAGTTGAAATGGAAAAATCACAGAACATTAGGGATTGGAAGGGATCTCAACAGATCCCCCCAGAACAGCAGGATCCCCCAGATCCAGTCACACAGGCACATGTCCAGACAGGTTTTAAATATTTCCAGTGATGGAGACTCCACAACCCCCCTGGGCAGCCCCTTCCAGGGCTCTGTCCCTGTTGCTGGGAAGAAGTTCCCTCTCATTGATGAGGAACCTGCTCTGTTCCAGTTCACACCCATCACTGGATGCCATTGAGCAGAGCCTGACTCCATCCTCCTGACGCCTGGTCTTCCCATATTTATCAACATAAATATGGTCACCCTTCAATGTTCTTTTTTCCAAGCTGAAGAGACTCAGCTCCCTCAGCCTTTCCTCATCAGGGAGATGCTCCACTCCATCATCTCTGTGGCTCTGCACTAGACTCTCTCCAGCAGCTCTGTCTCTTTCTGGAACTGAAGGTCCCAGCACTGGACACAAGATTTCAGATGTGGTCTCACAAGGGCAGAGTAGAAGAGGAGGAGAACCTCTCTCGATCTACTATCTATCTACCTTCTGATCCACGCCTGGATGCTGTTGGCTTTCTTGGCCACAAAACCGTATTGCTGGCTCCTGGCCACCAGGAGCACCAGGTCCCTTTCTCCTATGCTACTCTTCAACAGGTCAGTTCCCCAACTTAATATTGGGGTGGTTTGTGCCCAGATGGGTATCTGCTGGTATGTTTGTTTGGTTTGACCAGTAAGATTGACTCTAAATAGGAATTGGCTCACACTGCTCTGCTTGCAGAGGCTGGATGTTCCTTTACAAATGTTTTCTTGGGTTGGAAAATGATTTTTTCCCCTGTATTACAAATGTTGATTTACTGCTTTGATAACATTAGTACCTACTAGTAGCACTACCTACTACCCCTCACCAGATGCTCACTGAGCGTCTCCTCTATCCGTAGGCTGTGCATGTTGAAGGGAAGGGTGTTGGTTGCTCCAGTAAAAACTTGTTGCTTCTCTCCAAGAGTTGTGTGACTGGTGTCAACGAGCATCTCACAGGTTTTGCACTTGATTTCCCAGATTTCCTGGATCTGACAGCCCATTTGTACATGTTCAACTGCAGGCTGCATTTACCGGAAAAGCCTTTAGGAACAGGATGTGCGGGCTGTATTTTGGGATTGGTTTTTGCCTTTGTCTTCCCATCTAACAGTTAACTGCAAGGGCAAACCCACTTTTAAGAAGGATTTGATCTGGGCCAGAAATAGCTGCTGTTATGTTAAGGCTGTAGCTCACAAGGGCCTTATGGAAGAACAGGGCAGGTCTCCCCCAGTCCCTCCAGATCAGTTCTGCACTTAGGAGCAGTTTTAGCAGGGTGGTAGAAAGGTGTGGATTGTGCATCTCTATCCTGGCTGAGTTAAACCAGTTGCTTGCAAAGCAGTGGTTGCTGGTAGGGTCTGGCAGCAGTCTGGAAGTTGTTTCCCTTTTATCAGATGTGTAGGATCAGATTTTTCTCACTTTCATAGCTAATTCATACTGGTGCTTTGTTCCTACCTTGGGTGTAGCTGGGAACAGAAGCCCTTTTGTGGGTTTACGGAGGCTGCTGAACCTGGCCAGCACAGTCTGGCTCATCCAAAATGTATGAGCAGACCAGAACTAAAGGGCACAGGAGGCAGAGCTTGTAATGGGGTTGCAGTGGGGTCAGCCCTGCTACCTGGCTTTCAGCTGTCCTAGAAATCAAACCTTTCCTTCCCTTGGGTGTAGAAGAGAAGCAAGGCAATTTACTCTTTGTGTAACTTGGTTGAGCGATGCTGATCACCATCCATCCCACACTGGAGGGTTCCCAAGGATGGGCTCCACAAGCTGAGGCTCAGCTGCTAAGCTGCCAGGGTGCAGGGGCTCCAACAATCAAACTCTCAAGCCTGTAACGAGGGGTATTGCAGTTTCACTTGGGTTTAGAGTTTAGACACAGCCAGGAGAAGCTCGAGAAGAAGTCAAATGGCACAAGGGAGGGTAGATAAACCCAGCCACTCTCACTCCCTAACTTCAGGTATGCAGTTCCTTCTCCTATAAAGTGGTTTTAAGCATCTGAGCTGTTTACTGACCAGGGCTGGATTGAAGCAGAGGTGGCTGAGCAGGATGCTGTGGAGGTGGCAGTGCCTGACCCAAGTGCCACCCAGTTAGGTAACGGGTGACAGTGTGAGGCTTTTGTCTCATCCCAGGGGTGGCAGCTGGCAAGCGGGCCCTGAAGAGCAGGTCACACCTGGAACTTGATAGTTGGGCTCCCTTTAAAAAAAGCTTCCAAGTGAAAAACATCCAGGGGAGACAGAACAAAGCACAGAGCATTTATCACTGTTCGCTCTTTCCTCGTTGTTCCCAGATCTCACTCGGACTCCAGCGCACGAAGCCTTATCACAGCCCGTACGGTTTCCCTGCACCGTGAATCTTTCATTCTCCTTTGCTTTATCTGTTGTCACCTTTTTCCTCCATCCTGTCTCCACATTTTTGTCTCCTCCTTTGTTGTCTTTTCAGTCTCTTCTGAGCAGTCTTACCCACCCCTGGTTTGTTTTCGCTGCAGCCTAAAAAAACAACCCAAATTGCTTTCTCACTGGTGCTTGGGCAAATGAGTTTTTGCTGACAGAAGTGATTCCCTTCCAGCAGGCTTCATCGGTTTGGGCAAGAGAACTCGTGTTCAGCTTCGTCCGCTGTGCTTGAAGCCTCTTCTAGCTGCCTTTTATTTTATTAGATGGATTTTTAATAAAAAAGAGAGATAAATAGGAATCCAGCCATGTATCTTCTAAAACAATTTTCTTGCTGATGTTTCAGTTAAGTACGGAGCAGTTTTCCAACTTTCTGGCATCTTTTTCTGCATTAATCCTACAAAGGCAGAAGGGTCTGGCTCTGTGCAGCATCTGAGCAGGCAGCTGGAGGCCAGCAGCAGCCTGTAACGCCTGAGTCATGGTGCTGGGCTTCGTGAAGGGGGAATTGTGGTTGTTCTTTTATTTACCTCCTCTTTAGGATCCCAAATGCAGGGCAGCTGTCTCATTCTTGCTGACCAAACTAAAAGGCGGTGACTGCCTCAATGAGTTTGGAAGTGACGAGTGATGCCAAGGTGACAGATGGCAGAGGGCAGATGTGGGACTGTGTGGCCACAAGACACAAGTTCTGTTGCACTTACAGTAATCCTAACACCACACGTTTTCTTTCTAAGAGCAAAAGACAATGGTGTTAACAAGCCAGAAACGGCAGCAATTTCAGACACCCTTAAAATAAGGGGTTTTTTTTGCTTTTCATAGATTTCCTATAATAGGAGCCCAAAGCAGTGTCCCTGCTGCAGCCATCTAAGTGTGATCTTGGGCAAAAAGACACTCTATGAACTGCTTGTTAAAATAGTCTGTGAGGGCAAGAAATCTGTTACTGGGTAAGAAATTAAACCTGCAAGTTTAGGTAGTGAAAAAGCCATGAGGCACCAGCTCGTGGGATATTGAAGACCCCCAGGCTGATGTTGTGAACCCAGCTCCTTAGGGGCTGGATGTGCAGATGCCCTTGAACAGTGGGATGTCTCAGGACCATTGCTTGGGCTGCTTCAGAACTCAAAGCCAAAGTGTTTCTGATGGTGGAACCACTGTCATCTCAAAGAGAGATGGAGATGCTGGTTAAGAGCTGCAGAAGACAGCAACTGCATTACTCTGGTTAGCTAATCCTCATTGCAATAGGAAATAGGGTCCCTGCTTAGGAATGTTGTACTGCAGAGGTCCAAATGCTGCAAGAGGAAGAGTTTGTGACTTCTGCCCATCACCTTGTGCAAGGAAAAGAGTTTGGAGTGGGAGATAATAAATCAAAAATAGATTTTCCATAGGTATCTACTTGCAGATAAAAGGTTCTTATCAGGGTTGTTCCTGCTGCAGGCTGAGGGCAATGATTATCAAAAGTGGTAGGGGGGGTTATTACTGGTTTTTGGTCAACTGAGGGGCTGATTTTTATATCTGCTGATGGCTCTTCACTGTCAGTCACAACCAGACAGCTCTGGGTTACCTTAGGCTTGCAGTGGTTTGGTTTTTTCATCCTTGACGACCATGGGGATGGCAGCGACCACGTGAAGCAGGGGCTGGTTAGGGGTGGATGAGAGCAGAGAACAGGGAGTGTCTGAGGCCGCAGTGGCTGCGTGGGAATCCAGACAACATTTTCCCATTACATGGTTCTTGTCTTTAAATTTTCTAAAGTTGTCGAGTACGAGATTAGAAGGTTCAGATTGTCTGGAACTGATTCTCTACCAAAAAAACCCCCTCCTGTTACACAATGCATCAGGCCACAGTTCTAATAATATTAACTCCTGAACAATGTACAATGTGTTCGCTTCGAAATACCTGGGAACATCAAATTGGGTCCTCGGAGCCTCATAAAAATCCAGCAGATACAGAAGGCAGCAGTCCAAGAGAACACCATTAGCAAAAGGCATGGCTTAGAGAAAGCGAAAGGGACATTTGCTTTTAATGGTAATTGCAAAGCCAGCCTCCTATTAAAAACATCATTTCCAATTAAATGGTCAGAATCTGCTTTGTAGGGCTGCTGAATGACATTATTGCAAATGGCTCTGTAGGACTGGGTCGTCTCCTTTATTTTTCGTTAAGGGAAACTTGCACTGATCCGGTGCCAGGCTCCGAGGAACAGAAATGAGCAGCAAGCTGTGGTGCTGCTGCTGAGTTAGGGGGTCTTGTACTAATTAGCTTCTAATTGGAACCAATGGGGAATATGGTGCCATCTGAGTCACAGAACATTAGGGATTGGAAGGGTCCTCAAAAGATCATCCAGTCCAGTCCCCCTGACACAGCAGGATCACCTAGACCAAGTCACACACAAACACATCCAGGCAGGTCTTGAACTTCTCCAGTGAAGGAGACTCCACAACCACCCTGGGCAGCCTGTTCCAGTGCTCTGTCACCCTCACTGTGAAGAAGTTCCTTCTCATATTGATGTGGAACCGTCTATGTTCCAGCTTACAACCATTGCCCCTCGTCCTATCACTGGGTGCCACTGAGCAGAGCCTGGTTCCATCCTCCTGACACCCACCCTTTCCACATTTATCAGCATCAATAAGGATCAACGCTCGGTGTCCTTTTTTCCAAGCTTAAGAGACCCAGCTCCCTCAGCCTTTCCTCCTCAGGGAGATGCTCCACTCCCTTCATCATCTCTGTGGCTCTGCACTCCTTCATCAGCTCTGTGTCCTTCTGGAACTGAGGGCCCCAGAACTGGGCACAATATTCCAGCTGTGATCTCACCAGGCAGAGTAGAGGGGGAGGAGAACCTCTCTCGATCTACTAACCACCCTCCTTCTATGCTGGTGAACACCCCACTTGTTAAAATCAGGATTGGACTTTCTGGACCATAGGTGGCAAATTCAAATCTTAAACTTGGGTTAAAGTCTCTCACTCACGGCAGGGCTTGTGCAGGAAGGCAGAATTTGGCCCTTTTGCTTTCAAACTTGCTCTGTCTTGCAATTAGTGTGGAGTATTTGTGCATCTGATTGCTATTCTTATTGAAAACAAGAACATGATTGTAAGGGAACCGTAGGTGCCCTGATGGAATTGAGATTGCTTGGCTTGAATACACTGAAGATTGGGAATAAAATCTCTTCATAGAGGGGGGAAAAAAAAAGAGGACCTTTGCACCAGAATGTCGTCCTCCTCAGTTTAAGAAAAGTGTGACGGGGGAAGGCTCATTCTGCAGAGCCTTGATAATTTAAATTAATGCCAGGAGTTTCCTTTGAAGAAAAACTGGTGTAAAAGGCAGTGACTTCACACTTGAGAAGTCCACTCCACCTGCCTTGGCATCATTTTTCTGTCCTGAAACGGTCACTTTTTTGCTGTTATTGTTGCATTATGCCATGAAAAGGTAAAATCCTTGTTGGGGTTTACATGGGGTCATTTGTCCTGAATTGGTTTTGTTGTACAGCTGAGGCTGATCTCTGCCTGCCCTGCCTGGGCTAGTAATTGCTGGATGGTGTGGGTGGAACAGATTTGTTGTGGACCTTTGGTCTCATTTAGAACATTTACAGCACCCCCAGGTAGGTTGGGCTTTTCAGCCCTATCCATGACTTCTATAAAGAGGGAGTTTCACCCTAAGACACTGTCTGGAGGATCTCAGGGCTTTAAATTAGTAATGGGATGGATGCAGCTCACCAGACTGGGCTTGATGCTTTCTGCTGTGTTCCTCAAGTCACAGATTGCAGAACATTAGGGACTGGAAGGGACCTCAAAAGGTCATCCAGTCCAGTCCCCTCTGCCAGAGCAGGATCCTCTAGATCAAGTCGCACAGGAACGTGGCCAGGTGGGTTTTAAATGTCTCCAGGGAAGAAGACTCCACAACCTCCCTGTGTCCTGCAACAGGCAGATGCTTCTATCTGGGTGGGAATCTTCCTCTGGAGATGAAAAGTTGTTTCCATCGTCCCATTTCACTGGGGCTTTCAGAAACCTACCCAAAGATAAATTGAACCAAGGGAAAGGTTCTGCTGCCTTTAGATCAGAGCTGTAGGGAGCAGCTGATGAACTTTTAAGGGAAAAAACAATCTCTTGCTGTTTCCCAGGTACCAAATCCCAGAGGCAGTTGTGTTGTTCCTGGGATGGAGAGTGGCCTCAGCAGGGCTACTTAACATGAGAGGAATTGGCCTCTTTTCCTTTGCCTTTAAAGTATTAATCCAACCTCTCAGCAAGACTCTGCTGTGGTTTTGACTAGTCCCCAGTAACTTGAGGAATAAAATAGTCTTTGGCACAGGAATTTCTTCAGCCAGCACCTCCCCATGACAGATCCCACTGTAGTAAGTAAATTCCCTGTGGTCAGTGATGCTGCTGTCTGACATGTGTGCTTCCAGCAAGCTTTATCTTCGTCATATTATCAGAAGAAATCCAACTGTGTGGTCACAGGGCTGAAAAAGGGCTGGGATTGAGTACTTCCTCCTTATTTCTTAGGTTTGGGGGCATAATTTGATATTTATTTATTTTCTAATACGAGTTGGGGGAGAGGGCAGGAGGGGAGCAGACAAGTGAGTCCAACTTGGCAAACTTGGTTTGTCTCTCTCCTGCAGCCAAAGCAGGAAGGAAATATCTTGCCGTTGGCTGCTGTCCTTTCTGGATGTCTGCTTAAAGAAAAATGTGATGACTCTGGTCACCCTCGGGTTCAGTTCCAGGTGTAAGCTAGTCCCACTGGGTAGCAGAAAAATGTAGGTATCTGACAAGAAGGGGATGGAGGGAGAGAAAGAAGCAGGGATGAAGTAGAAGGGGATGGAGGGAAAGAAAGAAGCAGGGGTGAAGTAGAAGGGGATGGAGGGAGAGAAAGAAGCAGGGATGAAGTAAAAGGGAATGGAGGGAGAGAAAGAAGAAAGGGTGAACAAAGTAGAAGGGGATGGAGTGAGAGAAAGAAGCAGGGATGAACAAAGTAGAAGAGGATGGAGGCAGAGAAAGAAGCAGGGATGAACAAAGTAGAAGGGGATGGAGCAGGGATGAATAAAGCAAGAGTTTTCGGTTACTGAATATGATATTCTGAATGACACAGCAATGTCCAAAAAAAACTACCCCCGTGTATCATGTGGGGTGATGGAGGATTTAGTGAGATTACACTTAATCTTCCTCAGTCAATAAAAAAAGGAAATGAGGATTGTCTTCTTAGAAAGACAATGACATTGAGTGTATTTGCTGGAGTTGGAAAATTGGCACAATAGACCTCCTGTCACAATAACATGTAAGTCTTGGTGAGTTCAGGCACTAAACTCTATCTGCTTTGCCCTGCTGCCTCCCCGGCTAAGTGCATTTTTCTGCAAAGCCCTGAGACTCCTGATCTGACAGAAGCCTTGTAAATTGGCCTGGTGATAGAAATAAAACACCATGAGCACGCAGATGCTGCAAGTCTTTCTAGTTGTTGGAAAAGACGACTCTAAACAGATAATAAGCTGCTGTGTCATGCTTTTGTCACCTTGATTTTTTTACCTGTGTATTTTGAGTAGAGATGAAACTGCCTGCAGCATGAGTGTCTGCAGAGGACCCACTTGCACCCCAGTTTTAGAGCTGGAATGCAGGTGGCCCAGCTCAGAGGATGCTGAACTGGGCTGGAGAGACCTGGATTAAATTTCTTGTTCTGTCAGCACTGAGATATCCAGAAGAAAAACACTGTGCTGGAGCTAAGCAGCAGTAATAATCTGTCTCAGGCTGCCTCTTGAAATTGGATCAAATCCCTTCCGTGTCTTGCAACACTTCTTAACACACTTGAGGCTGGAAGATTACAAGGTGCTTTGCTGTGAATGTAGGACCCGTGGACTGAGCATTACTTGTGCAGGGACGTGTCAAGGAGAAAGCAACACGGCAAAAACTTGGCTGGTCTTACAGCAAGACACAGAAACCCAAAGAAAATTAAAAGAAGGCTGAAAAATCCCACCACCTGCATCCCTGTGAGGGTCAGGCCTGATGTTTATGCTGGTTTTGAGATATGAATATATCTAGAGCTTCCTGATAGACTGAAAGAGAAGGTTTCTGCCAGCAGAGCAGATCAAGATGAGTTGTGCACGTGGGTTTGGTGTGTGAGCCCTAAAGAATGGGCAGAACTGGGGGCTTGGAGACCATGAGCTGTGCCAAGAAGCTCAGGCTGCCTCATGGAGCAAAACTGCCCCATTGGCCACACTAAATCATATGAGTTTTGCTTGAGAGAAGCCCCATCACAGTCCTGGGCTTTCCTGAGACCAGAAGGGCAAGCAGGAGCAGGGAGGTGGTTGTCCCTCCATATTCAGCACTAGAGAGACCACAGCTTGGGTTCTGTGTCTACTTTTGGCCACCACCATACAAGAGAGATATTGAGGGGCTGGAGTGGGTGCAGAGGAGGGCAACGAAGCTGGTGAAGGGCCTGGAGAATAAATCCAAAGAGCAGGAATTGAAGAAACTGGAGTTCTTTTGTTTGAAGAAGATGAGGTTGAGAGGAGACCTCGTCACTCTGTACAAGTACCTGAAGGGATGTTGTGGAGAGGATGTTACTGGTCTCTTCTCACAAGCAATTAGTGATAGAACAGGAGGGACTGGGTTCAAACTACAGCAGGGGAGGGTTAGACTGGACATTAGGAAACATTTTTCACAGAAAGAGTGGTCAGGCACTGGAACAGGCTGCCCGGGGAGGGGGTTGAGTCCCCATCCCTGGAGTTGTTTAAAGATCGATTAGATGTGGTGCTGAGGCATCTGGCTTAAGGGTGAACTTAGTAGAGTAGGGTTGATGGTTGGACGTGAATGATCCCGAGGGTCTTTTCAAACCAGAACAATTCTGTGAAGCATTAAAACCCCTTTGGATGGGCTTTTAGCATGAAATCCCATTCCTCTGAAAGAAGTGCCTGTGCACTGTCACACCCTGATAACGTGGCTGGTTTGGGGACAGCGTCTTGAAGACTCAAGTCTGAAATTTAATCTCCATATGTTTTTGTATGATGGTAAATCCTTCTATCCATGTAACATCTATGTGAACTTGTCATAGCTGAAGCCTCATAATAGGTGATGGTGGTAACACCATCCAAAAGTTAGTCCCTGGCTTGAGAAAGGGAGAGTCCTTGAGGAGTCTGTAAACAATCAAGAGAAGAGGGATTGCTGTAGGGATCAGACAGATGGCCAAGAACACCTGAAACTCAAACAGTGGAGGCGTAATCACAGACCACAAGATCTTTCAGAATAGATTTAGAACCAATATTCAACTTATTTGCTTTTCTAGGTTTGACTCCTGAGTCTCATGTGCTTGTATTCAGCTTGGGGGACCAGGCTTAGCTTTCAGTGTGTTAGAGCAGATGCTCTGGTCACTCCCGCAGCTAAACTCTGCTGTTGTCCTGGTACTTCAATTCAGGAAAAACAGCTCTGGAGAATGTCAAGTATTTTTCACAGTTATAGAAGTTTGTTACTGGATGTTTCATCATAAGTTGTCCTCTGAATGGCAGACTCCTTCCCTTGCATGGGAACGGGCTCTCCAAGCAGCCTCAGCGGCTTCTGGCAGCAGAGTTCCGTCCGTTTTTCACCTTTCTGAGCGCCCACAAAAGTTTGCGAAGTTTGAGGCTGATATTCCTTGGTTTTTCCAGCGGCAAAGGAGGCAGCTTGGTGGCGAGAGGGGCATAAATTTAGCCTGAGCAAAACCTTCTGGTGTTTAGCGATTTGCCACACGTGGAAATAGGTGACTTAAATAGCAAGGTTCTTATTTTCACCTACTAGAAAATCCATCTGTCTCGCATCCCATAAAAACATCCCAGATGAGAATGGAAAGTGCTATAGATAGCACCGGTTCTTCCAGGAAAATGCCAGCAAATCTGTTACCCCTCTTACCACCGGCACGTAAATGCTCATCGCTCTGGGGTTCAGAGAGTGATGCAAAAATATGGAAAGAAACCAGAATTATGAGGGCTCTCTTGAATCTCCTGTTTTTGTTGAAACCTGGTGAACTTTAGTGATCCTCTAGAAGGAAAAAGCTCATTTGAAACGTTTATCTGCTGTTCCCCACCTGCAGGAATTTCTGCTAGTTTTAGCTCGAATATCTGAGCGTGCATCAGCGCAGGGACTGGTGCTCACTTTGTGCAAAGGGCTGTTTGTTCCTAGGAATTGAATGAACGCCTGGAGGTGTTCATGGCTGGGTTGGGTGGGGCTCTGGGCAACCTGGTCTGGTGAGAGATGTCCCTGCTCATGGCAGGGGGTTGGAGCTAGATCTCCAAGATCTCATCCAACCTGAACTATTCAATAATTCTATGAAACACGCAGTCCTTGACCAGCTTTGTTTTTACTGGTCTTGCTCTGCTGCCAAATTAAAGATGCCTTGGGACTCTCTGATGCTCAACCTAATCGTACGAGTCCTTGGGACTCTCTGATGCTCAACCTAATCGTACGAGTAAAACATCCCTCGTACTGGAAGAAATGCGAGTGGAGGTAGCTAAGGGGAGGGCTGGCTGTGTTCTGGTGGCTGAGTGGAAGCTGCCATCTGTCCGTCCCAAGTCGCAGAGCGCAGTGATGGGGTGTGAATCACCGACTCCCCAGCTTTGCAGCTGACTCCTGATGTTGATGCTGGTTTTGTTTCCTCCCTCCCAGCCGCAGCTGCGCCGCCTGCTCCGTTGTCACAGACACTTTTTGGCAATGAAACGAGCTGTTACTGCTCGCAGCAAGCCCCGGCTCCCTGGTTTTATTTGAAAAGCTCTACCTTTGAAATGGTTAATTACTCAGCTTCTCCCAATCCCTCCGAGCTGCTTTTTTCCAGTTTTCTAATTTACATGGCCATGACTGGGCAGCAGTAAATCAAAGCCCAGCTGCAGCTACTGATCTCCTCTAACCCTTTTTTTCTCTTAGTTGTAATTTCAACTATAAGCTCAACAATAAGCCCATCACTTAATCTCAGCATGAACAAATGGAAAATGGTCAAATGACGCACAATTTTAAGCTTCTTGCAGTATAAATTAGATGGGAGTGCGTCAGTTCACTGGAATACTCTGACCTTTTCTCCTTAAAAATATTGGGGGGGGTAGGGAAGATCTGGCTTGAGCCCTAGGTTAAGAGTCTTCTCTATTTGCAGTGTGCGAGTGCCGAAGCATAAGGTACCAATATGTACAGAAGCTGGTGCTTAAAATACGAGGGGAAATGGAAGCCAGGGCATATAGAGAGGGGTGCCAATAAAAGCCAGCCTGTTGCTAGCTTTCAGCAGCTAAATTTACTGGGGTGTTTGTGCAGGGTAGTATTTCCCCATCTCTGAAGTATTGGGGAGGGAGCTATGCCAGCTACCTGAGGGATTTAGAACGGAATCGCTAATCATTGTAATTAGCATTGTCCCTCTTTATTTCAGCGGTGATGCACGGAGCCAGGTTTGGCCCCAGTTCCACCAGTGTGTGAGGGAAGGCAGAGCTTGGCTGGCTCAGGGCAGTGGGAAGGGAAGCCAGGAGCTGCCGAGACGAAGCGATGGAGCCTGTCAGCACCGCTCGCTCCTGCGAGAGACACTTGAGCAAGTCCACTGCGGGATAACTTGAATATTAATCTTGCTTAATGCAACCCGTGGCTGAGAGTGTTGAGCAAAGGGAAGGTTATGAACCGAGCTGGCTGTTAGGAAAACCTGCTGCTGTTGCCAGCGTTAAGGGGAGGGGATTTCTCCCGCTCCGTGCTGGCGGTGGAGTTGCAGGGCTGGTTATTGGTTGGGTTTTAACTGTCTGCTGCTGGAATGGGGAGCAAGTCACACACACACTGTGTTCTGTAAGCTCAGCAGGTGGGTCACACTTTGTCTCTGGGCACAGTTCTCTAGGCGTAGACTACGCTGAGGAAAACACTTCCACAAACAGACAACGCTGGGGAAGCGTGTTTTCGTTATTCCACCAGATAATGAAACACAATTATCTCCACAAAGGATTTTTTCCCAGCTTTTAGACAAAAATTCACCTTAATTTGTTTTGGAGGAAGCCTACTGTGCAAACAAGCTCAGAAGATGCTTGTTCAGTGTTTCCTCTGGCTTCTGTGTGGTCGGGCTCTGAGCTGCCCAGGGTGTCCTTTCTCATTCTCCCTCAGGTCAGTCCTGCTGAGGTGAAATGAATTGGTTTGTTATAACACTTTTTTTTTTCTTGCCATAAAGAAAATGATTCCTAAGTGTGGAGAAACAAATAAAAGGTGAGAAAATGGGATCTGATTATAAAGGGAGAGCTGCATTTTTATGGGATACCTGTAGTAACCTGAGTTTTCATCTGAGCTGCAGCTGTTAAGAACCACGAGGATTTTTCCCAAGTATGTTGTGTGTGTTGTCAGTTTCTCTGAGGAAGGAAGGAAAGAACCACTGGGTGTCTGAAATGAAGAAACAAGTGATGGCTTTTACTCCCAAGTGTAGTTGATCCACAACGATCACATGGTGACCTGTGATGTTAAAACCTCTCCCATGTCAGCACCATCCCACCTTTTCCTTCTGCCAGACTGTGTCCCCCTGATGTACTGGGGTGCCTATAGGTGACTACCTGAAGTGGTTGCAGAGGCTGTGGGGGGAGTAATGGGTGGGAGTGGTTCTGTCTCAGCTCCCAGTGCTGTCTGTTTCAGTGAAACCAGGTGGGAAGTTTCTGGAAAGGCTGATGCTGTGAACACTGGTTGCTCTCTCCCCATCACTGAGGCTTTGCTGTGGAGCATACTAGTCTGAAGTCTTTAACTGAGTTTTAAATAGTGAGAAGTAGAGGGCACAAAAGTGCTGGAAAAACCTGTATTGGGAGGGGAAATAAAAAGATGGAAAAATCTCTTAAAGTGAAGCTCCAGATTTTTCAAAGAAGCAGAGCTGGACCAAGGAGGACTTAAAGATCCCAACCCGGTGCGAGCACGTGTTTCTACAAGTGAAGTGTCTGTGTGTGCTTCCTTCTGCCCAACGCTTGTGGAGCTGAGCAGGAATCAGGCTCCAGGCCATTTAAAGATTCTCTGCCATTCCCTAAATCTGAACTTGTAAAGAGATTTAAACGTGTTGTAGCTGTGTTTACCAACATCTTGGTCTTTGCCTGTTCCTTACGTGCTGTTCCAACCTCCCCTGCTCACGGTGTAGGTACTACAGCCCCAGGACTTCACCTTTGTGGTCGACACAGGCTGGTTTTCAGAAAGCTGAACCCTGCTGTTTAATGCATTATTGAAAGCTGTTCTTTATTTTTAAACTTTCCAGGAAGTTAAAAATAGAGCTGATCCTTTTCATTCTCTTTATAAATAAAGAGCAGATCAGAATTATGCATTGAACGCTGTGTATAATCCATTGGTTAGGGATTACAGCTGGTGAATGCATCAGTTAACTGAATTGGGTCTATTTATGTTTTCTCAAAAATATCAATTCCAGCCTGATTCCTGGCTGCTTCCTCGCTGTCAGGATTAAGGCAGCAGCCACAGAGCTCCTGCCTAGGCTGTGTGCGCCCCATCACCCCTCGGGTGGGGACATCACCCTGGGGTCTGTGGACTGACTAGGAGTTTGAGTGGATGCTCAGCAGAAGAGCTTTGATTTTGTATTAGTTGCAGATCTCTTCTTTTTCTCAGAATATTCTGAGAAAGTAGCAGCATGTAGAAGGAACAATTAGGGGAAACAAACAAGTGGTCTTGGTCCTTGGAAATGGCTGTTGTTCAGGAATGCGCACACCCCACGCGCCCCCTCCCAGTCCCATCTGTTTCCCTGAACACCTTGGATTTCACCAGAAGGAGTAAAATAACTGAGATGAGCAGAGCCAACCCAGCCTCTAACCCCGAGTGACTTGGTTGGAGGTTCCTGTGAAGCATCTCTGCACAGGGCCAGGTCTGTGTGAGCGTGCTGGACCCCAGGTACCTTTTCAGCTTCTATCTGTGACTTAAGTGAAGCTGCATCAAAGCAACAAGAAATCCATTTATGACAAAGAATTGTCAGAGCCATCGGGGGTTGTTTGCAGGGCTGTGACTAATGAATCATTACAGGTGGGATTTTCAAAGTGCTTGGGGCTAGCTCAGCCCTGCTCATGCCAGGGAGATGGATTGAATCCCCTACAAAGTCTCACTGAAATACCAAAGATTGCAGCTCACTAAGGACTATTTTTCTCTCTGTGCCCTTGTCTGTGACCTCCTGCGCTGGAATTTTTGGGACCTGAACAAAAAATCTTGCAGGAAACCTGATTGCAATGAGAATTCTTCATATTTTGGGTTGAGTTTTAATGGGGTTTTCCCTAAAGGAGTCTGTGAAGACATCAGAGTGAAGGGCAAAACGAACTGGTTTCACCAACACTGTCAGTAACTGAGAGTTTGGGATAAACTGTTGTCCCAATCATTCCTCACTTGCTCACAAAATGCCCCGTGTGTCCGCAGCATTTTTGTGCAATTAGGGTGCTTTTCCCCTGGTGCAGTGGGAGGATGAACTCTGAGCTCACATCTGCTTTGAAAAGCCATCTAGCAGCTTTCTGCACCTTAGAAATGCCCCACTCTTCACAAAAAACCAATCCCTTCTCAAAATAGGGCTCTTTTTTTTTTGGATGTAGACATGCAAATAAGTTCTGAGGCAAGGTGCTGAGTGAATCTGCAATGGATGCTGCTTCTCCAGAGAAAAACCATCCCTGTGCACGTTTATTACTGAAAGAACAGGCTGGACGAGCTCTCTGCACAGAGACTCCTGTTGAACACAGCAGAGCAGAGAAGCTCTTGCTCGTTCCCGTTGAGTATCACAGAATCACAGAACATTAGGGATTGGAAGGGACCTCGAAAGATCATCCAGTCCAATCTCCCCTCCTGCGAGACCACCGGTTGCTAATTGGAAGAGCTGCCAGGGCTGGCTCTAGCCAGCGTCTCTCAGCCTCATACCTCATACTCTGCAAAACGCAGTTGCCATGTGGAGTATTAAATGTTTGGTGTGTGGTAAGGACTGGTCTCTGGGCTTCAGCCTTTTTCCACCTATAAAAAAATAATGCTTAGCGGAGAATGGAAAGGGTTGGAAAAAACCTCTTCTTTTTTTTGTTGCTAGGATCTTTCCTGCAAGGTGTTCCATATCCTATTGCTTGTGAACACTCTGATCTATATTTACAAATGGCTTTAAAATGGCAGGTAAGCAAAAATAGGGTAGGGGGGAAGGAATATTGCCAGCCACCTGGCCTCGCCAGCTTAGGATCACGTTCAAGCCTGGCGAGCGAGCTCGAGCCTCCAACGAGGGGTGTTACAGCTCAGGGGGATTAGAAGGAATGAAATGCACTAATTCAGCTTTTACATCCACTGCTGCTATCAGTTACAACCTGCTTTTCTGTTTTCCAGCGGAGATGTGCTGGCCGGGGCTGCGCTCGCGGCTCACACGGTGGGGGCTGGTGGCCCACGCTGTATTTTTGGAAATACATTCTGGAACAGTTGACGGAAAATGAAGAGGTGAAGAGCGGTGGCCACCATTGAGAGGCAATCTGGGGATGCATTTGTTCTTAGGTGGCTTCTCCCAGCCTTGCAGATGGCAAAGTGCTAAAGAGGAGCTGTGAGCCTGGGGCTTTGCTCATCCTTTGGGGAACTGTGTGAAGTCCATGTTGACAGCCAGGTGGGCAAATTAATGCTCTAAACTCTTCACCAGTGTTTTGGTGAAGACTTAAGCTGTTACTGGAGAGTGAGGGCTTCACCTGATCACCAGCAGTAATGGGAGATGACCAGATCTATTCTCCATCCCAGTTTTCCTCACCTCCATCCAGCAATGACCTCTCAAAACTCATCCTTGCTGGAAGCCTTGAGCCAGCCCTGCTGCAGCTTTGCTCTGCCCTTTTGGGAAAGGGTGAGGAGAAGCAAAAATGGATCTGTAAATAGTCTGCATTATTAGGGACTCATGTTGCAGCATAAGGAACGTTTGAAGAGGAGGGGTTGGTCAAGGGGATGCTCTGGTCAATGCTTTCGTTTGGCAAAGTTAAAATACTTCAGTCCTCACTGACCTGAGCTCCTGCCCAGGTGATTTCAGTCTGTGGCATTTTTTCCTGTTGATGTGTAGCACAACTAGTGCATGACCCCACAGCCATACTCCTGGAGATAGCCTCTAGCACAACGAACCCCACATTGCCACCATTCTAAATACCAGATTTTGATTGCTTGAGACTCAGGTCTTGATCTATGTGATTTTTTCCACTGCAAACCAGCTGATGAATCCTCAGCTTTGGGGTCCCAGAAGCAGCCTAACCTATTAGTCTTCAATAAACCCAAGCAATCCCAGCTGGAAAAGTGTAGGAAGGCTCCACGCTGAGATCTATGTAGACTTCTAACTGTTGTGCATTGCTCTGGTTCACAGAGCAGAATTGAGCTGTTGTGAGAGGAAATGGAAAGTTCCACTGCAGCGCTCCCTGCAGAGGCTGAGAGACAGCCATGGAATATATTGGGGTGGAAGGGACCTCCAAAGGGCCTCTAGTCCAAACTCCTGCAACAACCAGGGCCATCACTCACTAGACTGGATTGCCCAGAGCCCCAGCCAGCCAGGCCTTGAACCAGGTTCACGTAGATATGTCCTGGTCCTTGTGTGCTGAAGAGGATGAAGGCATCAAGAACAGACTCAAGGACAATGAGCAGTAACTGGTGCAGAGTGAGGTTTTGGTGACATCCTTTCCTGATAAGCTGCAGGTGCCTATCTACAGCAGGAGGCCATCTCTGCTGATTAAAAAATTCCTGGGGAAAATCTCATTTCTGAAGCTTCTCTTCTTCCCCGTGAGTTGAATAGGGAAGTTTGAGGATCTCACTTATGTCAAATTTAACAAAAATGGAGCTGCTTAAAGTTTAGACACCAGTAGCCTCTAATTTCTCAGAGCAGCTGCTGGATATAGCAATGAATTGTGTTGACATGGACGTGTCTGACCCAGAGCCATGTTTGGGAAGGCACATCTGCAAGCAAACAGGTCTAAAAAGGTCTCAAGCATGGTTTTCCCTATTGTGGCAAGCTCCCAAACGGGCTGGCTATGGACACGTCGGGGTGTGCAAGGGGGCTTCAATCCTTTTACTAAGCTGCAAATGATTAGTCCTGTAATGTTAAGTGGAAACATATAAAGCACAAAAATAACAGCTCAAAAATAAGCTTTCCAGTCTAGAGGTCCAGGATTTTATATTTGGGGATTATTTTTATGGATGACATCTTTGCTTTTCAGTTTTGTTGGTGTCATTTGTAGGGGAATTATTCATCTACTCTGCTCCGCAAAGATGTTGCTAATCTCCACTAACAGGTGTTTTCCAGGCATCTGCCTACCCATCGCTTTGTTAAGATGCTCTGGCTCTGCTTTTGGGACTCTTTCCTCCTTCTCTGCTCTTACAACCCGAAGCCAAACATTTCATATCTGTCTGCCTGCTTATTGGGCACCTAAATCTGTTTCACTTCTCACATGTAGAATATAAACATGAAAGCAGGGTTGGGAAGGGTGGTTGTAAAACAGAGCTCGTGCTCTGTTAAGAAAACTATTTACAAAATGCAGCAGCTTAAATCTGGCCAAAGCTCCAAGATGGGTTTCTGGGTACCACTCCCAGGCTCATCTCTCTGGACTTTTTTTCTCTAAGCTCAGTAAGATGGTTTGGGGTCCCTCTAAGGCAAGTTTGCTGATGTGGCCACCAGCTCCCTATGAGAGAAGTGGTTGTTAAGTTGTAGATGTGACCAAGAAAGCCCCTTGGCCATAAGGGTTGTGATTCCATATCTACTCAATTCCGTATCTACTCACTGGTTTCTCTGGTAGTCCTCTTGGCTACTCCAGAAGTTCACCGGTCAGAAACCTCTTGGCCTCTTCACCAAGACTTTTCTTCTTACAATCCCATGTTCCATCCCATGATAGATGGGCTTCTTCCCTCCACAATGGTAATGTCTGTGCTGCCCATTGGGGAGATGTCTTTACTTAAACATCTCATGTGTAAATCTATGAAAACAGATGGCCACAAAGTGCTTTTTGTGGTAAAAAGGGGAATCTGAGCCTCCTGACACCATCAGAACTGCTCTGAATTGGCTGAATAATAGAACCAGCTTTGCTTAACATGTCTGTGAATGGAGCAGTGACCCAGCAATGAGCTGAGAACAAGATTCTTTGCATTAAAACCAAGTGAAACTGAAGCTTCTACCTACAACAGGGGAAATGTGGCTTTTTCTGGATGACAGGGGACATTAAGATGCAGCATCCCACGAAACAGTGATTTTTATGTGCTGTGTTACTTCAGTCTGGGAGCTGAGGGAAGTCTCACACCAGCAGAGATTGTGACCTGTTCTAGAGAGCAAGAAATCCATTCAGAGAGGCTGAATGGATTGTTCGAACCCACTGACATTGGAGCATCCTTGATAGAGCCGATGAAAGGACCAAGTTCAGAGGTAAAGAGAGGACCCCCTCTTCTTTGCAGGGGGTCAGGGTAAGGGAATTGGAAACTGAGCACTGATGGAAAAAAATAACTGCTAGGTTGGAGATAAGTGAATAAAAATACCCTGCCAGCAAGCAAGGACAGCTGTGGTGCTACACCCAGCGGCAACTGTGGAAAAACAAGGCTGTAAAACAAATATACACACGGGGAAAGGTTAGACAGGTCTTGATTTCCACCCTACTGTAACCTGTAGGACACAACCCTGTGGGTTTGGTTGTGAGCAGGACAGTGCTGTTTAGCTAGTGGAAAAGATGGGTGATGGTTTGGGTCTTTCAAAACCTGCTCTTTGGTCCAGATCTCTGTGTATCTCAGCTGTAGGGATGAGCTGTAACATCAGAGGAGGAGCAATGCTGTGGTACTTCAGCATCACCGCTGCCTTCATGCAGCTGCTGGAGCAAAACTGTCCTGTCCTTCAGGGCAGATGTAGCTGCTCTGGTTCCAGATATGGGGTTAAGGCTAGGGAGAAAACCCTGACTGCTTATCAAAAGTGCAAATAAAATAGGGATCCATCTGTACTCATCGCAGCATTTGAGAAAGCAATGAAGTCTTGGAATTTCAGCTGTTGACTGAAATCTCAGTCGACTGAAAAATTCTGGCTAAAACAAATCTTCTGTAGGAGTGGTTTGGGTTTGTTTGGAAGGACAGGTCGGTCAGTCGGAATTTCATCTACATTTTGTGGTTGGGAAGGTGCTGAATGCCGATCTCAAGTGATTTCTATTCTTTGCCCTGGGTACTGTGCTTGAAAATGCAGAAGATGCCATGTCATTTCACACATGGTTCTAACTCAAGGGAAACAATCCCTTGTAGGAATAATTTACAGCTTTGTCTTAATGGCATTTATTACTCTACTGTTCTCTGCAGGCACTTCAGGATTTGCCAGAAGTTATCCAAACCTCATCTGTTGCCCTGTTACTAGGTTCTTAAAGCCATCAGAGTGGGGTTTTTCATACCTGTTTCAGTAGGAACCTTACCTTTATGCTACTGTGGTCGTATTGTTCTGTCACAATTGATGTGAGAATTAATCAATCTGTCCAGAGCCTTAATGTGTAAAGAACTCAGTGTTCATTCCTGCCTCCTAGAAGGGTTGTGGTATGAGACAAAGCTGACTTGTTCCTGCGATAAAAATAGGGAAGTGGCATCCTTTCACAGGGAGATCTGGCATGGAAAAATATTCATGTTTTGTGCTGTTCTGAGGGGGAGCATAATGAGATGCTCCTGAGGTGGACACAGCTCCCAAGTTGGGTTAGCAAGCCCCAGCTCCAGTCCATGGGTGCAGAGAGAAGGCAGCAGCAATAGTGGTACCTATTTGCAGAGATATTTGAGTGTTTTACTCTTGTGTGGTGATGTCTTTCTCCTTTCTGAGTGCAGTCAAGGCAAGAAACATGCAACTGCAGAGAGCTTCCATCTTCATGAAGAGCGTACAAACCAGTGTTGGCCATGCATCCTAGGGTGGATCAGAATGGGGGTGGTTAGCAGATCGGGAGAGGTTCTTCTCCCCCTCCACTCTGCCCTAGTGTTCCCCCTTCCAATCCCTAATGTTCTGAGATTCTGAGCTTCTGTCTTTCCTCTGGTGACAGGCGATAAAGTATTTGGCTCTTAGTAGAAGATTTGCATAGTCTGACTAATGCACACTGCTCTAGAATCAGACACAAACATTTGGGGAAATAAAAAATGATCAGAGATTACGAAGATTAACAAATAAATCAGGAAATCACACAATCATAGAACATTAGGGATTGGAAGGGACCTTGAAAGATCACCCAGTCCAATCCCCCTGCCAGAGCAGGATCACCTAGACCAAGTCTAAAACCAGGTGGGTTTTAAATCCCAACCAACCAGCCTAACTCTTGTCCCAATAGGATTCCTTCCCAGCAACAGGCTGGATGGGGGTCACTTCTCACCTCGTACAGTCACTGGGGTTATTATTAGGGCACTGTTGTTGGTGCTATTTAAGAATTTCCAGTATAACAAATGGTAACTTTAGCCAGCATTGTCAGCATCAAAAAAATAGCACCTATAAACTATTTTAGCCTTAAGCTCGTCAACAGTTACTAACACAGTGCTTTGCAAGGCTCAGGAAGTTATGGAGCTAAGCTCTCTGTTGGTAAAATAAAACCAAGCAGGGTATTTAGGGTGCAACTGGGCACTTAGAGCCTAGAGAAAGTGACTTGATTTTTCCATAAGGAGGGGGAGCTTTTTCTGTTGGGATTGATCGTGTGGTGGTTGTGTTTGCAGCAATGCTGCTGCTTTGGTAAATGTGGATCGAGAGAGGTTCTCCTCCCTGTCTAATCTGCCTTGGTGAGACCACACCTGGAATATGGTGTCCCTTCACTTTTCGAGGAAGGAACCTCAAAAGATCATGCAGTCCAATTCCCCTGCCAGAGCAGGACCACCTAGACCAAGTTCTCAACAACATGCTGCACAGCAAAGTTTGCTGATGTCCTAACGAAGGGAGGCTGTAATCAAGCTGTATCTGAGCCCTGACCCAGCATCAGTTGCAGTCTGTGATAATCCTTCCACCAAGCGATGGCTCATCCTCTGTAGCTGTGCTCCATCCCATACCCACACGATCCGTAACTGTGACCCTACGGGAAAGACCAAGTTCTGGTGGCTTTTTAGACTTTCCAGTGTTAACCACGAGCCATCAGATGGTTGGTTGGGATTGTTTAGGATCGCTCTGTACTGTACATGACACATCTTTTAAGCGTAAAAACAAATTGCTGGCGTTCTCTCTTCCAGCAGATCGCTGGAGAGTGGTTCGGACGAGGCTTCATCCCTGCCAAATCCCGAGTTACGGAGCCTTACTGTTCTGGCAAAGAGTACAAACAATTTCCATTGTGCAGCTCAAGCAAAAAAAAATTCTAGATATACAAAGCTGTTGAATTCCTGCACTTTTCTGTGTTTTCATTTGGCACAGGAAAATGGAACCATTAAACAAATGTGTTTAGCTAACAGGTCAACTTTGATGTGTCTGAGCAAGTGAAAGGCATCCTTGGTGCACGGCTATCTCTTGAGGAGTGTGAACCAGCTCTCCTAGAACAAAGAGCAGAGAGCCGATCCTGAGCACGGAGGCTGCCAAGGAGGTATTTTATAGCCTTTCCATGTCTTCCAGCGCCTCTGAAAGGAATTCTTATTCTTCACAAGGTACCTCTTCCTCATTTGCCTTTGGAATCACCCCCTGCCTTATTAAAGTAAAAGACTTTCATTCCTTTATTAGTCTTTGGGCAAGTCATCGTGATTTATTGGAGGCAGATACAAGCTCATCCTACTTCTTGCTGCAGCCAAAAGCCACGTAGACCTATAATCATCTGGGTTTGGGCTCAGCATTGTGCACACAGCAGCAGCTGCATGCTGTATGTTCTGGAGATCCTGCTGTCTCCAAGGGCTGGGGGAGTGCTCTTGCACCTTCAAACCATAAAGTTGAGCCCATTACCTCAAGTATTCATGATCAATGTCTTCCAGCAGTGTCAGATGCTATCATCTGTCAGATTCTCTCACCTGCAGATTTTCTTGCATGTTGTGAGGCTGTTCTTGAAGGGCCATTGGGAGGTGAGGGTGTTATTTTTGTCCACATTTAAATAACTTTGAGAAAGTCCATGAAAGGACCCAGTCCAAGGTGCTGTCAGTGGTGTGGGTGCAGATTTTCCCAGAAATCTGCCTTTAGCAGCTTTTCCTTGTTTGAAAGTGAGTTACAAACCTCACTGCTCTACTTTCTCTCGCTCTGTTACAAGCTGCAACTGTCCAAATATTTCCCCATCTCAGCTGTGACTGTACAATGTGTTGTCTTTCCAGTCTAGTAAGGCTCTTCAGCATTGATGGCATTCCAAAAGCTGTTGCCCATTAGCAGTTTCTCAAGCTTTGGGGTGTTTTGCAACACAGTGGTCTGTCTAATGATGGAGGGGGAAACATCATAATCACGTGCTGGCCTCCAAGTTATTTTCTATGGCACTTTTATCTCGGACACCCTTTTTCCTCCCTGCCACATTAGTCTGAACCTGCTCCATCCACTGCAGCATCACTGAGAGATTTGTGAGGTTGAGGACAGAGGTGCTGTTTCAGCTGCTTTTGGAGGATCTTCCCTGTTGCAGGGCCCTCATCCACCAAAGGTAAAAGGAATTCAGCTCGTGGCACTTCTGGTAGCCATCCTGACTCTGCACTGGAGCTGTCCCCAGCGGCACCTCTCCTGGCAGGTGTAATTTAATGTGTGCTGGAGGAGTGAAAACTCGCCCAGCGCTGGGCTCTGCAGAAGTGATGACGTTGCTGGGTAATTTATCTACAGGGCTCAACTAGGCTGGGGATGTCTGGGTCTGAAAATGAGCTCCTGCTTGTACTGAGTGGTTGGGAAAGCCTGAGCTGTGGCAGTTGCATATTCAGAGGTGTCCCAGAGCACAACAGGTTTTGCTGTGTTAGTGGGTGCTGCCTCTCAGTGGGGAGGTTCATTCACAGTAATTGAGTTTCTTTTGTATAAACTTAATGTATTAAGTGTCTCATGGTCACATAACTCAGAAGTGATGAGCAAGAGAAGCTTTGGGTCCTACATGGAGCTGGAGACATTCGTGAAAACGTTTTCCTCTAAAGAAACAGGTTTGCAGGAATAAGAAACTTTGGGAAGCTCCAGTCTAAGGAGCATAGCAATGGCAACTAGAAACTGCTCCCAGTTTACTTAATGGTTTTCAAGCAATTTGTCACCTTGCAAAACACCAATGTAACTAAAACATGGGATTGTGTGGGCTGGTTTTTAACAGAAACAGCCCACGTTACATTTTGCTGAGCTGAGATTTACCCGCACCCTTATCAACAAATCATAGAATCATAGAATGGCCAGGGTTGGAAGGGACCTTAAAGATCATCTAGTCCCAAGCTACCTGCAGAGCTTCACTAGATCAGGTTACTCAGGGTCCCAGCCAACCTGCCCTAAGCAACCTGGTCCAGTATCTTGCCACCCTCACAGGAAAGAATTTGTTCCTCATGTCCAACCTCAATCTTCCCTCCTCGAGTCTGTAGCCTTTTCCCCTTGGCCTCTCACTACAACCCATGTCAAAAGCCCTACCCCAGCTTTCCTGTAGTCCACTTCAGAGATTGGAAAGCTATTCTAAGATCACCTGGGAGCCTCCTCTTCTCCAAGCTGAACATCCCAACTTGCTCAGCCTGTCCTCTCAGGGAAGGTGCTCCAGCCCTCTGAGCATTTGAGTTGCTCTAGTTGCTCTCATCTTTCATTGACACTGGGAGTGTTTCCATCAACCCTAGAGAACTGGGAGGGAAAAGGTATCAAAACCAAACTGAACTGCCTTCCCTTGTACTGAACAAGATAAATAACTCAAAGTATTAAAAAACACTTAACAATGCTTTTTTTTTCATTTGTTCCTCATTGATTCCTCTAATCCCTCCAAGAAAGTTGGGGAATCAAAAGTGATACTTAATGGAAAGTTTGAGGCAGTGGAAAATAATTCCTTGTTTGTTTTTATTTTCTAAATGTCAGTGATCCACACAATTTGCCAATTTGTTGATGTTTTCAGCAATTCCTATAGATGCCAGTAAATCCCAACCACCAAAACAAACCCCCTTGGATACAGTAAGATAGTGAAATGATAGGGGCTGTTTTATCTGTGAGCCAAGCCTGATAACTTTAAATGAGGTTGATGGCTCTCAGGGGTGGATCAGCTATTTCTGTGGGTAAAAGTCTTCTGAAGACTATTGTCTTTTGTGAACTATGGAAGAGCAGAGCTTGAACTCTGTCTTGAAGAGTGTCTGTCCAAAGCTGTACAGTTCTGTTTATGGTTACCCGCACGAGGCCAAACCGCTGCGACTTCAAAAAGACTTTTCTATTTTCTTCTGAAAAACCCAACAACCCCAACCCCTCTCATTCATTCATTCCAGAAATTAAATTGAAAAATAATTAGGTAAATTGAAAAATAAGGAAGTATTTCGGCATTGTTGTATGTTCATAGTTTCCAATGTCGAGATGTTAAAACGGTCGTCGGGTTTTTTCCTTGGTGGCTGACTAAAGAAAGAATAGAGAAAGGGGGGACTGGAGGGGTGGGGGAAAAAGGTCCAAAGGGGATTTAATTAAAGTATTAAAAGTTATGAGGGGCACAGCTGTCTGATCACTTCATTGTCCCTCGGGGAACAGTCAAAGGGTCAAGATTAATGACAAATACATGTGAAGCATGTCAAAGGGAAAATATCAGGCGTGTTTAAGCAGCCTTTGGAATTAACTGTTGCAGGAAGCCACAGGAGTCTATGGTATAGTTTGACTTTTTAAAGAGCTGGATCCCTTTATAAACAGCAATAGCTAGGAGGAAATATTTATATCTTGACACTTGACAGCTTTAAACTGAGCTATGGGGCTGGATTTTAATGGTGCGAAAGTCTTCTTGGCACAAACCGGAGCGGGTATCGCTGTCTGAAACAGCAAAGCCCTGCACACAGCTAAGTCTCAGAAATCAAAATGAAACATGAGCATGGAAATAAATTCATTTAGGATTTGAGGCAGCAGACCATTCCTCTCTTTAAAGAGTAACTGATGAGATAGAGGAGTCTGAATCTCTTGTATTAGGATCAAAGCATGGGTTCTCTTCTAGGTCACTGGGAATTCTTTGTACCTAAACGTAAACGTTCTATAGGCTCTGCTGAACAGTCTGTTCAAGGAGAAACCCAAATCTGAAAATCAAACAAGAACAATGGAACTAGAAACAAACCCAGAGCAAAGCTCTGAAGTACAGTCTATCCCTACAGTTCACTTCTGCAGCATCTGCACTGTGTATCTGTTGTAAAAGACTGTAAGTGGCATCGTTAATCCTTAATCCTTTATCAACACTTACACACTTCGGTAGCTAATGGAGATGTAACTTGTCTGAGTGAAGCTGCTTGCAAGCAGTGAATGAAGTGTCACCTCGTGCAGCAGACTGATGCAAAGTACCTGTTCCTAGGGCTTGTTTTATAATCTTATTTGGCTCCTAAAAAAAACTGCCTGTATCCCACCTACTCTCTGTGAGGCAACTGCTTCACTCATCTGGCCTCAGTTTATTAAATGAAGTGTGGAAGACTTGCAAGTCAAAGCAAAAACAGGACAAAATACAGGAAAATTTCCTTCCTCCTCTTCCAAGGGCTGGTTCTTTGCTCAACCAGCAAAGCTCTTTGCTCCTTCTAGTGTCTCAGGCTCTTTGCATTTGCATCATTTCCAGGACTCACATTTCCCCTTAGTCCTTGATATTTTACTTTCCTTGTGTCTGGTTGTTAGTGACCAGCCCTTCAGCAGAACTATGGCCTCAGCTCCCCCGAGGGGATCACTGGTTCCAGCAGTCCCCACTTGCTGAGGAGCAGAAGCAAACGGAGTGCTTTGCCCCTTTGGTATCTCCTCAGCTCCTGGCTGCACTAAGGATGCCCCTCAGCCTTTCCCCACTCTATAAAGACACGCAGAGCCCTGCTGTCCTTTCACTTGGGATGTGGTACCCAGCCACCAGAACCTCAGCAGCTCTGCCGCTGCAAAAGAACTGGAAAACTTGTGTAACCAATGCTCCTACTGCTTATCAGATCAGACCCATCTGAGTCTGAGTTCCTCACTGTAAAGCTCCAGTGAACTTGGAAGGCAGAGGAGTTATGCAAGTCTGTGTTAACTGGAGACCCGACTGCCTTTTATTAAAGCTGTGCTGGTTTTGTTTTTCTTTTCTGTTTGGGATTAGGAGCGGGCAAGAAGATTTCAATGTTTAAATCGCGTATCCTCTCAAAAGCGCTGGCCAAACCTGCAGAGGGCTTGTGTTGAGCGTATTTATCGATGGCTTCTTCTTGATGTATCCTGGCAAACAGCAGCTTCTCAATATTAGCAATTACATCTGAGTTGGAGCTGGCTGGAAGTTTGCAAGTGTGAGCAAAATCAGCACAAGCCACTGTTACTGTGGATGCTGCTGCCAGGTTGGAGTGAAGCTCACTGCCAGGGCACCTGAAGCTTGACCTTAAATATTCCCAGAAGTGCTGCCTGTGACCCTGGGAATTTGGTGGAAGTCAAAGGCTGGGCTAGACCATACATATTTGATACTCATTTTCCCTCCCTGAATCCTCATACAAACGAAGCAGAAGAGCAAATACAATCTCCTCCTGCCCCATGAGACTTCAAGAGGAGGTGCAGGAGGAGGCATGGAATTAGTTCCAATATACCATGAACAGTTCTGAGAAGGCACAGCGATGGAAAACCCAAGGGCTGGCCAGTCAGCTGCTGCAGGTTATTAGGTTTTCACTAAGCCAATAGGATGGTGCCACTTGTGCACCAGCTGGGGAAGGATCTGGCCCCACTATCTTCCACTTCCACGAGTTAAGAAACAGCGAGATTCAGTAACATGCCTGTCTGCTGAGTCAATAGAGTGAGACCCTTTCATTCCATGTGCATTAGTTTTGCAGCTATGGCAACAGTGTGTGCGTGAGGGGAAGGCAGCGCTTAAAATAGGCTCCTGCTCCTAGTTGGAAAGAGCTGACAGCAAACACGTGTGGTCACCCGAGAGCGGCCAGGGAGGCCACACGCTATTCCCAGCCTCCCTCTAGTCATTGCCTCAGCTGGGTGGAGGCTGTAACCGAGACAGTGAATGCACCTAGATGTAGACAAACCTCTGTTGTATCTCAAAACCTTCTCCAGAGTTTTAAGGTTTCCTCTGACATGCTCGATGGTGGCTCCTGCATGAGCAAGCTGGAGGGTCTTGAAATTCTGGTCTGTGGTAGAAGACATCACCAGGTGTTTTCACCCTGAATATTCACAGAATCACAGAACATGAGGGACTGGAAGGGACCTCGAAAGATCATCTAGTCCAATCTCCATGCCACAGCAGGATCATCTAGATCAACCCGGATAGGAACATATCCAGGCACGTTTTAAACACCTCCAGAGAAGGGGACTCCACATCTCCCTGGGCAGCCCCTTCCACTGCTCTGTCACCCTCACTGGGAACAAGTTCCATTGATGTGGAGCCTCTTCTGTTCCAGCGCACACCCACTGCCCCTTGTCCTATCATTGGGTGCCACTGAGCAGAGCCTGGCTCCATTCTCCTGATACCTACCCTTTCCATATTTATCAGCATGACTGGAGTCACTTTTCAGTCTCCTTTTTCCAAGCTTAAGAGACGCAGCTCCCTCAACCTTTCCTCATCAGGGAGATGCTCCATTCAATCATCTTTGTGGCTCTGTGTCTTTCTGGAAGTGAGTTGCCCTGAACTGGACACAATATTCCAGGTGTGGTCTCACCAAGGCAGAGTAGAGGAGGAGCAGAACCTCTCTCAATCTACTAACCACCATCCTTCTGTTAAGTGTTGTGAGGGCAGCACAAAGATGCTGCACAGTGACTCTAATGCGTGGCAGAAGGGCTGCAGTAATGAGGAGATGCTGTGGAGTGTCCTCCTTCCAACTCCAGCCTTACTGTGCTATTTCAGAGAGAGAGGGAAGGCAGGGGAAGTGGAAAATAGTAGCTTTGGCTCATGAGCTGTAACCTGTTTTGGTCTCCATTAATTAATTTGGCTCTGGCTGTATTGTGAGCTATTATTAGTCTCTCTGGTCCCCTCTGCAACAAATTAGGGCTTTCACATCTGCCTAAAAATAAAATGTTCCTGTCTGCTGGCTACCAAGCCGAACCAGAAAGCAGCATATGTGCAATAAAGGTGCACAGCTGTTCTGTCTGTGAACTCCAACGGGTAGGGTTTGGGGTGGGGATTTTTGTTGTTGAGGGCTCAGGAGGTCCTCAAGAGTGAGGAGAGCAGGGTTTCCAAGAAACTGTCGAGCTTCAGGCAGTGTAGAGAGCTGGTTACGAAAGGTGGAGAGAGAGGACATCCAGGAAGCCTGATAGAGCTTAAGCAGAAAAACCAGATAACAAAAGTTACCAGAGGTAACTCCAATGTAGTTGGCTTTTTCCTAGAAATGCGCCTTCACTGAGGCTGCAGGAAGGGATTTCTGATGAATTTTCTCTGTGTGCAAGAGTTATCGAAGGGAAGTGAAGCTTGATGTTCTGCTGAGAAGGGGCTTCCTGGGCTGTGCTTATCACTATGATGCTGGAGAGCTGGTGTGGATCACGTTAGGTTTAAGGCTGATGCCAAGCTCTGAACATGTGGGGCTGAGATTTGCAGCTGTGGGATGCTTGGAAGGTCAAGAAAGGCTTGGAAGATCTTGAAAGAGATGGAAAGATGTAGAAGCTAAAATGTTGTAGGAGACCAAGACAGAGGTAGAGGCCAAAACGTTGTGCAAACTATGAAGAAAAAAGGGCAGGATATATCCCGTTGCATAAATCAAACTGCATCTGTGTGACCTGTTTCATAGTTCAGCAACCAAGTGCTTAGTAAGACTTTCATCATCTCCAGGCTGTTGCCTCAAGGACGAGCGATCTGTGACACCATGCGTGCGTTTGTATTGCTCAAACCTCCACAGCTCAGATCGCACCTCCAGGAGTGCCAGCTGGAGCTGGCCTGGCTTTTCCTCACCTGACACGTTTAGAGATGCTCTTTAGATAAGCTCAGCTAATGAATTCCTCTGCCAGTCCTATTTACTCTGTGTCTGCATTAGTTACACTCCTGTGCTGGGCACTGGGGAGGCCTCCCCTCCGGTACCCAGGGCAGTGCTGGGCTCCTCACTTCAAGAAAGAGATTGAGGGGCTGAAGCAGGTCCAGAGGAGCAACAAGGCTGTGGAAAGGACTAGAAAGAAAGGTTGATGAGGAGAGGCTGGGGGTACTAGCCTGGGGAAGAGGAGACACAGGGGGGACCTGCTCCCTCTCTCCAACTCCCTGAAGGGAGGTTGTAGTCAGGTGGGGGTCGGGCTTTTCTCCAAGGCAACCAACAGCAGGATGAGAGGGCAGGGATTGAGAGGGTTAGGTTAGATGTTGAGAAGCTCTTCCACCCAGAAAGGGTAATCAGACCATGCAATGGACTTCTCAGGGCAGTGGTGGAATCACCATCCCTGAAGGTGTTGAAGGACAACCTGGCTGTGGCACTTAGCCCCCTGGTGTGGCCGCTGGGGTGATGTTAGGTCCTGGGTGATCTCAGAGGGCTTTTCTAGCCTCAGTCATTCTGTGATCCTTGCCTTCCTCTTTCCCCCTGCCTGTGTGATGTGTGAACATTGCAGCCTGTTCTCTAGGCACTAAGGGTTTTATTTACTTGGTTTTTTTCTTACAGAAATGATCTGGTTTATATTTGTCTTTGGCCCCAAAGTACCAGCAGCACAGAGCTGTTAACCAGCAAAACAATGGGCTGTGGGGCATTTTTTTTTAAGATAAGAGGAAATAAATCTGTTAATCGGATTAGTTTCAAATGAACTTACGTGCTCATTCAGATGTGTTGAGGAACTGGACTAATTAGTACTTTGAATTCCTAATTTTACGTAGGGGAAATGGCAATCTCCAAAGGGAACTCGGCTGCAGGGTCACACGGGGTATCGTCCCCAGGCTCTTTCCCCATCAGTGATGTTTTCCTGGTACCTGAAGGACCTTTTCCTGAGAGGGGTCAGTGCAGTGCACACTCCTGATTACAGGACACAAAGCCAGGCTACCAGACCATGCAAGGGAGAAAAGCCCAGATACAACGTGCCCCTTGGTGGTTTCTTTCCCCTCTTTTCTTCTGAATTCCACGACATTTCACAGAAATGACTGCAAAATTTTTTCCATTCAGACTTCAGTGCTGGTTTGATGACAAACTTGGTAAGATTAGCAATTTTCCATGCATTACAAATGAAAGCTCCTTCTGCAGCTGACTAAACCTTTCCACTTGGAGATGCATTTTCAGGTTGGGTTGGGTTTGTTGTCTTTACAACTTTGCAAACCTTGAACCTTGCTTGAAGGGTTGGTGTTTCTAGACTTTATCACTATGGAACATAAAATCACTTTAGCATTAGCAGGTCCCTCATCCATGGCTGTTTCTGGCTATTGTTAGCCCAACCATGTGTTTAAAAGTTGTGCAGAGGTGCTCAGAGATCTGTTTGCCACAATATAAGAAGGACACTGAGAGGCTGGAGTGGGGCCAGGGAAAAGCAACAAGGCTGAGGAGAGGCCCAGAGAACAGGCTTCGCTGGAGACATTTAAGACCCTCCTGCTGTGGCAGGGGGATGGGACTAGATCTTTCGGGGTGCCTTCCAATCCCTAATGATTCTATGATGCTATGATTCTATGAACTGGGGTTGTTGACTCTAGAGATGAGGAGGCTGAGAGGAGACCTTATTGCTCTCTACAGCTACCTCAAAGGAGGCTGTAGCAAGGCTGGTGCTGGTCTCTTCTCCCAAATTACTAATGATAGGACGAGGGGAAATGGCCTCAAGTGCTTCAGGGGAGGTTTAGATTGGATCTTTGGAAGAATTTCTTTCCTGAGAGAGTGGTTGTGCACTGGAACAAGTTGCCCATGGAGGTGGTGGAGTCACTATCCCTGAAGGGTTTTAAAAACTGAGTAGCATTTGAGGCCATGGTCTGAGGGCTAGGGAGCTGTTGGGATGAGAGCTGGACTTGATGATCCTAGAGGTCCTTTCCAGTCACGGTGATTCTATGTTTTAGGGGTGATAAAGGTAAGAGTACGGTTAAAGGTTGGACTTCAAGATTTTACAGGTCTTTTCCAACCTCCATGTTTCTGTGATTCTGTGATCATTTAATCAGTTTCTATGCTCATTTCCCTGGCTTTTGTCTCGCAGCACACTTCCGTGCATTTGGAAGGTTTGTGCTCTTGATATCAAAGAGGGAAAAACCCTGAATTTTTGAAAGCATTTTTATTTTGCAAGCTGAAAACAAACTACTTGGAATAGCTCCTGCTTCTACTCGAATGTACAAAGCTCATAAGCCAGGATGCAGCTGAAAAAGATGTTTTTTTAAAAAAATTAGTTTGAAGTTTACATACAGTTTACACAGTTTATTAGGGTTGGAAGGGGCCATCAAAGGCCATCAGGTCCAACCCTCCTGCTCAAGCAGGATACAAATTACTGAACAGCAGAACCCCCTCAGAAACCTGAATCAGCTGCACAAAACTGCATCCAGAGGGTCTGAAACATCTCCAGAGAAGGGGGCTCCACAGCCTCCCTGGGCAGCCCCTTCCAATAGTAAATAACCCTGACTGTAAAGAAGTTTTTCCTCAGACTGAGGTGAAACTCCCTGTGTTCAAGGTGGCATCCACTACCCCTTGTCCTGTCTGATGCCATTGAAAAGAGAGGGTTCATTTCTTCTTGGCACCCAGCCCTCGTGGATTTATAGTCAGTGATTAAATACCCTCAGAGCCCTCTTTTGTACACACTAAAAAGTCCCAATGTTCTCAATCTCTCTTCATAAGGCAGTTGTTCCAGACCTCCAGTCATCTTCGAGTAATTCTCTATCTCTCTTGAACTGGGAAGACCAGAACAGGACACAGGATTCCAGGTGTGGCCTCACTACAGCAGAATAAAGGGGTAGAAGAACCTTCCTTGATCTGCTAGACGCCCTGCTCTCAATCCATCCCAACACCCTATTGGCCTTCTTGACCACAAGGGACCATTGCTCATTAAAACTTAAGGTGCAAAGCAGCTAAGAATTGCAGAAGCCTCTTTTCAGGCGCTGGGCTGCAAAAGCAGAGCTGTCTTCAGCTAAGAAAAGCAATCTGTCTGAAAAATACTGACCTGGGCTCGTGGCACGTGAGGCCAACACCCTCTGTCTTATCTCTCCTGACATCCCCACCTTCCTGACGACAGAAGATGCAACATCTTTCCCTGTTCCCGATGACCGAGTCTCGGAGGCAGTGCCAGCACTGCTGCCAACGTGCAGTGACGCTGCAGAGGCTGGCCTGGCTGTGGCGAACGCGCATGGGAAGGCTTCGCAATAATTGATAGCGAGGTGGGCAACCGCGAAGCTTTTGTTTCAGGCTTCCTGTCTCTTACAGTAACTACCGAAGCCCAGCAGTGGGGTAGAGAAATGATATCATGAGCCGGGTTGGTATTGGTAATTGTTTTTCAAAAAGCTATTATTAACAGCTATTAATGCAGGGAATCAAAGAAATAAATGGCAACAGTGACTCACTCATGTTCCCTGAGCCCTGCGTTTTGTGTAGGAACGTCCTGCCTCAGACACAGCTCCTGCTGAGAAAATGAGGAACAGGTTGTGACTCAGCACCGGGGAAGAGCTGCACGACCTTCTCTGTGCTGAATCAGAGAACCTGGTGAGAGGAAATGCTTGTATTGCAGTGTCCAGCACCAAGGCTGGCAACCTGCGGGGGCTAAAGAGGAGCCCTGAGCAGCGCTGATGGGAGGAGATGGCTTGAGACCCAGACTCCTCTGTTCTAGGGTGCTCAGCCTGGAGAAGAGGGGACTCCCAGGTGACTTTCTAGCAGCCTTCCAATATCTGAATGTGGCTACAAGAAAGATGGGATAGGGCTTTTGACACAGCTGGTAGTGAGAGGACAAGGGGAAAGGGTTGCAAACTCAAAGAGGGGTGACTGAGGTTGGACATGAGGAGCAAATTCTTTGCTGTGAAGGTGGGGAGATGCTGGAACAGGTTGCCCTGGGAAGTTGTGGCTAACCATTCCTGGAAGTGTTGAAGGTTGGGTGGGGGCCTATGTAACCTGATCTAGTGAAGGTGTCCCTGCCTGTGTGGGGGTGTTGGAACAAGATGATCTTTAAGGTCTCTTACAACCCTGGCCATTCCATGATTGTATGATTTGACCTGTCCTCTCTCCGAGTGACACAGCTGGACATTTGGTGTGGGAACTATGAGCAAATGGACTGTGATAAGAAATCGTGACTTGAAGGCAGCCTGGGAATTGCTGCTGGTTGGGGCTCAGCCACTGGTCACAGAATCAGCATTGGAAGGATCCTCCAAAGGTCATCTAATCCACCCCACCCCCCACCCCAAACAAGCAAGGACTCTGCGTCATGTTGCTGAAGGATGGGAGAAGTCACTGGCTCCTTTCATACTATGTTTGGGATCTCCACCCAGGAGAATCATTTGGGATGGAGGAATGAGCAGCACAGTGGAGGGGTGCAACAGGCTGAAAGACTGTAGGTTTGATTCTTCTTAGTTTTGTTCCTCAGGCTGCCACAAGTCCCCCTCTGGGCTCTCTGGGAATGCTGCTTTTCCTTGGCTTTCCAGCAGAAGGGATGCAGTGACACGCCAGTGTGTACTTGTGTGGAGATGACCAAAGTGATTTGATAAAGGTGGAAACTGAGAACGAAGTCCAAACCTACTGGAAAAACCCCCTCCCTTTGTGTAATAGATGGTGGGAGCAAGAGCTTTGGCACGATGGGCCAGCAAATGATAAAAAGGAACATGGGGAAATATTTCTCTCCCATCAAGAGAAAGTCTGTAGGGATCTGTGAGAGAGAGACAACACTGGAATAACAGCAGCCAACAAAAGGAAAAGGTTTAATAGAAAAACAATGTTTTTAATGCAAAGAAAATAAAAACATGAGAGACCTGGACTTCAGAGGGTAGCTCTGCCTTTGTGAGTTAAACCCGCTCTGCTCCCACAGAACAACAGAACTAGTGGGAAGAATTCTGTTGCCCGTTCGCCCTTCCTGACAGTTTTCTCAGAGATGGATTGGCCCGAGAACACAGTGAAGCACCCAGACATTGCTCTGCTCCACTTCTGATGCTCTTTTCTATCAAAACAACCCTTTTGGTTCTCAAGCAGAGACCACTTCGCGCTGTCTCCATCGTCACCTCGCTGTTATCCAAACAGCTGGGCTGATTTACGTTTTCCACAGTCTTTACACAGTTATTTCAGGCCATGTTCCTAATGATTTTTTTTAATGACAGTATTATCATGCTATAGATGTATTTGTTTAAATCCTGGCTGACTTTACAGGGGCAGGGTTTTTAAAAGGCAGGAGAAAATGAAAATCTCCATGAAAATAGTGCAGTACTAGCTTTTGTGGGAGAGGTGCCAGCGCAGCCTTAGCTGGCGCAGAAGTGAACAATAACTGTGGGACTGTAGGCTCCTTCCTTTCTTTTCATCAGTTCTTTTCATTGTGGGCTGTTTCACCTGGCTGCTCCACAGTTCATGACCCTGCTCAGTGCAGCAGAAGAGAGCAACGCTGTGTGGTGTTCAGGCTTGGAATTCATCAGTTCTGCTCCTTAAGAGAGACAAACCAAATCCAAACCTCTACAAAAAAGAAAGTATTCAGAGACAAACCGAATCCAAACCTCTAGAACAAGAAGATGTTAATCATAGAATCATTAGGGATCAGAAGGGACCTCGAAAGACCATCTAGTCCAATCCCTCTGACACAGCAGGATCACTTAGACCGAGTCACACAGGAACACGTCCAGGCAGGTTTTAAACATCTCCAGAGAAGAAGACTCCACAACCACCCTGGGCAGCCTGTTCCAGTGCTCTTTTACCCTGACTGTGAATAAGTTCCTTCTGATATTTATAAGGAACCTCCTATGTTCCAGCTTGCACCCATTGCCCCCTGTCCTATCACTAGATGCCACTGAGCAGAGCCTGGCTCCATCCTCTTGACACCCACCCCTCACATATTTATAGACATTAATGTGGTCACCCCTCAGTCTCCTCCAAGCTCAAGAGACCCAGCTCCCTCAGCCTCTCCTCATAAGGGAGGTGTTCCACCTCCTTCATCATCCTTGTTGCTCTACGCTGGACCGAATCCAAACCTCTAGAAAAAGAAGGTATTAAGAGACACATCAAATCAAACCTCTAGAACAAGATGTTATTAAGAGACAAATCCAATCCAAACCTCTAGAACTTTTCACTTTTGCCCTGAGGGGAAGTCGTCCCTTTGTATCGTCATGTTTTATGTTTTACTGTCCTGCTGTGGAATGAGGATTGAACTCGGTTTAACAGGCATTTTCCTGAATATTCATTTGAATCGATGCCTGTTGGGTTTTATCTCTTAATCAAGTATAGCTAATGATGATGGAGGTGGTGTTACCTCCAGGCTGGTTTTCAGCACCTTTTTGTTGAGCTTTCTTCTGCAGAACATTGAAGCAGATTATTTTCACAGACTGTGGATCTGATTCCTAATGGCAATTCCCAGTGGAGCTGAGGGTTGTTCCAGAACATGAAAGGCTGAGCATGGAAGGTGGTGGTTAGAGAAAGTCCTGTATTGAAAGGGACAATCGTTTAAATCAGCAGGAAACACTGTGTGTAGCTTGACTGACTGCAGTCATCAGCCTGTTTCACTCATGCCCCTCTAAGATTTTCTTTTTCAATAGTCTCAGCAACCTCTGTCAACCTGACATGGGAATGGAAACCAGCTGCAGCATCAGAATGATGCTCATAAAATCATAGGATCATTGGGGATTGGAAGGGACCTCGAAAGATCATCTAGTCCAATCCGCCTGCATCAGCAGGATCACCCAGACCAAGTCACACAGGAACATATCCAGGCAGGTTTTGAATATCTCCAGAGAAGGAGACTCCACAGTCCCCCTGGACAGCCTGTCCCAGTGCTCTGCCACCCTCACTGTGAAGCAGTTTCTTCTGATAGTTATATTTATATGGAACCTCCTATGTTCCACCTTGCACCCATTGCCTCTTGTCCTATCACCAGGTGACACTGAGAAGAGCCTGGCTCCATCCTCCTGACAGCCACCCTTCTCATCCTTCCTTTTCTTGGATTAAAATTTTGGTCCAGTTAGCTCCTTTGATTAAGTAAAGGAGCTAAGAAAAAGACCCAGAGCTTAGCTCAGTGGTCAGAACATCCCACCACCTGCCTCTTCACATGAACTTTGCAAACACAACCCTGACCTCCATCCCAGCCTGAGAACATGGGAAAAAAAAGAAATCCTACCCTTGGACCTTGACCCAAATGGTCCAGGTTCAAGTTTACATTCTTTAACTTCTAATATTGGCAGCGCTGCGACTGCTCCGGGCTGCTCCGGGCTGCTCCGGGCTGCTGGCACAAAAGGAAAGAAGAAAGAAAAATGACAGACGGAAGAAGCATGTTTCAGCCACAGCTGTTTCCTCCTTCCTTCAAGAAAATGATTTAAGCACCTTATAACCTCAGGGAGGAAAAACTGATGGTTTTCTCTGTGAAATCTGTCTTGTCGAAGTCGGCTGTAAAAGAGGCTGTTACTCAGGCGGCTTATCTCTCAGAATTATTGCTTAATGATTTAGGATTTGGGGGTTTTCTTACCAAAACTAGAAGGTTTCCACTGCAGAGAGAAAGAAATGGGCCATCGGTGACAGACGTGATGAGAAAAATAAGAGCAGTGTAAGGAAAACAGGGAGAGAGAACAGGGGAAGGGAAAAGCTGGGTGTTTTGCTTATGTGGGATGTTCTGCTCAGTGTGGATGGGACAAACACAGTGTCATTGACTGGTTTTGCTAACAGTTAAAGAGACCTGAAGAGTGGGCAGTACCTGGCAAAGATTCACTGTCTCTAATGTTAGATGTCTGTGTTGGTCTGTTAAGAGGGAAGAAGGAGACAGATAACATGAGCTGTTGGGTCTGAGCAGAGTGAATCTCACCCTGCCAGGGAACTCATGTTTCTTCATCTACCTGAAGCAACCATGTTCTTAATGTGAGAATCACACCTTGGTCACTGAAATGAGCTGAGAAAAGAAACAAGAGCAAACCTTTTGCAGACAGAAGGGATTTGGAAGCAAAGCTCTGTTTAAGCTTGTTTTGTGCATCTCACTGCTGCAGCCTTACACTCACATGCTGCTCCCTGTGTAGCTCCCAATGGGGCTGGGGAGGCAGAGTGCTCTCCTAGTAGACCCTTTCTTACTTGGGTATCTGATATTTCTTTCCATTCTACTTACAAGGCTTCTGAAAGTCATTGCCTCTTAAGAGAAGGCTCCTGTGAAGGGTTTAAACCGGTTTTATTCTACACAGGGGGACAAGTCACACAGAATCACAGAATGTTAGGGATTGGAAGGGAGCTCGAAAGATCATCTAGTCCAATCCCCCCACCACAGTAGGATCCCCTAGGTCCAGTCACACAGGAACATGGCCAGGTGGGTTTTAAACATCTCCAGAGAAGGAGACTCCACAAATTCCCTGGGCAGCCCCTTCCAGGGCTCTGTCACTCTCACTGGGAACAAGTTCCTTCTCACATTGATGTAGAACCTCCTCTGTTCCAGCTCACACCCACTACCCCTTGTCCTATCATTGGGTGTCACTGAGCAGAGCCTGGCTCCATCTTCCTGATACCCACCCTTTCCATATTTTTCAACATGAATTAGGTAATTCGTCAGTTTCCTTTTTTCCAAGCTCAAGAGACCCAGCTCCCCCAGCCTTTCCTCATCAGGGAGATGCTCCCCTCCCTTCATCGTCTTTGTGGCTCTGCGCTGGACTCTTTCAAGCAGCTCTGTGTCCTTCTGGAACTGAGAGGCCCAGAACTGGACACAATATTTAAGATGTGGTCCTACCAAGGCATAGCAGAGTGGAAGGAGAGAATAAACCTCACTTTTGAGATCTGGTAAGGCTGGTGCTTTGCTTTGCCTGAAGCTTTTCACCTGAGAGCAGCTGTATTAGAGGTAAAGGAGTGGAAAGGACCCAGTGTGATCCTAGTAGTGATGTGGGAGCATTCGGTGTTAGACTGTTTTGGACTGAAAACTAAGTGGACTTAATATGGAAACTAGTAGGGAAGAAAAGCTGGAGCTGGAGCTTTACATGTCCTAAGGCCCATTGCCACAAGTTCTTATGTTTTAGGACATAAATGTTTTCTGTTGCATTTTGTAAGGTGACTCAAGTGCCAAGCCAAGCACTTCTGGGAGTTGTGGGATTTTTCAGTCTAGGTTGGCCTGCCTGACCTCTGTTCATTAACCTGGGACAGGAGTGATTGCCAACTCTGGGTCTAAACTAGAATTTAAAGAAGAGCTTGAAAAAAATAATCTCTAACAGCAAACTCATTTGGAATTTCAAAACATTGCTGCTTAGAAGAAGGAGCCTGTGTCATAAGGAAAGACTTTCTTAGCCAGCTTGACTTGTGCTTTTGCATGAGATGCAGGACATCAGGTATCAACAAAACCAGACAGGTTTGAAATAAGAAACAGATGGTCACCCAAAAGCTCCTGTCTTGGAAAATAAATGAGAGGAAAGGAAAGCAAATTGCCCAGCAGTGACGGTTTATATACAGTAATCTGGTCGGAGATCTGGAAAGAGCTGACAATTAATTGGAGTAACACATTGCAAATTGTCACCGTATGATGAACAATCTTAGAGGGGGAAAAAAAAGAAGAAATGCTGTTTGGTCTGGAAATTTGGATTGTACTGAAGTCATTGTAAGGAAAAATGTTACCCAACTCAACCCACATTTCCACAGACTTTTTCCCACCCAAGCCATTTGCAGGGGCTTTTAAGTACACACTGATAGTTCTTGTTGGGCTTTTTAACCATCAAGAGGTGAAGGTGGTCTTAGAACCATAGACTCAGACTGCTTTAGAATCATGGAATCATTAGGGATTGGAAGGGACCTCGAAAAATAATCTAGTCCAATCACCCTGCCACAGTAGGATCACCTAGACCAAGTCACACAGGAACACATCCAGGTGGGTTTTAAACATCTCCAGTGAAGGAGACTTCACAACCTCCCTGGGTAGCCTGTTCCAGTGCTCCATCACCCTCACTGGGAAGAGGTTCCTTCTCAGGTTGATGTGGAACCACTTATGTTCTAGCTTACACGCAGTGCCCCTTGTGCACTGGATGACACTGAGAAGAACCTGGCTCCATCCTCCTGACACCCACCCCTCACATATTTATATACATTAATGACTTCACTCCTCAGTCTCCTCTTCTCCAAGCTCAAGAGAGACCCAGCTCCCTCAGCCTCTCTTCATAAAGGAGGTGCTCCACCTCCTTCATCATCTTTGTTGCCCTACGCTGTACTCCCTCCAGCAGCTCCACATCCCACTTGAACTGAGGAGCCCAGAACTGGACACAATACTCCAGATGCTAACCACCCCCCTTCTGATGCACCTCAGATGCTGTTGGCCCTCTTGGCCACAGGAGCACAGTGCTGGCTCCTGGTCATCCTGATGTCCACCAGGACCCCCAGGTCCCTTTCTCTTAAACTAGCCTCCAACAGGTCAGTCCCTAACCTATACTGGTACCTGGGCTTGTTCTTGTCTAGATGCAAGACTCTACACTTTCCCTTGTTATAGTTCATTCAATTTCTCCCTGCCCAGCTCTCCAGCCTGTCCAGGTCTCACTGAATGGCAGCACAGTCTGCAGGGGTGCTTGGCGACACCACCTAGCTTTGTGTCATCAACAAACTTGTTTAAGTTGGAAAGGACATCAAAGATCATCCAGTCCCAACCCCCTGCCATGGGCAGCAACAGCTCTCACCAGACCAGGTTGCCCAGAGCCCCATTCAACCTGGCCTTGTGAACACTTCCAGGGATGGAGCAGCTACAGTCTCTCTGGACAGCCTGTTCAAGGGCCTCAGCACCCTCAGTGTAAATAATTTCCTGCTAAGATCTACACTTCATCTAGGATGAAACGCTGACCCCTTTCTTTTATTTTAGGGGGGAAGTAAATCTTTTTTTCAAAGCTGAAGAAAAGCTACTTGAGAACCTTAACTCCATCTCCTCCAAGCACTGGTGTCTTCCTGTCTGATCGGTAGGTACAACACTAGTTTGCTCCATTTCAAGACGTTTCTCCTTGACACAGGACTCTTATCAAAACATGGGATTCCAGCGGAACGAGCTAGGATGGGATGTGTTCTCCTTTATCTGACGTGTTAATAGCTTCTTTCCTGTGTGACTTGGTCTAGGTGGTCCTGCTGTGCTGGGGGATTGGACTAGATGATCTTTCGAGGTGCCTTCCAATCCCTAATGTTCTGTGATTCTGCACTGAAAAGAAATAGGAAAGGGAGGGAGGGAAATGCCACCCACAATGAGGCGTGAAAGGGCAAGAAGTCAAACAGAGCAAAGTGAGATATTCTTTTCCCCTGCTTTTAGCAGCTGTTCAAGGGAGAAGGATGAGCAAGATTGATTTTTGGGGGGGAAGAACTAAGCTAGTGGACAGCATTCTAGTGTTGATGTCACTTGTGCAGCACCAGCAGTTCTCAGCCAACAGAAGAATCAGTCATTGAGTCACAGCCTTCCTTCTCCTAGCCTTCACCAGGTGTTACACTGAGTTTGCTCCTGGCCACAGCAGAGACCACTGGTGCTTCTCATTCCTTAAGGAACAAGGACATGAGGGGACTGAAAAAAATGACTCAAATAAATTAAAAACAACCTGGATCCCTAATGTGTTCCCTGTAGCCAAGGGAGTTGAAAGTATCTTCCTGTGACATTCTTTCCACGTCTGCAAGGGCCATACTTAGGTTTCATCAAAAAATGTTTCCTCTTATCTCGAACAGGTTCTGACACAAGCCAGGTATTTGTTCATCCTAACAGCGTTTTCTTTGTCAACCGGGCAGACTTTTCCTGCAGTATCTTGTTATTCCTGCGCTTTATTCTGTTGGCAGAGAGGGGCCTTTCATGATCTATGGGTCAGGGGGTTGGTGGGAAAACAATGTGTAAATCATCCTTTGTTTTCCTTAGGAAAATACCCAGTGTGTCCATTAGCAACGAGGAACAACTAGAGATGTGCAAAGCGAGGTCCGGACAGCACTTTGTTACTAAGACCTTGGACAACCAGGGCAGAGGGTGAGCCGGTGCTCTCCAGTCACACTTCTCACAGAATCACTGAATCCCAGAACATTAAGGACCTCAAAAGATCAGCCAGTACAATCCCCCTGCCACAGCAGGATTCCCAAGATCTAGTCACACAGGAACATGTCCAGGCAGGTTTTAAACATCTCCAGAGAAGGAGACTCTACAACCTCCCTGGACATCTCCTTCCAGTACTCTAGCCCCTCAGTTCAAGAAGGACATGGAGTTGCTGGAGGGAGTCCAGCATAGAGCAACGAAGATGATGAAGGAAGTGGAACACCTCCCTTATGAAGAAAGGCTGAGGGAGCTGGGTCTCTTTAGCTTGGAGAAGAGGAGACCGAGGGGTGACCTCATTAATGCATATAAATATGTGAAGGGTGGGTGTCAGAAGGATGGAGCCAGGTGTCCTCTAGTGATAGGATGAGGACCACTGGGTGTAAGCTGGAACATAGGAGGTTCCACATAAATATGAGAAGGAACTTCTTCCCAGTGAGGGTGATGGAGCACTGGAACAGGCTGCCCAGGGGGGTTGTGGAGTCTCCTTCTCTGGAGATATTGAAGACCTGCCTGGACATGCTCCTGTGTGACTTGGTCTAGGTAGTTCTGCTGTGTCAGGGGGATTACGCTAGATGATCTTTCGAGGTCCCTTCCAATCCCTAATGTTCTGTGATTCTGTGATGCTCCTTCTGCAGCTGATGTCTACCTGCATGTTTTGGAAACCTTTCTGGATTATTCCACCTTGGCCAATAGTGCTCACTTCATCTTGGTTTATCCTTTAGTTTATCCCTCAGTTTATCTGGTTTTACTTAGACAAACCTAAAACCTTAGTTCATGTCTAGTAGAATAAAGTGTATTTCAGAGATTTTTGTCCACAGTTACAAACTCCAGAAACCAGCCCTCCTCAAGCTACTTCTTGGTACAGCATGAAGTCAGCAGGAGTTTTACTTCTGACTGCAGGGGAAAACCTATCCTTTGTCTGCCTGTGCTGGAAGTTTTGCTCTGAATGAGGCTGACGGAAAAGCAAGAAGCAGTAATGATGATAGTAAACGGAATGAACTGCTTTTACCAAGCTGTGAAGGGGAAGCTGCCTGCTTCCCCTCTCTTCTCCTTTACCCAGTAATGATGTGAATATACAGATGCTCAGTTTTGCCTCTCTAACCGGGTCTTAGAATCATAGCACAAAAAGCAATGTCCTCACTTGCTGGTAATGAGAAGATGGAAGAGCTGCAAAGCTTCCTGCAGTGCTGGTTCTCTCGTGGGTCTGCGTGCGACCAGCAGACGTGATTGATTGCTGCAGTGTGACAGTGATTGTTCTGTTACTGGCAGGCACGGGAGCGAAGGAAGAGCTGTTGACCTTTCCTCCCAGTCCTCTGTTTACGATACAATCTGAAAACGTGTTGAATGGGAAACTTTCACTGAGGAAGGGTTGTGGGGGACCCTCCAAACATCCAAAGAGAGGACTTCACTGTACGGAAGGTTGGGGACTGAGCTGTTGGAGAGCAGTGTAGGAGAAAGGGACCTGGAGGTCCTGGTGAACAGGAGGATGACCACAAGCCAGCAATGTGACTCTGTGGCCGAGAGGGCCAAGAGCATCCTGGGGTAGATCAGAATGGGGGTGGTTAGAAGATCAAGAGAGGTTATTCTCCCCCTCTACTCTGTCCTGGTGAGACCATATCTGGAATATTGTGTCCAGTTCTGGGCCCCTCAGTTCAAGAGGGATGTGGAGCTGCTGGAGAGCAGCATAGGGCAATGAGGATGATGAAGGAAGTAGAGCACCTCCCTTATGACGAAAGGTTGAGGGAGCTGGGTCTCTTTAGGTTGGAGAAGAGAAGACTGAGGGGTGAACTCATTAATGTATATAAATATGTGAGGGGTGGGTGTCAGGAGGATGGAGCCAGGTTCTTCTCAATGTCATCTAGTGATAGCACAAGGGGCACTGCGTGTAAGCTGGAACATAGGAGGTTCCACACCAACCTGAGAAGGAACTTCTTCCCAGTCAGGGTGATGGAGTGCTGGAAGGGGCTGCCCAGGGGGATTGTGGAGTCTTCTTCTCTGGAGACGTTTCAAACCTATCTGAATATGTTCCTGTGTGACTGGATCTCGGTGATCCTACTGTGGCAGGGAGGTTGAACTACATGATCTTTTGAGGTCCCTTCCAATTCCTGGTGTTCTGCGGTTCTGTAGGAAGAATCTGGGGAATGGGGACTCTGAGAAAGAGGTTGTTAAATGGGGTTGACTTGTTTTGCCTAAGGAGAGAAGGGCTGAGAGGAGATCTGACAGCTGCCTGCGAGCGCACTACGGAGGGAAGCAGCAGGCAGAGGGAAGTTATTTAAGTGAAGAGACAATGTTGGCACAAGAAGAAATGGGTATAAATAGTCAGGCGCTCGAAATCCCTTCCAGTAGGAATGGTGAGGACACATGAAAAAAAAAAGAAAGAGGGCAGTTTTTAAAATTAAGATCATGCAAGGAGATTACGTGTTTCTGTGGCAGCCAGGACCTCTCGCGCAGGAGGTCTGTCCTGTCTTGCTACAGAAGTCATCTTCTTCCTTATGCATTTAATATTAAGGCCGTCATCAAACACACCGGTGCCTCTGCACCAGCTGAAGTCAGAAAGAGAACTGGATATAGGGTGCTGCTACCAAATCCCTGTGACTTGAAGTGCTCCCACTTCATGATGAGGTTGGATTGAGCCCATCCAAGTGCAGCCCAGTCCAACTTCTGCTGGGTTGTGTTTGGCCGGCAGAAATGAGATCCTTTCCTGAGCCTGAACTGTCGTCTTGGTGTTGTGTGAGCTCATTAAAAAGTCAAGATTATTTTTGTCTTTCTAAGTAAAAGGGAAGATTTACTGTGTTGATGTGACGACCTGATGTGTTTTCTGGACACCAAAGCACTCCTGGCTTGGAACAAAGGAATCTGAGCACATCCACAACTCACACAATAGCATCTCTTCGCTGTGGCTCTGGTACAAATGTTGTTGCAGAAGGGATCTGCAGTGTTGGACAACTTGCTCCTGACAGGCAGAGGTTTGAATGATCAGGAAAAACAGGGTAGGAACAAGTTTCTCACACACTTTGTCATTAGTGTTGATAATAAGACTGGGAACACATTAGTCTGGCTTTGGTCATCCTCAGGTAGACTTTTATCCACAGTGTTTGGGGAAGGTTTTGTAGCTGTTCTGTGCTACATATAGTTAAAGAAAAAGCATTATAAAGTATTGTAAATTGGGAATCATTTTATATCTCCTATATATAAGAATCATCCTGGCTGGAAAGGACCACCAGGATCAACAAATCCAGCTCTCATCCCAACATCTCCCTAACTCCTAGACCATGGCTTCAAATGCTGTAGCTACTTGTTTTGTAAACACCTCCAGGGATGGGGACTCCACCACTTCCTTGGGCACCCTGTTCCAGGAGACCTCTCCTTTATACCTCCTATATAATTGTCACTCCTATATATTTATTTTTCACACACTCTTTGCTTTTTCCCTGATATCATCTTCTGCCAAGAGCTCCTATTTACCTTTTGTTTTAAATTTTGGTTTCAAAAACTGTTGAGCAAAACCTTTTATTGTGATGTTGCTAAAACAAATCTTGTGCTCAAGATTGTCACTTGGCAACCAGTTCTGCACAAAGGTCGTGCCCAGTTCAAGAGCCGGGCTGTTGGCAGTCACCAGTGCAGTGCATCTTGTATTTTCTCCTCCTGAGCAGTTGTGGCAAGAGCAGGAACGGTGACGTTTTTAGCTCAGCAGGAAATATCTGGCTAAACCAGATGTGCTGAGAGTGCTGCAGCAGAGAGAGGTTTTTCCCAGAGCTGCCAGGCTCCTGGTGCCGTCGCTGTCTGTCCTTCTGCACCCCTTTCCGTGACTTCACGCCGCAGGCACGAGCTCTTTGGTTTTCTCTTTGAGGCTCCTCTTGGCCTGCAGGACCAGACCTCTATTTCTGCCTTGGGCTGACAAGTTGGCTCGGTCCTTGCCTGCTGCCCGTCGCATGTTCTTTGCAAACAGTCACCGTCTCCTCCTGGTGCAGAGCAGCAGCCACAGGTGAGGTTTTGTGGTTGAGTTTTTTTCTCCTCCTCTGCCATGAGGGCCACATCTCTGTCAATGATGCTGGAACAATACAGTCATTAACCAACCTTCTGCGTGTCATGAAAGACCCAGGTGGCAGAGAGGAACCCAAGTAACTGATAGAAGACCCAGGTAGCAGAGAGAAGACCCTGGTAGCAGAGTAGACCCAACTAGCAGAGAGAGGTGTCTGCTTGTGATGGTAGAGCTTAAAATGTCCTTGAATTAAGTATGAACATAAGTTCCTACATTTTTAACCTTTAATATAGAAGACAGTCTCCCTAAATTAACTTTATCTGTGCCCCTCTGGTCTTCACATCTTTCATCATTCTGGAAGGGCATAAATATATTTGTTTGATCTGCCTCCATAGCTTATTCAACCTTTTATTGCTGTTATTTCATTTACACATTTTGTTGTCATGTTTAGAAGTCATCCAGCTAACAAACCACCCAGCAGACTGTTGTTTGCTGAACTTTCAGATAAATTAAAAGCTCTATACAGAGGCTTTATGCTATTGATTGCTTTTTTAATTTCATTTCTGCTGCAAGCAAAGGCATCAGATTGGCTTTTCCTTGGAAAAGGAAACTGCTAAGAAAATACTGGATGAGTGGGTAGTAGAAACCATAGGCTGAGCCCATTTCAGAGCCAAATAACAATGGTCTGACTTAAAGCCTGAAAGATTAGTGGAAGGTTTGGAGGTACCGTGATCTCAACAATCGGTTAAAAAGCAGCTTCTGTCCTAGGCTGGGATGAAACTGAGGTTTATGGAGCACATGTTCTGCTCAGAGGTGAACACACGACAGTATTGAGGTTAAGTAACGTGAAGAAAAGCTGCAGAATTACTGACCTTTGGGGATTCTGCAGAGCAGTGCTTCTGGACCAGACCTTCTTCTGCCTTGCTCCACATCACTTTTTGGAGTTGCCAGTTCCACATGTGGTGCCTCTGGGTGGTACCTTGTAACATAGGAGAACTATGACCAGGCAGACAAGTGTCTTGACTAAAGAATTAACGTTTCATTATCAAAACAAATGACTGAGGAAAGGGATGGACAAGTTATTACTCACAAGATCAAGGTCAAATCAAATTTTGATCAAATCTTGATCAGAATGAGACACCAGAATGGACTGCCCAGGGAAGTGGTAGAGTCCCCATCCCTGGAAGTGTTGAAGGACAGACTAGATGTGGCCCTTAGTGGCCTGATCTGGCTGATGGGGTGATGTTAGGTCCTAGGCTGGGCTGGATGAGCTCAGGGGCCTTTTGCAGCCTCAATAATTCAGTGATTCTATGAAGATCAAGGTAAAGTGTCCAAAATCACTGTGACCACAGTTAAGTGACCAAGTCAAAGCATTTGGCTTTGACTTCAACTCTAAGAACCTGTTTTAAATAGAATAAAATTTGATTAGAATAGTTTTCTTCTTGTGTTTGGGTTTGCAAAGGCCATTGAATCTTAGTCGTGGAGGTGAAGCTCACTAATGTCTCAGAAATATGAATGAGAAGTCCATTTTAACTTGGATGCATTTCCAAGCCGTGGTTAAAGATTGAGTTCAAGGCGGAGTTTTAGGTTCTTGCCCTCATGGGATAAAAGAGTTTAGTCAGAGAAAGCTCTCAGCTGCACGTGCAGTTGCTATGGTGAAAGAGCATCATTATATTTTAGTCAGGTTGTACCTGACAGAGGTGGCAGTGAACACATTGTGTTTAGATTCATAGAATCATCATGGCTGGAAAGGACCTCCAGGATCATCAAGTCCAGCCCTCATCCCAACAGCTCCCTAACCCCTACACCATGGCCTCAAGTGCTCTAGTGACTTGTTTTTTAAATACCTCCAGGGACGGTGACTCTACCGCATCCCTGGACAGCCTGTTCCTAAGTGCTTTAGTCCCCTTTACTTACCCCACATTTACACCAAGCAGCTCAACACCCCAATTTCCTTCACAGGCTGACAGACTTCATCATTTAAACCAAACCCACTCACCTTGGCTCCTGGCTGCCAGATGGCAGGTGGAGAGCGCTGCCTGCTGAAGACTCTGGATACCCAGACAAGAAACCAAACAACCCAAACCACGTCAAACATTTCTCCTAAGTGCAGCTGCAACAAGTATTTTTGCTGGGAGCAGTTGTAGCTCTTAATGACTGCTGAGCCCTGTGCACTTTTAACTCACGTAATCCTTTTTCCTACAGCAGCACCATCTTGGAAGAATCAGCCAGGCACTGCGAACATATTTTCCTAGTCCTTGCATTCTTGCCATATATTAATGATACCAATGGACAGGCGCGGGGAGTGGGAATACAAATACCCTACCTTATGGTTCAGATGCTCTGGAGGAAGGTTTCCATAGGGATCCAAACACTTGAACACTTATCAGGAGCTGAAATTAGCTTAGAATTTTCAAAAGAGCCCCCAGGGGTTGGATGGGCTGAGGGTAGGGACCTAATTATTTTAGGTCCTATGTAAATCCCAGCCTTAAGAAGGAGAAGCAAAACTCCATGTGCTCACTCAGCAGTGAGGCCTGGGATCATCCCCCTCCCTTTTAAATTGCTTCTTGGAGATGCCTAAATTAAGAGAACAGTCGTTTCTCCAGGCACTGAATAAAGGGAGAGAGATGCTACCCCAGAACACGATCCTTAATTTTTCTAAGGAAGAAAAATGTGGTTAAAAGTGTAATTTTCAGGGCTCTGCAGTTTCCCAGTGCTGATGTCTACCTGTAGCCAGTTGCTACTGGAGCTTAATTTTGATGCTAGGTTGGACAGAGAGCACAGATAGCTGTTGTCATTAATGACCACCGTGGTAAAAGGGGAAATCATCCAGTTGAGATAAAAATCCGTGGGACCAGTGGTCCCTTAGGTTACCTTGGGCTCAGGGACTGACATTTGGAAACTGAATTGAGCTACCTAGAGAAGTACACGAGGTAGTTCTTACATAATTAAAAAAAAAACCCCAACTTTCAGAAGTTTTCTTTTCTCACATTTTCCTCCTTATTCTTGTTGAGGCTGAAAATTTGCCTGTGCCCAGACGAAGCTAAGAATAGAATGAAGACCAAGCTGTGAGCTGAGCGTGCAAGGAGGAGGGCTGGCTGGAATTCCAGGTTAGCTCTTACGTCAAAAGTGGTAGGAAAAAAAACCCTTCATGGTGAAACCACTCTGATTTCATGTCTCTGTCCACAGCCAAGGTACAGACTCTGCTATTAGTCCATCTGTAAAGCACAAATGCACCACAAACACAGTTAAGGACTGTCTGCCAAAGATCCCAGTATCTCCTAAGTTGATTCATTCAATACTTGCTTAATGAAAAGTTCTTCAGTTTTCCTGTTTTATTGCCCTTGAGGACTGATGCCAGGTTGTTCTCCAGCCAGTTTCATTGGAGATGGCTCGTGGAAAGGGATGAAATTTCCTACAGGCATTGCATGCAGCTTGTGATGAATTGCCCTGGTATTAAACGATCAGG
>VXBP01004928.1:854597-1078500 GCA_013400115.1 Rhinopomastus cyanomelas | reverse complement strand
TAGAAGGAGAGCAGGTTGGAGAGGCAGGATCTGCCCTTCCTGAACCCATGTTGGCTGGACCTGAGCCCTTGGCCATCCCTCAGGTTCGCAGTTACTGCCCCCAAGATAACCTGCTCCATCAGTTTCCCTGGCACTGAGGTCAGGCTGACAGGCCTGTAGTTCCCAGGATCCTCCAGCCGACCCTTCTTGTGGATGGGGATCACATTGGCCAGTTTCCAGTCACCTGGGACCTCTCCGGTGAGCCAGGACTGATGGAAAATGATGGAGAGCGGCTCAGCCAGTTCATCTGCCAGCTCTCTCAGCACTCTAGGATGGATCCCATCTGGTCCCATGGACTTGTGGGTGTCCAAGTGGCTCAACAGGTCATGGACTAGTTCCTTGTGGATCTCCAAGGCTGCACACTGCTCCCCAACCCCATCCCCCAGTTCTTAGTCCAATCCCCCTGACACAGCAGGATCACCAAAGACCAAATCAAAAAATAACATATCCAGGCAGATTTTAAATGTCTCCAGAGAAGGAGACTCCACAACATCCCTGGGCAGCCTCTTCCAGTGCTCCATCAGTGCTTCTCTGAGAAGAAGTTCCTTATGATATTTATGTGGAACCTCCTATATTCCAGCTCACGCCCATTGCCCCTCGTCCTATCGTCGGATAACATTGAAAAGAGCCCAGCTCCATCCCCCTGACACCCACCCCCCACATATTTATAGACATTAATGAGGTCACCCCTCAGTCTCCTCCAAGCTAAAGAGACCCAGCTCCCTCAGCCTTTCCTCATAAGAGAGTTGCTCCACTTCCTTCATCATCCTCTACACTGGACTACCTCCAGCAGCTCTGTGTCCCTCTAGAACTGAGAGCCCACAACTGGACACAATACTCCAGGTGTGGTCTCACCAGGGCATTAGTCCATCTGTAAAGCACAAATGCACCACAAACACAGTTAAGGACTGTCTGCCAAAGATCCCAGTATCTCCTAAGTTGATTCATTCAATACTTGCTTAATGAAAAGTTCTTCAGTTTTCCTGTTTTATTGCCCTTGAGGACTGATGCCAGGTTGTTCTCCAGCCAGTTTCATTGGAGATGGCTCGTGGAAAGGGATGAAATTTCCTACAGGCATTGCATGCAGCTTGTGATGAATTGCCCTGGTATTAAACGATCAGGAGAGCACAGGATTAGCACAGAAAAATCCTTGCAGAGTTTTGAAGAGCTATATTGCTTGTATTGGCCCAACACTTGGTGATAACCATGTTATTTGTGAGTAATAAACACCCAGTAATTTAAATGCGCGTATCTCGAACACCTGTACAACCCAACCCACCAACAGGTTGAGGGGAGGGAAAAGCTCTTTCCTAGTTGCCAAGACACAGCAAATCAGCTCTTTTATGATTTTGTTCTGTTGAGTTGGTCTGTCCCCAGGTGGATAAATAGTGCTCAGCTCTCCACACCTCCACTCAGGCAACAAGAGTCCTCCAGCCCCTGCCCAGCCCTCCATCAGTCACTCATCGGCCACCTCTCAAGGGTGAGGTCTCTGTGTGCCTTGGCTGGATTTGAGGCAGCAGACAAGTGCTGTAGGGTGTCTCTGTGTTTTGGGTGTGACCTTCCCTTTGCTACGTCCCTCAGGTAGGAGGGGACCAGGCAGCTCTTTGCACCTTTGTGAGAAAAGCTCTGGGAAGCCCAACCGAGAGGCTGGGCTTTGCTTCTAAGGTTTTACAGGTACAAAAGGGTCTAACTGATGTTTGGTTGGGATGTGCTGTGGTTTCGGGGAACCCAACAGTGCAGAGCTCTGCTGTCTGGTGTATCCCTGTGGACACAACTCAAGGAGTGATGCTGGTGAGGTCAACGTGCAGCTGGTGCTGCTGTGATTGGTCATTGCAAACACAACCAAGGAAACAGCTCAAAGGCTCTGAGCTCTGATCCAGGATCAAATCCAGACACCTCTTGCAGCTTTTCCTTTTGGTTTCGTATGTGGTGTAAAACAGGTCCCAGAATCTTGTTCAAGTGCATTGGCCTCCTAAAATCAGCACAAAAAGCAAACAGGACATTTAAGAAGCCCCTCAATGTCATCAGCTGTGATAACTGATTATGGAAAGAGTGTGAGTAAAGCACTTTATCAGCTGAATGGCCCCCAGGAATAGAAATAGGTGTGTGTGCACGTGTGTGTGCAGCACAAACACAGTAGTTAGCTGCAGGGATGGATGGAAAGTCACAGAATCACAGAACAGGAGTGATTGGAAGGGACCTTGAAAGATCATCCAGCACAATCCCCCTACCACAACAGGATCACCTAAATTCAGTTGCTCAGGAACATGGCCAGGTGGGTTTTAAACATCTCCAGAGAAAGAGGCTCCACAACCCCCCTGGGCAACCCCCTTCTAGAGCTCTGTCACCCTCACTGTAAAGAAGTTCCTTCTCACGTTGATGTGGAATCTTCTCTGTTCCAGCTCACATCAGTTGCCCTTTGTCCTATCATTAGATGCCACTGAGCAGAGTCTGGCTCCATCCTCCTGACACCCACCCTTTCCATAGTTATCAACATTCATGGGGTCACCTCTCAGTCTCCTGTTTTCCAAGCTCAAGAGACCCAGCTCCCTCAGCCTTTCCTGAACAGGAAGATGCTCCACTCCTTTCATCATCTCTGTGGCTCTGAGCTCGACTGTCTCAAGCAGTTCTGTGTCCTTCTGGAAGTGAGGAGCCCAGAACTGGACACAATATCCCAGATGGGGTCTCATCTGGAGTTCTTGTAGTTTGTGGGTTAAAGGGCATCCGATGGTCTATGGAAAATTTCTCCAGTGCCCTATTTATAACACTTCTGTCAGAGGTCACATTTTTCTGTGTTTTACTTTCCTGTATTTTTAGGCAGAAGGGTATTTCATCCCCACATACCTGCGAAAAAGACTTCCCTCAGAAGTGGAGGGTCTTGGAGGTTCAGAACCATTTGGGATTCTGATGAATTTCCTGTCTTTCAGGGGTGCTCACCTGCTAGAGAGGGGTTTGGAGATTTGGACAATAGAGCTCAAATTCTGTGTTTCGGTTTATTTTCGTGTTTCAGAGCAGCTTCTCGTTCTGATCCGAAGTCTGGCCAGACTGGGATTTGAATGACTGCTGTGAGTTTGCAGTTTTACATGTTGATGAATCCATTTTTTTTCCAACAGAATATTCTTCAGGCTGGTTCCCCTTTTTCTTTTCTCCTTTTCAAGACACAAAGTACAAAACCACTGCGAACTGTATTTTACTCATAATTTTAAACCCCTGTTGCAAACCAAAGGCAATTCCCATCCACTTTTAACTGAAAGAGCAATTAAGACATCCTCTCTGTTTTAAAGCACCTCTTGAATCAGACTTAGCAGAGGCCATGATTCATTTAGGAGCCTTTGGGCACTCGAATGTGCCCAAGTCCCCGGTTGTGAGCACAGACCTTCGTGCAGCTCCTGCCTGCTGGGGCACGCGAGCAATTTGTGCGGGGTTTGCATTTTTCCTTTCTCCAGACTTTCCTTTGAACAGCCCTTGTGATCTGTCCTCTGACACATTCCGTCCTTTGGCTTCGCTGATGGCACTAACCAATAAAACCTGCTTGTCAGAGGTGGAGATTTCTCCCCCACACCTCCTCCCTGTGGTGCTCACCTGACAGTTCTGTGCATTATTGGTTTGTGGAGATATCCAGGAGCTTTGATGTTTTGTAAAGATAAGGGCTGGGGTGACTGAAACTCAGGGGGAAAGTCACTGAAAATGTTGCTGAGGAACGGGTTGAGAAAACAGAGTGATGCCAGAGACTACATTAAGATCTTTTACTGTGAAGAGGTTGTAGATGGCTGGTCCTGATGCTCCAGCACTGCTTGACCTCCGTGTGGAGAGCAGAGTGGGAGCAGCAGTGCCTCTCACTGACACCATCCATTCTGCACACTGGTTATATGATGGTGTAATGTAGAATTATCAAGGTGGGAAAAGACTTTCAAGACCATCAAGCCCAACCATCTGCCCTACAACCCCCAACAACTAACCAATCTCCTGAAACACCCTGGCTGCCCATTTGTTGAACCTCTCCAGGGATGGTGCCTCCACCCCCTCCCTGGGCAGCCTATTCCAAGGCCTCCCCACTGTTTCTGGGAAGATGTTTTTCCTAAGATCCAATCTGACCCTCCCTTGGCACAGCTTGACCCCATTTCCTCTGATCCTAGAGAGAAGAGGCCAGCATTCACCTCACTGCAACCTGCCTCTGCCATTGCAAAATGTGGTGCTTTACTCAACACGGTCTCCACCTGCAGACAGACAATAACTCAGCCCCACACACATTTCAAACTAAATGAGATGAATGGCTTCAGTGGAGCTGCTTGGTAATTTCAGAGATGCAAGGATGGGTCGGCCACAGCTAGAAAAAGCACAGGGTGACACGATAGTGATTTATACTTGGGTTTCAGGAATAGGTTTGAGAGTGATTCCGTATCCTGGCTGGCAGTTAGAGCAGTGATTGAATCCAGTCCTGACCTCCCCGCAAGTCACACGGCTGAGAGACAAACTGCCGAGGGAATGTTTAAGGGCTGGATAGCAGCGAGTGGCTCTGGTCTGTCAACCTGTTTTGATTTGGGGGGGATCAGGAAGGAGAGATTTCCTGCTTTCACATTCATGGGGCACCTCTCCCTCCCCTGCGAAGAGCCTTTTGAAAGCAGCACTAAATAACGTTAGTGAAGTTGGGCTGATTGTCGGCTTCTGAGGAGAAGATCTAAAGACTGATGTTGCTTTGGCTGATTTTGAACCCTAAAGGGAATGAATGGAAAAGCTGTCTTAGGGAATAAGTGGGGAAGGAATTGCTGAGATGCTGAGAGCATCCTTGAGGCTGGATATCAATACCTGCGCTGGAATGTGCTCAGTAAAAGCCTTGAAGTTTTTGAAGGGGTGACAGGCACTCTCTGCTGAATCCATCAGACACCTCGAGCTGCCTTTGCAAGAGAGATTGAAGGCTCTGAGCAACCAGCAGATAGCCAAGTTTCTTTAAGAATTTGAATAATACCCATAGATTTATATTTATGACTGTTGTTTTGTCAGCAGTGCCTCAGGAAAAGCTGTCAGCAGAGAAGCCATGCCAACAAACTGATGGCAGAACATCTTGGCCACCTCAAGGGACAGTGAGGCCTTGAGGTCTTTTCCAATCCATAATGTTCTGTGAGGTGCAGGGTGCCAGCCCCTTTCCTTATCATGGTCACATTTTCTATCTTATTTTCTGGGTTTTGTATATTTAAAGCATTTTCTAGTATCATCGTGTGTTAACGCAAGAGACACCAAGCTCTTGTCTGTGACAACGGAACAGGAACACTGAATGCAGTTCTGATCCCTGGCAGTTTCTTAGTGCTCCTCATCCTGCCTTCCCTGTCAAGATTTAGTCACCTGAGATTTCCTTCCACATGGGAATGAGGTGGCTTAAATCAAACCATAAATCATGCTCCCACTCATTATGTGCTCCCTAATCAGGCTGGAAATGAAAAGAAGTTGGTGTCAACCAGGAGCCTTTCCCACAACATCCAGGAAAGTGTCGGAACCGGGCAGTTTAAGAACAAAGGGAAACCGGATTGCACCTTGAGGGAGGAAGAAAGAAAGAACCTGCTAGGCAGGAAGAGTAGAGGAACCCAGTTTTGCCAAATAACCTTAAAAAAAAAAAGAAGAGGAAAAAGATACTAATAATTAAGAGGGTCTGCAAGTGAAGCTGGTGTGCACAGAACTGTGAGGCTTCCTGTTGGTAAATACAAAGAACAGAGGCTAATAGGGCTCCAGGGAAAAGCAGTAGCTTGGGAATAGCCTTGGGAAGAAAGACAAACATACACAGAGGATGCAAAACCAGTGTGAAAAGTGATTCATGGGCGCTTGGAGCTGTTCCTAATTGTTAGGGAGTTATTGTATCAGCGTGTTCCTACAAACTGAACAAAGACTGTTGTTCCAAAGCGGCTTGAATTGGCTGTGGGGAACACGGGGAACACCTGCCTGGGGCTTGCAGAGCAGCATCCCACCAGGAGCAGGGCAGAGAGCTGGGTGAATGGCCCTGGGTATCTGATGCAAGCCCCGTATAAATATTATGTTAGTAGGTGTTAAGGTGTGACCGTGCTTGATGTGACTTGAGGTGAAACACCTGTTAGCTTCCAGCTATGGGATAAAGGGACTGTAGTGCTTGGAGAGCCATCACTGTGGAGCCAGCTGGGCTCGTGGCTGGGCTGGTGCTTGTTTATGGCTCTGTACGCTCGAGCATCTTGAGCCGTCATGAGGGGTCTCGAGAACATGTCTGGGAGCTGGGGCTGTTCAGCCTGGAGAAGAGGAGGCTGAAGGGAGACCTCACTGCTCTCTGCAACTACCTGAAGGGAGTCTGGAGTGAGATGGAGGTTGGCCTCTTCTCCCTAGCGGGGACTAGCAATAGGACCAGAAGAAATGGGGTCAGGCTGTTCCAGGGGAGGCTCAGATTGGATCTTAGAGTAGAGAGGCCTTGAAACAGGGTGCCCAGGGAGGGGGTGGGGGAACTGTCCCTGGAGGGGTTCAACAAGTGAGCAGCCAGGGTGTTTCAGGAGATGGGTTAGTGGCTGGGGGATGCAGGGCATATGGTTGGACTTGATGGTCTTGAAGGTCTTTTCCAACCTTGGTGATTCTATTTTTTTTGGGTCTCCTAAATTAAAGTTGCCAGGACCGCCAGAGGCTAGATTAAAAATCAGTGTTGTCTTCCAGAGCAGAGTAGTGTTTAGTGTTTATTAGTGTAGCAGCTCCTAATCCATTGCAAAACCAGCATGGAGATCAGCACCAGGACTTGGCAGGATCTCTGCCTTTGGATCTCATCTGGGTTCTGCATCTTTTGAGTTCCCAGACTGATGCTCCTCAGCCATGTCTTTCCTCACACTGCGCTGACATGTCATCGTCGATGCAGTTTGTGGAGCAAAGGCTGCGGAGTTAATTTCAGCGAGGACACGGAGCTATCAGGAAAATCTGGTTTTGTGGAGTTTTTCAGCTGTCCTGAAGCATGTGAGCCAGAAATCAGAACTTCTCGCCACATCGTTCAGGCATGAGCTCCCGGGGAAGGAAGTTCTTTGTGCTCATTACTTGAGATTTGGCGCATTAACCTCTCCACAACGACTTTGAACAATTTCTTTTGCAGATCAGATCTTTCATACTTTTCTACCTGCGTTGCCAACTGACTTCTAGGAGCTGAACCAGCAAGAAAAATCAGGATAGCAGATACTGCTAATAAATTTCTGGGATTAAAGTCATGCGATTACTATTTAGCCCAGTAGTCTGGAACAGAAACGAATATTCAGATGGAAGTCTCTGCAATGCTTTGGAAGCTTTCAGTGACTTGAACTTTATTATTTGTTCATTAGTGATGGTCTGTTTAGGAAGGCAAAGGGACCTGTATTGGCAGTGAAGACACACATCAACATCTGGGGAAGAGTTCTCAGGGTAGAAGGGAAGGGATTCAGGATTGTACCCTGGAGTCCAATCTTCTCTGCTTTGTCTAGTCTGATTACAAATGATTCAAGTAATGAAGTTTCTACTCTTCCTCCTGGGAGAAATCAGTGGTTTTATGTTACTTGGGACTTGGGCCATTCTTTAAAGCAGGGAGTGAGGAATGTTCATCACTCATCTTCTATTAGCGTTCTCTGAACTTTCAACATTTACATTTAAAAGCGTGAAAAGAAAAACACTGGGAGATTGTTTTGAGGAATAATGTCACCCACGCGCAGACACACACACATTCATAGCTGTGAGTCCCCACACGCCGTGATGCACTTGTCTATTCTGCACGTAGGGCTGTTTCTCCTGCCAGCAGGTTTGAATACCAAAGCAAGGCAACCAGATGAAACCGAGCGCAACCACAGTGTAATTCCCACTTGCCCCATTTGCAACTACTTCTGCTTGCTAGAAGATTCAGCAGGTCAGAGAAGGTCTTCTCTCTCCTCCCAGCATTTGCATCAGTTTGAATAACTGATGGAAGCAGCAGCGGTTAGACCAAGGTCCACTCACATCTCCTACGAGGAGCAGCTGCCTTCTCTCACATCTGGCTGTGGGTTGGCTCCCAGAAGGGCACCAGCACCTATTGCAGCACCGACAGGTTGAGGGCTCTGTAAAAATACCAGTGACATTGGTCTCTCTTCAAAGTCATGTCTGTCAGCACAGGCTCCCTGTACCTCTCTGAACCTGCCTCTGGTGGGTGTGGAAGCAGCAGGTGGAGGTTGAGAAGGCTGGAAGGAATCGTGAGCAGAAATGTCCCATCCCAGAATGATGCCTCAGCCTCAGCTGCAGGTGCAGCAATTAAGCTCTCTGACTACCTTTATTTTCAGGGTGATCTCTTCCCAGTGTCTGTTGCCTTGTACTGTGGTCTTGGCACTGGAACTAGGAAGTGCCCTGTTCCACAAAGCTGTCCTCTTTTTAGATGAGCTGGTTGGGCTTTGGTCAAGAGTATCTGTGTGCTCCAGCTGCAGACTGGGAAGGCACAGTGTCAGACGGTGGCTGTAGGCTTGCTTTTCTCTTGTACTTCAAAACCAGGACCTCAGAGGCCACCTCATGTGTCTGTCCAAATGCCCTGGTGCATGTAGCTTGTTCCCAGTGGCCTTTAGTAACTGGTTGGCTGATTTCCTTTTTGGGGCAGCTGAACTAAAGCAAAGTTATCCAATATTGTGCTGCCATACAGAACACACTGGGGCATACACTGGTGCTTTTGAGGACAAGCACAGGATGCACCAAAGGAAGGGAGAAACCCTCTGTGAGCAGGTTTGAGGAGCTGCTGTCTTCCTCTTTGGCAGAGGAATAGTGAAGTCCTGGAGGCTCTCAGCCTCTGGGAAGCAACTACTGCTAGTTAGGGCTGATCAGCTTGGTTCTCAGAGTCCAAGCTGGGAACAACTTGGTTGGTTGGTTTTAAACTAGGTAAACTTGCTAGAGCTTCTACTTCTCTTCTCTAGAGTCTGTTTTGACCCCTCAAGATTCTTTCCATGCTCTCACTCTTGTCAGTGGCATCAGATTATCTTTCCATTGCCTAAGGGCCAGCAGCCCTTCGTGTAGCTCAGGGGTTGTAGAGCTTGGACCTCTGCACAACTAACTCAACAGGTCCAAGCTCCCATGAAGAAGGCATCTTTGCTAGTGAGGACATAGAAAGGATAAATAGTCTGAGGAATAAAATCAGTTGTAGGAACTGTAGGATGTCATTAAACTTGGATGTCTCTTCCAAGTTTAATGATTCTGTGATTCTGTGAAAAGCAGTGCTGCTCAGCTCTGATTTCCACAACAGTGGTGCTGATGTGTCAGGCTGAGTTGCTGATCACGGTTTCACATTGGCATGAGACTGCATTTCAGGCTTTGAATCAGATTCTTTAAAAAACCAAAATATTCTCTCACTTGCCCAAAGTTTCTTGAGAGAAACTTTGGCACCAATACAGGGGGTTACACTTGTCTACAGAGACCCCCCCACTAAAGAGGAAACAGAGTTTACAACCTTCGGCTGGACATAAGCCTGAGTTTATGACCCATGACAAATCCAACCCCCTATGATGCTTTGGGTGCCCCCAGAGTTACAGCAGATAGAGTCACATGGGCAGAGAAGGACATCCAGCACCTTTGGCTTTGTGGATTTGCTTGAGCAAAGTTAAAAGCTCATTCAAACCTCCTGCTGGCTTGGGGCTGGAGTGAGAAGCAGCAATTTGTTGTGCGGTCTGATGACACCCCACCAGAAGCAGGACCGTGTCAGGCAGTGGTCAGCTGCCACTGAGCCAAAGGATGATGTCGAGCTTCAGTCTGGGAGAGGATTGCGCAAAGTCCAGTGAAGGCAAGAAAGGCTGAGTCAAAGGAGAGCCAACAGCTGAAAAGTGAGAAAGGCTCCCTTGTGTTTCACAACTGTCAATCTCTTGTTTGTAAAGAGTGTAGTAAGCTGCCCAGAGCAGGAACTTGGAGCTTTATTAATACAGGGTGTAGCTCAGCAGTGGCTGCGGAAGGACAGCCTGGGCTTGCTGTAATACAGGTATCTAATATGGGGGCTTTCTGGGTGGGTTTGACCCTCCAGGTGTGGCCAGATAAGGCAGAATTCCTGTAACAAACCTTTCCAGAGCAGTCACAGCATGTGTTGGGTGGGAAAGGACCACCAAAGGCCATCTAGTCCCCACAAGCAGGGCCATCACTCACCAGACCAGATTGTCCAGAGCCCCATCCAGCCTGACCTTGAATGGCTGCAGGGATAGGGTCTCTACCACCTCTCTGGGCAGCCTGTTCCAGGGATCCACCACCCTCAGAGTTTTTTCCTGATGTCCAGCCTCAATCTGCCCTTTTGCACTGGTTTGGAGAAAATATCATTTACTAAAAATTTTCAGGATGGAATTTCTCCTTAAAACTAGAAAGAAGGTAAGTTCACAGTCAACCCACATCCCTTCTGTGCAAAAGTATGGCAGAGGAAGGGACCTATGGATCTTGCCATATTTCAAGTGATGGCTTCTACTCCCGGACTGTTCCTCAGTCCCTGTTTGCTCTCTCCATTCAGTCACCAGCCTCAGCTGGAGTCTTAATTTAATTTTATTGCACAAAGGATCAAAATTTCAGGACAGAGAAAAGATGTTTTCTGGGCAATACAGAGAAAGCAAAATCCATTTGCTCTTTGGTGCAGGCTCCATTCCTACTGGTGTCCCAGATGATGGAGGATGGGGTGCAGTCAAGGCAAAGAGAACCACAGAATGACAGAATGTTAGCAATTGAAAGTGACCTTGAAAGATCATCTAGTTCAATCTCCCTGCCAGAGCAGGATGCCCTAGATGCAGTTACACAGGTACATGGCCAGGAGGGCTTTAAACTTCTCCAGAGGAGGAGACTACACAAACCCCCTTGGCAGCCCATTCCAGGGATCAGTCATCCTCACTGGTTAGAATTTCCTTCTCATATTGATGTGGAGCCTTCTCTGTTCCAGCCCACACCCATTGTCTCTTGTCTATCATTGGGTGCCACTGAGCAGAGCCTGGCTTCATCCTCCTGACATCTGCCCTTCCCTATTAATCAACATTCATGGGGTCACACCTCAGTCTCCTTTTGTCCAAGCTCAAGAGATCCATCTCCCTCAGCCTTTCCTCATCAGGGAGATGCTCCACTCCCTTTATCATGTTGGTGGCTCTGCACTGGACTCTCTCAAGCATCACTGGTTCATTTATCTGCATCACTTGTTCATTCTCGTAGTCTCTTTCTGCAGTGGTTGAAAAGGTTGATAGCAGAGATTCCTTCCTTCACATTGGACCCTGAAACAGTGGGAAAAATCCTCAAGGTCAGAGACAGAAAGGTCAAGCCCAGCATTTCATAACAAGTTCCATCAGAAACACCACCAAGACATCCTCACCTTGGCCTTGTCCATCTTCCCAGTTGGAGCCGGACCTGCAATTCTTTTTTCAGCTGCAGCGTGACCCCTCCTGGGTCGGGCTGCTGGGGTGTTTTGAAGGGTATCCGCTGCTGTGCTGCCTAAAACGAGTGCTACAAGAATAGCCTGTTCCCCAAAATACAAGTGGTCTTTGAGTTCCAAGTCTTAGAAAAGCTCTCTTGCCCGTGGAGCACATGCCAGATGGAAAGTGCCCCTCTGGTTTCCTCCAAACACGCCTGCAGCTGTTACTGCTTCCCCCCTTATTCTTCTTTTTTCTCCTAATGAAATTTTTAGACCTCACCTGTTGACTCACGCGTTATAGGGTTGGAGGGGTTTTTTTTGTGTGTATGAGGGGTTTTGTTGTTTTGCTGTGTTTCCCCCTGCCCCGGCCCTTATTCTCCTAAAGGATGTTTTGGAGAAATGACAGAGAACTGAAGCTGTGAAAATACCTTTGACATAGTTTTAAGGGTGGGAAATTTCAGCCACCGTCAAGCCTTTGTGCCCCACAATACAGAGGCTGGCTGGGAAGAGCCTCTTTGTTTAGAGCTTGGTTTATTTCGTGAGACAGAAGCTGGAAACTGCCCAGGTCTTAGGGGGAATACCGAGCATTGAGCTCGGCCAGAAATAGAGCCACAGCTTAGGCATTGCTGAAACAAGTGGAAGACAAAGCGATGACCCAGATCCAAGTTATTCAGGGTAAACACATATTGACAAGGTGGGGGATTAGGTAGCAGGGCCCTGGAGAATGAAGGAGCTGTGCACCAAGTAAACTTTACAGGCAATCTGGGGCTTTCTCAGAGCAGTCAGCTTTTCATTAAAAAGGACACAACCAGCTCAAAGGAAAAAGAAAACTTGTCCTCTCCCAGCACCTCATGTGTCATAATGCACCATGACCCAGACCATCATAATACATCTGGCAGGAAGGTGTTGGTGCTGCTCCACCACGCTTGTGCCACATCTTGTGGTGGTGGTACAGCTTACAAACAGCTCCTGTGCAACTCCAGAGCCAAGTCTTCACCACTGAGTTCACCTTGAAACGCCCCTCTCCCTGTGACACACAGCCCTGTCTGCTCAGAGGCTTAGCAGCTCCTTCTGTGTCTGGTGATGCTATTAAGAATGACCCAGGAAAGAGGGGAAAATAGAGGCTCCTAAAATAGGGGTCGAAGGAGGATAAACAGTTTCCATTAAGAACATGAGCCCTGTGTTGAGAGTGGTGATAGGAAAAACAACCAACCCAACGAACCAGGGGGTTAAGAAGCAGGTGGAAAATATTCTCAAAGGAGAAGATAATTGTGACTGAGCTAATCTTTCACATCTCTTAGCTGGCTGTGCATCTGCAGCTGAATGCAAAGGCTGAGCGCTCAGCAACTGCTATTACTCAGTTTAGCTGGAGGGTGATGCTCATCGTTTTATTTTAATGGGTTGTAGAGAGTCATTAGTAAAATGAGAGGTGTGATCCAGCATTCACAGAGCATGTGCTCCTCTCTTCCCTGCTGCACCCGTGTGATGAGGGGTGCGTGCGTTGGGAAATGGGTGCCGCTTGTGCTCGTGGCACATGACACTGGTGACTCAGAAACCAGCTGTCAACATGAACCTGGTTCCTGCAACTGTCAAACAAACCGTTGCTTCCCTGCAGGAAGCCATAGAACCAGAGAACCATCTGGATATGTCCCTGACTTGGTCTAGGTGATCCTGCTGTGGCAGGGGGATTGGGCTAGATGATCTTTCGAGGTGACTTCCAACCCCTAATGTTCTGTGAGTCAGAGGGTTGGAAGCAACCTCCAGAGGTCATCTAGTTCAACCCCCCTGCAATATTCTCCATACTGGAGAGGATTGTTGAGGGGGCTCTACACATGGATTATTTGCCTGGGTAAAGCCTGGAAGTGGTGCCAGATAAGACCTGGGTAACGTCAGTCCTTTCTCAGCTGGATTAGCTGGCAATATCCCAGGTCAAGAGGCACGTTAGTTTAAAGAGGGGCTCGTGGCATTGTTGGGGCTGTATTTAAGACTCTTCAAGTGCTTAAGCATGCAGATCCTTAGGCACTCCTGAAAATCCCAGTGGGCATCCCTAAAAGATGGGCACAGTTATCTCAGAAATTCGTTTGCATGGTGGGGCTGGGGAAGAGGAAAGAAGGAGGAGAAGCTCTTCTCCTCCTCATTCTGTTCCAGTTTCCAGCAATTTTGTTCCAGTTTCCAGCAGCACAGAAAGATCAAAGATTACTCGTTCTGGAGCAGAGAGAGACCCTTTGACCCCAAGTGAAAAGTCTCCCTTCAGACTGAAGTGGTGGTTTCTTTGTGCTTTAGTACCTTTCCTTTTTCTGTGGAGAGATTTAGTGCTCTTGAAACAAACCCTGAGACTTTTCTGCATTGAGAAATCACTCAGAATAGAGATGAAATCCAAACCTACTTCATCGTGGTGGTTTTTCTGCTCTTTTGCTGACAACTTTCTGCATCAGCAGTTAAATTTTCTTGATGAAATCTGAGGTCTTACTCCACCTTTGTGCTCCAGAGATCTTAGTTTTAAATTCTCGTTAATGTTCTCTTTATGATCCTGAATTGTTGCCATTCTGAAGCCTCACAAACCTCTGGAAAAAAAAGGGGTGTGAGATCCTAAATGGGAATTTCCCCCCAAAATGACCCTACTGACTACTGGGTTTAATTCCCAAAAAACACTGCTCCTTCAGACCGTTTTCCTCCTTCTCAATTTGCTTTTTATTCATCAAATATCTTCCAGAACTTGGCCTTTGACTGTTAAGCTCTTTGTGCTGAATAGACAGAGCCTGGGGGCTCGTGGCACCTGCAGTTTGGTTTATCAGCTGCCCCCAAAGCTTTCGCCTCCTGTTGCAGGCAGCTCCGTGCCCAGGGATGAAGTGTTCTGGAGGCTGCAGTTCTCTGGGACATGGAGCTATTTTCAAACCCACAAACAGAGGGTATTTTCACAGGAGAGTGAGCAGGAAGTTGCTGTGGCAGTTTACCTTGAATAGACAAAGGGGAAATCACCAGTAATCCCAGCACAATCTCCTGCACCTCCAACATCTGACCATGGCAGGAGCTTCTGGGGTTTCAAACAAATACATAGGTCTGCTCTATTGTTCCTTAGTTTTCCATAGCTCTTGCTTGTTTAGAAAACTGGTTTAGCCAGGCTGCTAGCAGAGAGCTGGGCTTTGTCTTCTTCTTCCTCTGTCTTATTTCACCCTTCACTCTGTTCAAGTTGTGAGGTTGCAAGGAAAACTGAGAAAAAAAGGAAAAGAAGACAAACCCATCATTATTGTCTTACTTTCTGGGGAGGGGAGGAATTGTTGTTGTTGTTTCAGTTTTGAGTCAGCTTCCTGTGTTTACTTTTCAGCCTGCTCTGGTGGTGTGCTGACTTCTGGTGTTTACTGGTTTTAACAGCTGCAAAGCTCCAGGAAGGTCCTGCCAGCTCTTCCTCTGTGTGTCGGAAGGTACCCTGATACCTCCTCCCACCCTAGAGCTGCTGGGAGGGAAAACACATGGAATAGGATGGAAATCTCCTGTTCCCCCTTTCCCTGCTGGTCTGGAGTAAAGCAATAAAAGCACCTTGTAAATAGAGGGTTCACCAGCTTCCTGGAAAAAGACTCAAAGTCCTTCCCGGCAGCCACCTGACAGATTCCCAGACAGCGAGATGCTCTGGGCTTGTCATGTCCAACACCTGCCCTTTCAACAGTGACTGAACTTCTACTAAAGGGAGTTACAAAGGGTTTTCCCAAGTGCTGACACATCCCAAACATCCTTTTGGTGTAACCTTCAGTCTGCAGGATCAGCCTTGTGTGAACTCATTCACCTGCAGCATCTTCCAGCAATGTTTTGCAGCTCCTCCTGTAAAACCAGAGCTGAGCTCACAGTGTCTTCCATGGGGAAGCCATCCCAGATCCCGAGTGCAGGGCGGGTGGTGATGCTGCCCCATGTTTAATGCTGCCCATAAAAGACATTGATTTCCTGGGCTGCTCTGGCTCAGTAGAACCTTTGCCCGTCTGCCTTGGTTAAAGACGTAAAGCGACTCCAAGTCTGGTTATAAAAGCAGAAAAAGAGCAGTTTGCATTGTCTCTGCGTAGAAGCCTTTAGATGCCTCTTTTGCTGGGGAAGCAGCACCACCTACCACCTACTCCCACCCTCCTCCCGCTGACAGCCAGGGGGTTATTAACTTGCCTGGCAGAGTTGGGGGCTGGTATTACCATACTTGGCTCACATCCTCCTTGTAGCACTGTGGTTACGGGGAAAAGTCTTCTTTGTGAAACGTAAGCGGCCTCCTGTAGTGCTTTTGGAAGAGGTGAGCAAACACACCGAAGAGGACTTTCAGGAAAAAATAGGAAAATGTAGATTTATGGGCTGACTAGCTTTGCGTTTCCACCCTTTGAAATGATGTCAGCGTAGCCAAGGGGATAACCTACCCCCGCTTCACTTGAACCGGTGTCGGAGTGGGTTTGCCACTAGCTTCTTCCAGTTTGAAAAGCAGAGCTATTGCTGTGACTAAAGGGTTTTCACCAGCTTTTCTGTGGCTGGACTCATACCCTGAAAGGTTTTGCCCCCAAAGCACTGAAGCGAGGGCACCTTGTGCTACTGAAACGCCCTTTGGTGCCATCAACAGCTTCATTTTCCTGACTTCCTGGTGTTGACTGCAGGGTGTGAAGGACCAGCACCAGCAGCGTTAAAGCTCTGCTGGGTCTGGGGAAGACATGAGGGATGGTGTCGTCAAACAAAACCAGGAAAGAGGGAGAGGAAGGGCAGAGCTGTGAAGGACAGGAAGGTGGATATTAAAAACAAGGAAAGCGTAAGAAGGATGGACACATCGGACTGAAATAGCACACGTGAGAAAACTCTCCCAGCAGCAGCTACGTACTGGCTGTGGACGAAAGATGGGGGAGCAAGGAGGAAGGGGGGATGTGGGGCGTGTGGAAAACTGGCCTGAGAGACCCTCTGTGGAGCCCCCATGCAGAACCAGCTAAAATGGGAGAAAATGGAAACTACTGGCTATAAACCCCTGAAAGTCAAAGCTCTTTTTGCAGCAGAGCAAAGAGAGAGAGAAGAAGCATTGAGGCTCGTTAGCTCGTCCGCCTGCAGGGATTCCGGGGTCTGGAGTGCTGTGCCTCAGAGGCTTTCCTTCATCCATCGCTGACAGCAAGGAATGCAGCAAATACACAAGATGCCACACTAGTTAAGGTTTTACTTTATCTTTTTGGCCGTGTTTTTGTTTCTTTTAACTGTTTCATCAAGAGGGGCGAAGGAGTGTGGGGTGGGGGGAATCAGGTGATTAAGAGACATGTCAAACCCCTTGCTTTTGCTTTTCCTTATCAGCATCTTGCATTTGCGTCCCTATCAGAATCCCAGAATTAAACGATCAGCTTGCTGCTCAAACGTTTCAGGGCCAGACCTCAGTGTGTTCTGGGCAGTTCTGCTTGGCAAAGACTTAGCAAAAACTGCTGATGTTGCAGAATGGAATTGAAGTGCGGCCCAAGTAGGTATAAGTGAGAGATTTGGGGTTTTCTGAATTGAAGGCAAAAAACAAGCCTAGCAAGGCTCTCTACAGTGTATTATCTTACCTGTTGAAAGATTTCTCTTGGAGGTGGAGGTTCCATTTCATGTTAATGCGCATCAGAGCACCAATGCTCAGCTTCTTTCTCCTCTTTTAATGGCTTTGATTAGTGTTCTTGCAACCATTCCCTCATAAATCCACCAGGCTGGGACTGTTATACATTGCACTTTGGCTCAGGCCCATAGAAAACAATGGCTTAAATCCCATACATGCTCTGGCATCCCCTCGATAGCCAGTACAGTCATTTATGCTAAACTTGCTTTTGTTTTCAATATTTCCAGTGTGCCCTAACCCTTTTGACCTACAATCTGCTGTAAATCCCTTTTACTACTCACCGACACGTGACTTTGTAAATCACGCACCGGGCACTCCGATGATCCTATAACTGAACCCGCTATTTAGACTACAATTGAAAGGTCATAATCTGGGGCATGTGTAAAAGGCAGAGCTCGCAGAAGCACTCAGCACATGATCCAATCTTTGACCTTAAAAGCAAAAGGAAACCAAGGTGCCTGCCCTCCCCCTTCCCTTTACTACTCACACATCAGTTTATTTAAAGTAGTGCCTTCAGCAGATAGATGAAGCCATTTGAATTATTCATTCCCCAGGACCCCCATCTTGGAAATATCTGGCAGCAGCAAGTGCTGCAGAGCTCTGAACCCCGGAGGAGTCGGCAGCTCTATGGATTTGGCTGCTCCCTCAGTCGTTTCCCAGAGGAGGGAGAGAGGCTCCGTGTGTTTTCCTACCATGTTTCCTCACTGCAAAACTCAGATATTTTGCTGTAAGTGAAGCAGAAACTCAAAGCTGAGGATCTGCATCCATCAGGCAAGATCCTGCGATCATGAGTTTTGCATTAAACTGCTGGTCAAAGTGTCTTAGAGGTTTGGGGTAAAACGGGTGAATTCAGCATCCCACAGGAATCAATGGAAAGGTGCTTGTTAGCTGCTTCAGATCCATTGACACATCGCAGAATCATGGAATCATTTAGGTTGGAAAAGACCTTTAAGATCATTAGGTCCAACCGTTAACCCAACTGTCCCAAACCCATCACTAAACCCTGTCCCTGTCCCTACACAACTTTTAAACACATGCAGGGATGGCAGTCACCAACAAAGCTGTAATACAGGTCATTCTTATTGTGTTATGGAGTAGAGTTCACAGAATCACAGATTCACTGAGGCTGGAAAAGACTTCTAAGATCATCAAGTCCAGCCTAGGATTCATGTTGTCCATCCCCAAAGCAGGCAGTGTAAGAGGTCAGAGGTAAATTGGAAGTGCCTGTTTATCTTGATGGACTTTAAAAGAAGACCAGGAAGACTCCTTTTAAAGGAGACCAGGAAGACTTGGAGACATCTTCTGTGTAGATATCCACAGTAATGGAAGAGAAACCCATCTTTTATGCCTGAGACACTGAATATCCCCATTGATCAGCACTCAACAGCCCTCTAAGGGCTTTCTGTCTTGTGTTGATGTAGTCCCAGTGACTTCAGCTGCTTCTGGATGTGGCCACAGCAAACCAGTTGCTTGATTTTCTTGCAGTGAACTTGCCGTTCCATCCAGCTTGCATTTTCTCTGCTCATCATTTGCAGAAACTGGTTTGTTATCCACACAGGAACGTAAAACTCTGTGTGTGTGTGAGAGAGAGAGAGAGAGAAAAACTATCTTAGAGCAGCATCCGCAAGCAGAAAGAACTGCTTAATGCTGGGAGTAAAACCCCCTGGTTCTGCCCTTCCCATTAACCACTGAGCAAGGCTGTTATTTACCACTTGCTTTGCTGAGTACCCAATCAAAACGTTCATTTCCTTTTGTGCCTGCAGTTTTGGAAGCACTTAGACCTTTTCTTCAGGGAAAGGAGATTACAGCATTGTAGGTAAATAAAAAGCGAGCCCAATCGAGTAGGAAAAAACGACTATAAAACCAAAACAAAAACACAAACCTCTTAGAAATTCAGAGCTTTTGCTCTTGGCAACTTCTGAAATAACAGGCTACTACTGACATTACGTAACTTGAGTGAACATTACTCACTGCAGAGTGATGCAACGTGACAGCTGGTATTTGGAAACTCGGGCTATACAATAGCTATACGTTGCCTTGACTTGTTGCAGCTCTTGCAAGATACTCTGTGTGGAAAGCACACGTGTGTGTGTGTGCACTGCCGATGCCGGGCGCTCCATCCTTCCTGCTGGCACAGCTTTGGTTGTCTTTGCTTGCCCAGTTGCATCCAATTTCCAGTTAGAGCCCTCGTGCAGATGCATCTCTGCCTGCAGCTGTTAGAGAGCGATTGGAAGATCCGTGAGTGCCCTTGGGTAGAGGCTTCTTGCACATCAGGCTCTCCTGTTGATGGTTCTGAGTTGCAGCACGTAGGAAGAACCCATGTTCTTCGTGCACGTTATCAGTTCTGTGGATAGATTTGATATTTTAATGTGTATCTCCAAGCTTGGGCAGATGCTTTACATGATGTTCTTTGCAACTACCTGAAGGAGGGTGTAGAGAGGTGGGGGTCAGTCCCCCAGCACCAGCAATAGGACAAGAGGAAATGGCCTCAGGTGGTGCCAGGGGAGAGTTAGTTTGGCCATCAGGAAATATCTCTTCCCTGGCTGAATGATCAGGGGTTGGAACAGGCTGCCCAGAGAGAGGGGAGTCTCTGTCCCTGGAGGGTTCAAAAATGATTAGATGGCCACATGGGACAGGGTTTAGTGGGCAGGGTAGGGTTGGGTTCGTGGTTGTACTGGATGATCTTGTAGCTCTCTTCCAACCTTAACGATTCTGTGATTCTCTGTCCTACACTGGTGAGTGCTTGGCCATACATCTTTACCTGATTGCTCACCCTCAGAGACACAAGGACCACGTTCACACCATGCCAGACAACTAAATTACAATAAATAATCACTTAAAAGCTACTATCAAGTCCAGCTCTAGTTACTCTCCTTTCTACCAGTTCAGCCACCAGTCCAGAGGCTGCCCATGGGGCAGACCTGTGTCCAGGAGCTGGGGTCAAAGCAAAGGCATAATGGAAACACAGCTGGGACTTTCCAAAGTGTTCACACTAGGCTAAGCATTCCCCTCCGAAAGTGCCAGGACAGCAAAGAAACCTGAGCTGGCTTTGCAGAAACCAGAGATCGCTGTCGTCGCTCCCTGCCCCACTGCCTCAGCCTACCCCATGCCTCCTGCTCTTCCATCACTGTGATTGATTTCCCCTATGAAATGTGAGCTGAGGGTCTCCCATTTGCTATTTTTATTCCAGGTTTGGATCACTACAAGTTTCCAGAAGGCTTTACCTCCTGGGCTGTGTTACAGATAGCTTTCATGCTCCCTTCTCACCTTCTCCTTTCCTGCCCAAACAATCTTTATCATCTCTCTCAGAGAGATCCTGTTTCTCTGCGTTGACCCAGCTCCACCAGGTCCTGCAGTAGCTGTGTGGATTGCTGAGGGTCCAGCTGACCATCACAGATCTGTGTTTGTTGGGTTTTCAGACTGGTTTGGGTTGGAAGGGACCTCAGAGCTCATCCATTGACAACCTACTGCCATGGGCAGTGACACCTCTCATTGGACCAAGTTACCCAGAGCCCCATCCAACCTGCCCTTGAACACTTCCAGAGATGAAACAGCCACAACTTCCCTGGGCAACCTGTTCCAGGGTCTCAGCACCCTCACAAGGACGAATTTCTGCCTCAGATCTAATCTAAATCTTCCCTCTTTTAGCTTTAAACCCATCCTCCTTATCCTATCACTAGACTGTCTCATAAATATTCCCTCTCCAGCTGGGGCAGGGGGATTGGACTAGATGATCTTTCAAGGTCCTTTCCAATCCCTAATGGTTCTATGATTTGTCATCCCCACAGAAAAGCCACGAACAGTCACACGTGCTTTGGTACAAAACCAGTAATAAATCACTCCAGGTTAATCGAGACTTTCCTTTTCTTCTCCAAAATTAATTACCTGAAAATAAGAAGCATCTCATTAGCATCAGTGTTAAGTGACAGATCAGCAAACCTGCTCTTTGCTCTCTCATCAGCAGATTATGGGGCTGTTTAACACACTCTTCAATAGCTATTAATTAGTATGGACGCCTCGAGTTCTCGTTAGTTATAAATAGCTTCCGTGGGTGGTTGGCACTAGGCTCTTGCCACAGAACTTCTATGTGTAAACTGCTGCATAAAAGGATTTAGTGGGTGACTCAGGTGAAGACTTGTAATAGGACAGATGAAAAGTAAACAAAACCCTCAGAGCTCTGACCAAACAGGTCACCTGCCTCGTTTCCCCCACTGGCAATGCTAGGTTGTTCCCCATGACTGGAAATTGCTGCCTAATGCACTGCAGGCAAAAGGAATGTTTGCAGGGACCAATCCAAGTGTTATCTTAATAGTTAAAAAAAAAAAACTGTTAAAGGTTAAAGGACTTGGTGGAGGTGCTGGAGCAGAAGTTTCCCAGGAGCCATCAGTGTGCACTTGCAGCCCAGAAAGCCAACCATGTCCTGGGCTGCAGCAAAAGAAGCAGTGACAGTCAGGGGAGGAACCCTCTACCCTGCACTGGTGAGACCCCACCTGGAGTACTGGGTGCAGTTCTGGAGTCCCCACCATCAGAAGGACACAAAGCTCTGCAAAGTTGTCCAGAGACAAACAACTGCAGTGATCAGAGGGCTGGCACACCTCCTCTGTGAGGACAGGTTGAGCAAGTTGGGGTTGATCAGTCTGGACCAGAGGAGCCTCCCAGGTGACCGTAGAGCAGTTTTCCAATCTTTGAAGGAAGGGGGCTACAAGAAAACTGGGGAAAGGATTTTGACATGGTTTGTAGCAAGAGGACAAGGGGAAAGCTTTCCAGACTTGAAGAGGGGAGATTGAGGTTGGACATGAGGAACAAAGTCTTTGTTGTGAGGGTGGGGAGATGCTGGAACACGTTGGCCAAGGCAGTTGTGGCTGCCCCATCCCTGGCAGTGTTGAGGGCCAGGTTGGCTGGGACCCTGAGTAACCTGACCTAGTGAAGGTGTCCCTGCCTGTGCAGTGGGGGTTGGGACTGGATGATCTTTGAGGTCCCTTCCAACCCTGGCCAGTCTATGATTCTATGACTTTGGTTCCAAGTTTCTCTGAACGGGTGTCTGGACGTAATCCACCACTGTGGATTTGAGGATCAGTTTCCAACTGGTTATATCTGTAATACCCAACTCGTGGCATTTCTTAGGGTAAATCCATCAGGATTTCCAGTGGACTTCATTTCAAGTGTCTAGGGTGTGTTTTGTCTTCCTTCCCTTCCATCCAGGGCTGTCAGTATGTGGCTCTGACTCACTTCTAAAGGGAAAGGGAGTGAGGCCAGCACTCTTGCAGGAATAGGGTGCTGACTACTCCTGACTTAATTTGTATTATTTGAATTCACAGACCATTCAGCTTATTTGCTGCCCATTGATGATCTCCAACGAGTGTCCTAACAGGTGAGAATGAAGACATGACATGTGGAATAGAAACTGATAGATAGAAGGAAAAAAAAAGAAGAATAATAAATAATTATTTCAAAAACCTCATTGTCTTCTCCACTGTAATTACTGGGAAATAATTTGGATTTTGAAGAAAAAGAAATTAATTAAACCTGCACTCTAGAGCATTTCTGCAGTTCTAGTAGGAACAACTGTCCAGCACATCCTGTTCACCACCAGTGTGCAAATACACACTAGTGCTCTCACATAGAATCACAGAATCCCAGAATGGGATGATTGAGGCTGGAAAATCCCTCTGAGCTCATCCAGACCAGACCAGGACCTAACATCACCCCAGTGGCCAGACCAGGGCACTAAGGGCCACAGCCAGACTGTCATTCAACACCTCCAGGGATGGGGAATCCACCACTGCCCCGAGAAGTTCATTCCATGGTCTGAGCACCCTTTCCATGAGGAAGGGCTTCCTAATATCCAACCTAATCCTCCCCTGGAAGCTTCAGGCCCTGGCCTCTTGTTCTGGTGCTGGTTGTGTGGGAGAAGAGCCCGACCCCCATGTGACTACAACCTCCCTTCAGGGAGCTGGAGAGAGGGAGAGGATTTCCCCTGAGTTCCCTCTTCTTCAGGCTGAACACCCCCAGGTCCCTCAGCTCTCCTCATCAGCCTTTCCCTCCAGTCCCTTCCTCAGCCTCGTTGCTCCTCTGGACCCCCTGAAACCCCTCAACCTCTTTCTGGAATTGAGGGGCCCAGTAATGTCCCCAGTACTTGAGGGGAGGCCACCCCAGTGACCAGTACAGGGGGAGAATGATGTCCTTAGGCCTGCTGGCCACACTATTGCTGATCCAAGCCAGGATGCCCTTGGCCTTCCGGTCCACCTGGGCACCCTGCTGTCTCCTGTTCAGCTGGTTGTCACCCAGTCCTACCAGTTCCCTCTCTGGCAGGCTGCTGTACAGCCCTTCATCTCCCAGTCTGCAGCTCCAGTGCGTTATTGTGGCCAAGAGGTTTTGCTGTGACTGCTCCTGCTCACAGTTCCAGACAGCTCCAGGGAGCAGGTAACTGCAGCTGAGGTGGCTTCACAGTGTCCACTGCCTCTAGGCCACTGTCAAACCGCTGAAATGGTGCCAGCAAACATGCTGGGACTGGATCTTTGAGAATGACTTGGTGTGGTCAGAACTAGTCACGGAGGAAAAGGATGGCAGGTGAGAGAGAAGGACAACTTTCTTTGGCATCCTTTGAACCTGAAGCTGTTCTTACAGTTACTGTCTGAGGGCAAAGGGGAGTGAGCTTGAGCATTTTGCCCAAAGAAATCCTACAGACATGTTCTCTGGATGCCACTTGCCCTGTCAGCTCAGCTCCCCAGAGGAGCGTTGTGGAGCTCCACGGCTGCTGGACACTCGGTCTCCTGATGGGGGTGAAGCACAGAGGTCAGCGGAGGAGAGGGGTGCAGGGTATAGAGCAGGGGGTGTGAGTTACAAGAAAGGAGCTTGGAAACAAAGAGGGGAAGCAGAAATCCAGAGCTCTGACAGTCCTTTGGATTGCAGCTGGGAAGTCATACATAATCCTCTCGAAGACTGGATTTCCAAAGAAGCCATTGTTAGAGCCCTGGCATGATTTGTGCCTCTACTTGCTGTGGAAGAGTTTCTCTAATCATTTGAGGTCATGGGACTGGGATTTAGTTGTTGTAATTCCACCATCAAATAATAATTGAGGTTCCAGGGGGAGAAGACTGCAGAGCTGAGAGCTTGCCAGACGTGAACCTCTCCATCTCTACCTGGGTCTGCTGACTTGTCAAAGCCTTTGGGGTTATTTTTCTTCCTCAAAACACAGGTTTGTGTTGAGGCAGTCACTGAAAATGGAAGCCAAACCAGCTCTTTGGGAAAAGATTTGTTAGGAATGCTGCCAACTAGTATCTACTGGCCCTTGCTTAGGAGGTGATTTTCTGACATGCTCTGAGAGGCCGTCTTAATTAACATTTTCTTTAAAAGGGAGGGAAGAATGACTTCGCTTTAAAAAAGGGAGGGAAAAATGATTTTTCATCTTTTGGAAGGTCAAAAGGTGTCCAGATATCACAGAAATGGATGTAGCACGAGAGCCTGAAGAGACAGAGGCATGCCCAAACACTGCGATACCACATCCCCTTAGAGGAGCTATTTGCTCTCTGTTACTGCATTAACTGGAGGCATCACAGAAATTCATCTCCTGTCCAGACATGCTCCACAGATAAGGCAGTGGTGCTGGTGCTGGTGGGCACTTACTCTTCACAGCACTATCTTTGGCCCAAGTGATGGGGCTGTGCTTAAAACCAGCAGTTGTGTGATGATTTTATGATGAATTCCCTGGGTTCGTGTGAAGGAGGTTGCTTTACCACAGGAGATGCCATCCCTTCAGCTGAAGTTTCCTCAGAGCCTGCACATAGCAAAGTAACCAGCTGAACTGGGAACAGAAGATGCTTCATGCCAAACTCGCGGTGTGACCCCACTCCCTTTTGCGGGGTGGATGGGTTACTGCCTGGTCAAACAGCTCCTCAACATTAAAAAAGAATAAGCAAAAATATATCCATGATAGGACAAGGGGCAACGGGTTTAAGCTGGAACATAGGAACGTCTTCACGGTGAGGGTGACAGGCTGACCAGGGAGGATGTGGAGTCTCCTTCTTTGCAGATGTTTAAAACCGCCTGGACTGTTCCTGTGCGACTGGATCTAGGTGACCCTGTTCTGGCAGGGGGAACTGGACTGGATGATCTTTTGAGGTCCCTTCCAATCCCTGATGTTCTGTGATTCTGTGAAAAAGTGTAAAAATTCCTTTAGTCTGTTTCAGTGATCAAAGAAGAATTATACGATGGTAGGGGTTGGAAGGAACATCTGGAGATCATCCAATCCAAATCCCAAAAGACATTGTAAAGCTCTCAATCATAGAATCACAGAATCATTTAGCTTGAAAAAGACCTTTAAAACATAAAAATTGAATTTTAATTTATTATATTAAAGCTTGTATGGGATGCATGAAGGAAATGATAAGAATAAAAAGAATGTTATTAGGTTTAATATTTCTAAAAGTGGTTTCTAAACGAGTGGTTGTGAGAGATGCTCTGAGCTGAACGATGAGCCCACTGTAAGGAAGAACTGAGCCCAGCTCCCAAACTCTTGCAAAGAACCTGCACACCTACAGGGAAGGATTTTTATAAAGTGTGTGACAAGCAGCTTTTGACAGCTTGAATGCACTTATGAGTGCTGAAAATAGAGGTATTTCCAAATATATTTCCCCTTCCCAGGCAGAACATGGGTTTAAGCAGCTGAGGGTATAAAGGGATTGCAGTTAGTGCTAAGTTCACGGTAGCTATGACTGAAGGTAATGCAAAGGTTAAAGAAATAAGAATAGCTCAGATTCTACAGGTGCCATGGTGGCTTCACCTGTGGAGCTACTTCCATTTTGAAGTCTCTTCAGGGAACATTTTAAACCTCTTCCTCCTATCATAGAATCACAGGATGTATTGGTTTGGAAGGGACCACCAAAGGCCATGTAGTCCAACCTCCCTAAACCAAGCAGGGCCATCACTCCAGCCTGACCTTGAATGGCTCCAGGGATGGCGTCTCCACCACCTCTCTGGGCAGCCTGTTCCAGGGATTCACCACCCTCAGATTCAAGAACTTTTTCCTGATGTTCAACCTAAATCTTCCCTTTTCCAGCTTCAAACCATGACCCCTTGTTCTACTGTTTCCTGCCTTTCCTACCTGATCCCCTCCCATCTCTTTTTCCACCTCCTGTCTGCACCATAGTCATTCCAGTTGTGCCAGTTAAGCTGCCCAAAACTGATCTGAGAAAGGATCCTGGAGAACAACTCCAGGCTGGGACTGTGGATTGAACAGCTGGATGGGGATGGGAACACCACAAACCACCATCAGCATACTGGTGTGCCCGGGTGGGCACCTCAGAATACAAATGATCCTCACCTCTGGAGCACCTTTTGGCCTTTAGTATTTTTATACACCCAGGTTTCCCAAGCAGCCAGAGCCCAGGGAAAGAGAAGAGCTGCAAAAGCTCAAGCTGCCAGCGTTACAGTAAATCGCAGAGGGGAAGCAGCCTGTCATTTCCAGCTACAAACTGGAGCTGTGTGCTGGCTGCCTGCTGGGTGGCGAGAGCAGCAGCACCGATGCTGTGATCTACAGCCTCCTGGAAGGAGAAATTCGCCACGATTTGACTTCGTGTTTCTGCTCAGCACCGAACAATCAGGCAGGGTGGAGGCTGCTTTCAGAGACACATAAATCTTTCTTCCCTCTGCTTGAATCTCACGCTGATAGCAGTTAAGTTTTCTTATCGGCCTCTGATGGTAAGAAACAAGGATCCAGATAAAGCTGTTTATTCCAGTCAGGTATTGGCATGATGTGAGAAAACACACTGGGAGACCAGATGTTCAGAATTTGGCCACCACAGGCAGTTGTTCAGGAGCAGGAAGAGCGATTTGCCTTCCTTTTTCCTTGGCCTCGCTTTGCCTGTTGTTGTGTCCTACAGGCTTTTTCCTCGGTGTTTTCCTTCGTCAGGCAGCCCCTGGTGCAAAGAACAGCTTCTCCTTGGCTGTTTTCAGGGGGGTTGGGATGCTATCAACAGCCCTCAGGATTCAGGAGAACATCAAACAGGATGTGAGGGGTGGAATGAAAGAATCTTCCTTATGATCCTTTCAGCCACCCCAGTAACTAACATGTATGACAGGGCGACAGCTCAGCTGTTGGTGACCAGCACCTCCTGTGCCTTGAGACATGGCCTGGCACTGGATGAGCAGGATTGGACACTCAAGTTCCTTGAAGTCCCCAGGGGTGGTTTGAGCAGGGTTGGCAGAGTGGGTTGGTGGGAATGTGCTTGCAGCAAGTTATTGTCTCTCCCCAGATGCACCCAACTCATCTCTCTCATCACAGGCGGATTCTGTCTCAAAATAGGTCAGTTTTTCCATCACGGAATGATTTGTGTGGATGAATTTGCTCTTTTGGGGTTTGTTTAGGGGTGGTTTTGTGTTTCCAGTTAGTATTTCATTAGCAGCCAGAGAGGGGAGGAAAAAACCCCATGTGAAGATGTTCTTTCATCTTGATCAGATATTTATTAAATAACTTTAAAAGTATTGAAATTTTGATTAAAATAAATGATTTTTATATTGAGAATTTGTAAAAAATGTAATGAATTCTTATCAAGATTAGTAATTTTATAATAAAACATGAATTTTTCAAAGCCTGTGCATTGTGATAAAAATCAATGCATTGTAACAGAAATCAGTTCATCATAGTAGAAAATAAATTCATTGTAATAAAGATTAATTCATTGTAATAGAAATAAATTCATTGTAATAGAAATAAATTTGTTGTAAAAGAAATTTCTTCTGATAAAAATGAATTGATTTTAATAAAAAGACTTTACTATAAGCAAATTTTTATGAAAATGAATGGATTTTAGAAAAATTACCATAATTTTATAAAAACAAACAGATTGGAATAGGAGTAAATACATTTTAATAAAAAGAAACAAAAATTAACATAAATAAATCCCTTTCAATAAAAAACACACAGAATTTAGCATAAACACCTTTTAGAAAAAGTTATCGATTTTAATAACAAACATTACATTTTGTATAAAAGGCATAAATTTTAATCAAAATGAATAAATTAAGAAAATAAAGACTTTAATTAAAAGATGGTTTAAAATAATATTAGCGGAGCTAATGTGTGGCTTCCTCTGTCTGCTTGGGCTCTACAAACCCAGCTGGCCAAAGCCTGAAGAGTGGTCCCTTCAAACCTTTGCACGGGGAAGAGTCTCCCAGCAGCCCAACCCTAAAGCAACTCGTCCCAGCCCATCTCAGCTGAGAAGATCCCGTCCGAGGGCAGCCCCTTGTTAAAACCCAAGATGCAATTAATAAATGAGCAAGCACTTTCATTAGCCAGTCCCGCCTGAAAACACTCCACCTTCACCCTGTCGTTGGCGCGGCCCAATTAAAAAGCAACGGGCAGATTTATGAAGCTGCTATTTTTTGCGGCGGGGCTCCGGCACACCGAGTGCCTTCGGGCTCTCGGGGCGGCGGAAGTGATGTCAGTGGTTGCCTGAGCAAACGTGAATTATGTTTACAATATCCCTGGAGAACTTTTGTATTTTTCAACTCCCACAGCAAAAACGATCGGATTTAGCTTCAAATGGGAAAAAAAAACCCACCCCAACCCCCGGGCAGGGCTCCAAGTGATTTCCACAGGCTGAAGCTGCGGCTTTGCTTTTGCTTCGTGTTTCATCGCACAGTGTCTTTTAGCTGATTCTTTTTATTGCTGCAAAGCCAGATCTTCTGCAAGTTTGAGGTAGTGGGATACATTTTCCCCTCGAGCAAATTGGGATAACCGCTAGGAGTTCCTGTAAAGTCCTCAGACATAACCTGGGTTTGCAGTCGGGTCTGTGCTGGTAGCTTTACAGAATCCCAGAATGATTGGGGCTGGAAAAGCCTTCTGAGCTCATCCAGACCAGACCAGGACCTAACATCACCCCATTGACCAGACCAGGGCACTAAGTGCCGCAGCCAGGCTGTCCTTCAACACCTCCAGGGATGGGGACTCCACCACCACCTTGGGCAGTCCATTCCATGGTCTGAGCACCCTTTCCATGAGGAAGGGCTTCCTAACATCCAACCTAACCCTCCCCTTGCAGCTTCAGGCCCTGCCCTCTTGTCCTGACACTGGTTGCCTGGGAGAAGAGCCCATTTGGTCAAATGGGATCAGGAACTTGAGAGGATGTGGTGGGACCCCTGTAAATGTATTGTAAAAAGATATTTAGATCAAAGTAGATGAGGAATTTGTAGGAGAATGTGGTTCCTGCTTGGGACTGTTGAGACCAGCATCGCCTCTCCTACCTCCTGGAGGCACTTTTTGGAGAAACTTCCTCAAGGGTCTTTTCCAACCTGGATGATTCTATGATGAATTGATTGCCCAATGAGAGATCTCCAGAAGTGTCCATGAAGCAGCCTCAGCTCCTTCTTTCCATGTGTGAAACTGTCCTTAGTGGTGCTGCTGTGGGATGTACAGAGGTGAGAATGGGCCAAGTCATAGAATCACAGAACGGTTTTGGTTACAAGGACCTTAAAGATGATCCAGCCCCAACTCCCTGCCCTGGGCAGCGACACTTCTCACCAGACAAGGCTGCCCAGAGCAACTATCCATCCTGCCCTTGAACACTTCCAGGGATGGAGCAGCCACAACCTTCCTGGACAACCTGTTCCAGTGCCTCAGCACTCTCCCTGTAAAGAACTTCCTCCTAAGATCTAAACCAAATCTCCCACCTTGTATGGGTTTCCCCACTCACAGTGAGTGATAGGAACCATCTTGATACCCAAGGGTAAAGAACCTCCCCTTAAAAACAAAATCAGACAAAAACCCAGCCCCACCCCAAAACCAAAGGAATGAAGCCATTCATCCAATTTACAGCGATGAAAAATCCAGGCTCCAAGTACTTGCAGCGTTTAGTGTCTAACGTGTCTTGATGAAGCCCTTCTAGCGCTAGTCCTATGTTTAGCAGCGCAGTAAATGATCTGCATCCTCCCCACCGCCGTCGCTGCTCGTTTAAAAGCCTTTGAGCTTAATTTATGACGGGTGTTCTTTCTAAAGCCACTGCTTTCATTCTCATGAATTATAGATCCTGCGCTATATACAGTGTTGATACCAGAGGAAAACTAACAGCTTGTCCTTCTGGAGAGCAAAAAATGAGATGGACAAGTGCTCTGTGACGAAGGACAGATGTATTGATTAGGGGGAACTGAAAAGAAGGGTCATTTCTGAAGCTTGGCTTGCAGCAGGTCCTCCAACGCTCTGTCAGGCTGAGCCTAACTCGGGGAAAGAAACTGCTGACTTCAGCAGGAATTTGGGTTCTTTCTTACAGCGGGATAAATGAATAATTATCACAGTATTTAGCCAAATCCCCATTCTCTTGTCTAGCAGGGATGACCCCTGGCTTCACTGTAATTTATCATGACCTCTCCCAAACTAAATATTCCTTTGCAAATCCTGACCTGGACACCATCCACACCCGTAGTCCCACATGTGTTACTACTATTGACCAGCACTGCACTGCCCTATCTGGACTCCTCCTTTCAGGGGGGACCCTGTTAACAAGAAATAACATTCCTTTCCTTGAATTCCTTCCCTCCTGCGACAGATGATATTGGTAGAAGTGGGCAGATTTTTACACATTGCAAACTGAAGCAACACGAGTCTCACACCCAAAACAAACAGGAAGAATCAGATATTTAAGTATTTTCTCTCCTTAGGTTTGGAGAACAAAAATGCTGTCAATTATTTGAATGTCTTTACTTCTCTTAGGTCTCTGCACTTCCAGGAGATGTTTTGTTCTCTTCAAATTGAAATCTGTGAATAGAATGGGCTTGGGATTTGAGGAGGCTGAGAGGAAACCTTATTGCTCTCTACAGCTACCTTAAAGGTGCTGGTCTCTTCTCCCAAATTGCTAATGATAAGATGAGGGGAAATGGCCTCAAGTTGCATCAGGGGAAGTTTAGACTGGATCTTAGGAAGAAGTTCTTTCCTGAGAGAGTGGTTGGGCACTGGAACAGGCTGCCTAGGGAGGTGCTGGAGTCACCTTCACTGGAGGTGTTTAAAACACGAGTAGCAAGAGCACTTGAAGCTATGGTCTATGGGTTAGGGAGCTGTTGGGATGAGGGCTGAGCTTGATTCACCAAGTCCTTGACCTAGCCAAGATAAAACAATTTTGAGTATTACAGAAAAAGAATGACTTTCAGAAACATTCAAACCAGCTCTAACCACTACATCTCCAAAAGTGATGAGCTGCTACCTCTAACTCAATGCCAACAATAGCTGGATTAGATATTTTACTCCATTTTGAACAAATTATGGTATCCTGAAACAAATACTTGTGGGTGGCTAAATTAGCCTTTGCAAATGTCTAACCTAATTTGGGTTAATTGTCAGTTAATCAGCTCAGAAAAATAGGCTGAGCTTTTCTTCATGAGCTGTGTGCAGCAAAACCAGAAAGGCAAGACACTCCTGGTATTTTGGTGGTAAAAGTAGATCTACATCTCCAGGTAGTCGACCAAATAACCCATAGACTCCTTCAAAAGTGCAGCAGGAGGAAAAATGATACCATTTCCTCAGTTTCTTCTGGAAAGCAACATTCTTCTCAATGTCATCTAGTGATAGGATGAGGGGCAGTGGGTGTGAGCTGGAACATAGGTTCCACAAAATTATGAGAAGGAACTTCTTCACAGTGAGGGTGACAGAGTACTGGGACAGGATGCCCAGGGGACTTGTGGAGTCTTCTTCACCGGAGAAGTTTAAGACCCACCTGGATATATTCCTCTGCAACTTGGTCTAGGTGATCCTGCTGTGGCAGGGGGATTGGACTAGATGATCTTTCGAGGTCCCTTCCAATTCCTTATGATTCTATGATTTTCATAGTTGCTTACTGTCCTTAGGGCTGGACCTTTCAGTAACCTCAGCTGTAGTAAACACTGATGTTTGTGTGACTGACTAATTGTAGGAGTCAAAATTGGATCGATTTAGGGAGATTTTCAGGATTATTTTCCAAAAAACCCTGAAATTTATAAGCAATGTCCAGTTTGATAGGCACTTCCATGGGTTTGGAGATCACAGAATCACAGAACATTAGGGATTGGAAGGGACCTCGAAAAACCATTCAGTCTGATCTCCCTGCCACAGCAGGATCACCTAGATCCAATCACACAAGAACATATCCAGACAAATTTTAAACATCTCCAGAGAAGGTGACACAACCCCCTTGGGCAGCCCCTTCGTCACCCTCACTGGGAAAAATCTAGAAGTTCCTTATGAGATTGATATGGAACTTCTTCCTCTGTTCCAGGTGACAGCCATTGCCCCTTGTCCTATCTTTGGGTGTCACTGAGCAGAGCCTGGATCCATCCTCCTGATGCCCACCCTTTCCATATTTATCAGTATTAATGGGACCACCATTCAGTCTCCTTTTTTTCCAAAATCAAGAGACCATCTCCCTCAGCCTTTCCTCATCAGGGAGATGCTCCACTCCCTTCATCAATTTTGTGGCTCTGTGCTGGACTCTCTCAAGCAGCTCTGTGTCCTTCTGGAACTGAGGGACCCAGAACTGGATGCAATATTTGAGATATGGTCTCACCAGAGCAGAGTAGAGGGGGAAGAGAACCTCTCTCCATCTACTAACCTTCTGATCCACCCCAGGATGCCATTGTTGAAACCTGTCCTCCCTTAAGGAAGCAGTAATGTTACATTACTTTCCTGATCCAGCTTTCACTGCTCCTTTCAATGGACCAATGATGGCCTTATTCTTGTTTCGTCTTGATCTTCAAGGTCTCTTCCAACCAAAATGATGTTGTTGTTCATTCTGAAGGTAAAACCAAAGTGCCACAGAGTCAGTTAAATTCCTCCACCATTGGTACTTCTCTGCATCATCAAAATCTGCCACCCTTGTGAGGTGCAGCATCAGGGACACCACGGGCTTTCCCCAGATAAGTGTCATTAAAACCCAGCTGTGGCTGGGACTGGTGCTGGTAATTCAGTAGGTGGCACTACTTCCTTGGAGTCAAGAAGCCACGCTGGTGTGGGAGGTCGGGGAGCTTTGTGCTGTAGCGTCTGGCATCCTTCAGCTGTCACATTAACAAGGTTCTCCTTACTCATGGAAGAGCACGTCATTACGGATCCCATGGCATGTTTCACAAGACTCCACTCAGCACTTCTGGTGTTCTCAGCAAGCCTCGTTACCTCCTGCCTCCCCAAATTTCTGTTTCCATTTGAGCAGGTGATGGCTTTGGTGTCAGATGTGACTGGGGGTTGTATTTAGTAGATCCAACCTTCCACACTGGGAGCTGTCTGCATTGCAGGGGGAGGGTGTAGCTGAAACGGTGAGTTTTTGTTGGGTAATTGGATGCTTTTCAGGAGGGCAGTCTATCAACGTCAGTCACTTTTACTGTTTCTCAAGGTGATTTGTACTAGGTACAAGAACCAGGCAGTTGTGTTGGATGGAAAGTCATGGGTGGTGATATGAGCAGAGACCTCATTAGCAGGAACTGAGGGCAAAGTTCCCACTTAGTTGCAGTGTGATGACGCTGCATCTGTGTGAATTATCCGTGAAAGACTCAAATCATTCCTAGGGTTGGGTTGGAGAGGTCTCAGAAGACAGGTGTGTCGATGTCATTGCAAGCTGGTGACATTAGGAGGGCTGCTATCACTCCAGACCATCCGTATGCAGGGACAACAAATTTAAACTGGAACAGAGGAGACCTACTATGAACAGTAGGATAACTCTCAGGAGATGAAATTAAACACCTCCACCTACTTATCCTCGGAATGATGCTGCTGAAGTAAAAATTGCATAAATACACCTGGAGGGAAGAAAGCTGTTTAAGCTAAAGGAAGGATTAGGAGAGGAACAAATGGCCACAAAAACAACAATGCCTGGATATCAGATAACTTCCAGTAGCCTGAGCAGGAAGTGTTGAGTTCTGCCTTCCACTGGAAGCCCTGGAAACACAGAGACTAATAGTTTTTTAAGATAGAACATAATCAGCTTATGAAATGGCTTAGATGATGGAGCTGCAGAACATGACACCTCTTTCAACCCATTTTTGGGGTCGCATTCAAGCACATAACTAAGATTATCCTCCTAAGGACATTACCGCAGCGCGTCTCGCTATCCATCTGCTTATGCTTGAACCTGTGGTATGCTTTGTACTCTGCCCTACCTCTAATCCCATTTCTTTCCGAATCACCCTTGATGCTGCTTTGTGTAGGGCACTGCTGATGTGGAAAAGAATGAGCGCACATCTTGCACAAAAGCCAAGGAAGACTCCTGCTTCAGGAATGCACCGGCAGTAATCCGCCAGGCAAAGGTTCAGCTTACAGCCACGAGAATGGCTCAGTGTACATGGTGAATGGTTGCCCTCCTGGAAGAGCCCAAGAATGCTACTGGGACTCCAGTGAGTGATCAGACCCATTACACAGTGGTGCTTACCCCAGATGACACCCTCACCCCTTACACATGGGTGAGTCCACACAAAGAGTCTTTGCTCTAGATGGATAACTGGTATGAAACCAGGGGTTTGCTACCCACCTTTCCACCCCAGCAGAAAACTCTCAAACCCCAGGGCTTTTCACTGACACGTGGTGTTGCCTCTGGTGAAGCGATTGGTGGTAACTGACAGACTGATAGTCAGGTGTTGGCTCCTCTGAATAAATATACAAGTGATGGAGGAGTGAATCATAGAATGATAGAATCATTAGGAATTGGAAGGGACCTTGAAAGATCATCTAGTCCAATCCCCCTGCCACAGCAGCATCACCTAGACCAAGTCACACAGGAACACATCCAGGCAGGTCTTAAACATCTCTAGTGAAGAAGACTCCACAACTCCTCTGGGCAGCCTGTTTCAGTGCTCGGTCACCCTCACTGTGAAGAAGTTCCTTCTCATATTTATGTGGAACCTCCTATGTTCCATGGATGTGGCATCTTCTCTGCTCCTGCCTTTTCAAGTGGAGTCCTCCCTCACCTTTGGGTGTCTCAAGAACATCAGTTCACATTTCCAGTTAAATTATGTGGTTCAGAATAGGGACACACACAAACTCAGTCTGTTATGAAGGTCCAGAGGAGCAATGAGACTGGAGAAGAGGCTGTAGAGAAAGTCTGATGAGGGCAAGTTGAGGGAGCTGGGGATGTTTAGCCTGAAGAAGAAACTCAGGAGGAACCTTCTACCTCTCTGCAACTCCCTGAAGGGAGATTGGACTCAGGTGGTGATTGGGCACTTCTCCCAGTGGACTCGGGTGGGGATAGGGCACTTCTCCCAGGCAACCAGCTCCGGAAAGAGAGGGCCTGAGGCTGCCAGGGGAGGGTTAAGGAAGCCCTGCCTCATAGAAAGGATGATCAGACCTTGGAATGGACTTCCTAGAGCAGTGATGGAGTCTCCATCCTTGAAGGTGTTGAAGAACACCTTGGCTGTGGCCCTTAGTGCCCTGGTGTGGCCAATGGGGAGATGTTAGGTCCTGGGCTGGGCTGGATGAGCTCAGAGGGCTTTTTCAGCCTCAGTCTTTCTGGGATTCTGTGAAACCTGTTGGCAAAAACCCCACTCAATTCCAAGTTTATGGAAGTGAAGGTAGAGTTAATGTTTGGTTCGGTCTGAGAGAAGATGCAGCAACAAGTCAGAAAATAAACCCAAGTGCCTCTGTCCTCTGTGTTGCACATCCTGGAGAGTCCAACGTTCAGCAGTTTTTCCTTCTGTTTTTCCAGAACCCACTGGAGATTTTTTAATTTGTTTTCTTAAAATATTTGTAATAATTCATCCCCCTTCAGATGCAGGAAGGATGATGTTTCGACTCCTGCTAAAATCCCAGCCAGCAGAGCAGTGGTGAGAGAGTTTATATTCTGGTCTTATTGGTAGGCTCTGTGTTTGGATCCACAGAGGCTGAACTTGATGTTGCTTTTGTGTTTTTACTGTGGGAATGCTTAGGCCATGGATCAATGGAACTGCAGTCTAACTTAATGATCTCCTGGGGAGCCTGAAATGCTTTTGTCTCTGTGATCAAACCCCTTTCTTTGTTAGCAAAGCAGTTTAATGGCTGGAGACTGCACCATGCTCACAGGGTGCTGCGCAAGACGCACATGGGAAGGGTGGCAGCAGTGGGGACAGGATCCCACCTGCAAACAGACCTAGGTGTTGGACTGCATGGAAATGGAATCACCCAAACTCCATGTCTTTACAAGGAAGGAAAGTCCAGCTATTAAGCTGTTAACAAGAAAACTTGCTCACGTGTGTTTGGATTTGGGTTGGTGCAGATTTTAGAGCTCAAATTGGATTATGTTGAACATGTGGCAAATTCTTGTTGTTTCTAGAGTGCTCAGTGGGTGTGATGAGTTCAGAGGAACTTTGCACCACAGCTCACTGAGCAGCCACCAGTGCTGCTGTAGCTGGAGCGAAAAGACATGGCAAAGCAAGAAAAAAAAGCCAGGAACTTGGGCAATGAGCTCTTGGCTTTCTCTACCTTCATTAATTGTTGGGTCAAGTGTCACTGAAGTTGTCTGCACTTCTATTTTCTCTGCTTTAAAAACAGGTTTATAATGTTGACCTCACACTGTTTGAATAAATGATTTCCTACTGATAAAGGACTTTGCAATATTCTGTTGATAGGCACTGAAGGGGGAGCCTGGTGATGGTACTTCTGTGCCTTTTCCTCTCACTGGAAGGAATTTCATTTTCACTCTCTAATTCACATTTTCACTCTCTAATGGAGCCCAAGAGCCAGAGACGAAAAGGAATAGGAACTCAAAAGCGGGGAGTTGCTATTGTTGGCACCTGGCTCCCTCAGTTCCAGAAGGACACAGAGCTGCTTGAGAGAGTGCAGCTCAGAGCCACTAAGATGATGAAGGGAGAGGAGCATCATTTGATGAGGAAAGGCTGAGGGAGCTGAGTCTCTTGATTTTGGAAAAAAGGAGACCGAGGTTTGACCCCATCAGTGTTGATAAGTATGGAAAGGGCAGGTGTCAGGAAGATGGAGCCAGGCTCTGCTCAGTGGCATCTAATGACAGGACATGCGGCAATGGGTGTGAGCTGGAACAGAGGAGGTTCCACATCAATGTGAGAAGGAACTTCTTCACAGTGAGGGTGACAGAGCACTGGAAGGGGCTTCCCAGGGACGTTGTGGAGTCTCCATCTCTGGAGATGTTTAAAATTCACCTGGATTGTTCTTGTGCCACTGGATCTAGGGGATCCTGCTGTGGCAGGGAGATTGGACTAGATGATCTTTTGAGGTCCCTTCAAATCCCTAACATTCTGTGATTTCAAAATTATTTTGCTGACCTAGGTTAATGTTTCAGATAAGGTTATGTTCATTCAAATCATCACAGGTTAAAGACTCCAAAAATGTTTTGGACACAGCCAAGCAGACATCCATAATATTTTTTCCCCCAAGTGTCTCTGCTTTGGGACAGTTCTAGAGAGCAGACCATGGGGCAGTAAGTCTCCTACCCTGAAAGCCCTCATTAGTTTTTCATGTTGGAAAGACCATGCTCTTCTCTGGCCCTGTCAATGGGGCACCTTGGCTATACTGAACTTTCCTGTAGGTTTCTTGATTTTTAAATCTCTTTGATCTAACACTACCCTTGTAAGATTGCCTGGAGGCAGATGGTTAGCTTGGTGCCAGCCATGCTTTTGGCACGGAGGAATCTGTAAAACACAACCTCTGCCCTGTAAGATCCCAATTAAAGCTCCAGCCCTGCAGAATATTGAGTGCCCTGGGAGATTCCTGTTTTCTTTCTATTCTTAAAGCTAAAAATGTTAAGAAAACAGAGTATTTCTTAAGCTGAGACTCCCGAGCACAACGTTAATTTTATTAAGCAGTAAGTTTACAAACCATGGGAAACTAACAACTTGCCTTACACTTCAAAGACAGTTTACTGTCAAAGATTATCACAGAATCATCATAGAATCATAGAATGGCTTAGGTTGGAAGGGAGCTCAGAGCTCATCTTCTCCAACCCCCTTCCATGAGCAGTGATACCTCTCAACCAGACTTGGGTGCTCAAGGCCTCATGTGACCTGGCCTGAACACCTCCAGGGAGGGCACAGCAACAGCCTCCCCAGGCAATCAATTCCAGAGTCTCTGCAGCCTTGGACTGAAGAACTTCTTCCTAAGATCTAGTCTGAACCTCTTCTCTTTCAGTTTCCAACCATTTCCCTTTGTCCTATCACTGGATCCCCTTGTGGAACGTCCCTCTCCAGCCTTTCAGTAGAGTCCCTCCACGTATTGGAAAGTTTGAAGATATCCCCCAGGTCTGACATTGTTCTCAGTATCCTGGATGGAATCTCCATTGTCTGTGTAATTACGTTTATGGACATGAGTTTAACTCATTAAGAAAAACACAAAAGGTTGTTCAGAGAAGGTGCAGAGATGTAATGGGTGTGATGTGATTCTCTCTCTAGCTTTTCACACTGTGCTTTCTCTTTGCTTTCTGTGGAGGAATCCAGTCAAATGATCTAAATCCAACTACTATCAGTTGTAACCCCTTCCACAATCATGAGGAATTTCCATTTGGAGATGCTGGCAATCCATAACCCACGTAGAGGATGTACCATTGGTCAGCTTGTGCATGTGCTGCTCACAGCCTCTGCTCTGGCTGGGCACGAGGACCTGAGCTCTGTTTTTATCTTCTGGTTCTTAAACAGCTGTTGGAGGGAAACTCATGCAACTGCCCGGAGTGACTCAGGAAATATAGTGCAGATCTGTTCCATCCTGGCCGTGTTCCAGCGCGAAATACGGCTGCACTGGCCAGCAGCACCGGGTGGAAATCCACACGGGGACATTCTTCACATTCTGGGGCACGTGCTGCTTACTGAAAAAAAACCCTAAAACTTTCCACTGCAAACAGGCACTGGAAAGCTTTTCCTCTCAGGCTGTCCCAGTGCCACCAGGACTGGTACTGGGAATACTGAGGTACCAGCTCCTGTGACCAGCACATCAGAAAGGAGCAGGTTTTTCTCCTGGTGCAATAAATTGTTGGAGCAGCTTTGCAAATCCTAGAATGCTCAAGGTTGGAAAAGACCTTCAGGATCATTGATTGTCCATCCCACAACCCCAGCCTACTAAACCATCTCCCAAAACACCATGTCTACCCATTTTTTGAATACAAGGAAGGAAGCAGACACGCTGTGCTCACACCCCTGAGATGTTCTTGTAAGGTCAGCTCAAAGCTCAGCCAGCCCACCACTAGGTCCCATAGTGGGTGTCAGTGCCAGAGCATGAGACAGGTTGATGCATTCACTGACATCCTTTCTCCACACAATTCTCCCATCAATTACCACATCAGGTGCTTGGCAGAGCCCCACTGGTGGTATCATTTGATTTTAAAATATTAATGCATGCAGAACTGCTTATCCACAGCTAGTGAACAGGGGCACGTGAGCAGCATGGGATGACTGTGGTAGGGGACTTGATAGCAGAGGAGAATATGGCTGAGAGGCTGATGAGGAAGAGCTTTGTGTTTTAATAGGTGCTTTAATTGCCATCTTCAGCTGCTCACCTTGCAGCAGAGGCAGACTCCACGCAGAGGAGTGGAGTATAGGACGAGCAGCAGCAGAAGCAGGGTCCAGCAAGGGAAATTCTAGTGAAATACGAAGGGAAAAATATTTACCATGACAGGTGCCCAGAGAGGATGTGAAATTCCCACCCGTAAGGATATTCAAAACTCAATTAGATGAGGCCTTGAGCAACATGCTCTGGCTTTGAAGTTCAAGCAAAACTAGTTTGATCTTATGAGTCTGTACCCACAACCTTTGGCTTTTCGAAGCTCTAATCTTACAGAATCATAGAATGGCCAGGGTTGGAAGAGACCCTAAAGATCCTGTAGTTCCAAATCCCATGCACAGGGAGAGACACCTTCACTAGAGCAGGTTACTCAGGGTCCCACCCAAGATAGCCTTCAACATTGCCAGGGATGAGGCAGCCACAACTTCCTTGGGCAACCTGGTCCAGTATCTCCCAACTGTCACTGCAAATTTGTTCCTCATGTCCAACCTCCATCTCCCCAAGTCTGGAACCCCTTCCTCTTGTCGTCTCGCTACCACCCCTGTCAAAAGCCCTTCCCCAGTTTTCTTGTAGCCCCCTTCCTTCAGAGATTGGAAGCTGTTCTAAGGTCATCTGGGAGCCTGCTCTTCTCCGGGGCTGAACAACCCAACTTTCTCAGCCTGTCCTCATAGAAGAGGTGCTGTATCATTCTGATCATTGTAGTTGCTCTTCTGTGGACCTGCTCCAGGAGCTCTATGTCCTTCTGATGTTGGAGACTCCAGAACTGGCACGATCTTGCTTGGATTTAAAGCTATTTTCCCTAGTTCTGTGGAGTTTTCCTACCTGCTGTCTGCATCATCACAAGGAGCATTTTCATTACTCCAATCTGTGATGTTACTGCCCACTTTATTCTCTACATTATTGATCTCTGAAGTTCTCATCCTTGTTACCCTGACTTCATTCGATAATAGTTGTGTAGTTAGTTATCTGTCAGCAGAGCATGTCACCAATCCCTCCCTAGAATCCTCAGTGTGGTTTGGTGTCATTTGTAGTCCTATCACTGCCTCTCCCTCACCTCTGTGTTAATTATATGAGGTGAGACATTTGTTTCACCCTCTCTGTTTACCTATTGATGCAGAAAGTGTCGTCTAAACACTTACATTTAAAAAAAATCAATAGGGGAGCAAAGGAAACTCCCTCATGTGGGTACAAGCTCATTCAAATTTTTTAGGGGATGGAAAGTGTGGAAACAGTAAAAACCTTTTAAATCAGTCTTTGGGGACTGTCCTAGAGGGTATCATATAGGAATCTTCTCTCTCATCCTAAATATCTAAACAAATACTTGGATGTCTGAGTTTCATCGGCTTCTCAGTCCCCACTATCACACGATAACCCGTTAGTGCCAAAATGCAAATGTAAACTTGGGAACTGGTGATGTCGCAACTGGGAGCTCTTGGCTCACCAGTCCTATGTGGAACTGGGGAAGCAATGAGGACAGGGTGCTGAGCAGAGCGTGGTGTTTTGGCAGCAGGATGTGGTGGAGGCGCAGCAGCCCTTTTGGGAAATACCGCACGAAATGCTGCTGCGCTGCAAGTGCAGACCTTGCCCAACCCCATGCAGGTCCTCAAGGCTCACGGGGTTCCTTCCGAGCTTGTGACATGAGCCGCAGTTGGACTTCGTTTCAAACCAGGGGCAGAATGAGTCAACGGTTTGAAAACAAAGGCACATGACTCCCCAGACTCCTGCCACCAGTCCAACGAGTTCCAGCCCAGACGATGCCTTCACGCCAGGCCAACCTCACCACCACCTCCTTTCACGGGTCCCTGGGTTGCTTGCAGCAGTCACCTAACCAGTTTGGCCAGAAGCGGTGACGTGGCTCATAGTTTCACCCACTGGTGGCACAGAAGCCAAAGTCAAATCATTTCAACTTCATCCCAGTGAACCCTGCAAGCGCTTCCAGGATCCCTGTGAGCTGGAGGAGTGTGGTGGTTTGTCCTCCACACATGAGGAGCAGAGACAGCAAAGGGCTGGATTTTCAGCGGTTCTCAGCATGTGCTGAAGGAGCCGAGAGAGGAGAAGTCTTAGATAGGCAGCCAGCTTTCTTCTCCTTCTTCTGCTGCTCTTTTTTCCTTCTTGTTTTTAATGCTGAGCACTCAGCAGTTCTCAGCAGCCGCATCTTTTGGATGCTTCAATGGTGCCTTGGACTTTTATTTTAAGCATTAGCCTGTTAAATGACTTGCCCGAGCTCACACAGGGCGTCTGTGGCCCAGCCAGCGGTGGAACCCAGCTCTCCTAAGGCTCAGGCCAGCCTTAACCACAAGACCATTCTTCCTCTTACAAAGATGATCCCGTCCCATAGGAAAAATATTCTAACAGGATTAAAAAATAATAACAAAAAAAATTGAACAAAAATCCTATAAAAATACTTAAACCTGAACAAATATTCCGAACAAGTATGTAATAATTGCTATTCAGGATCCATGCAGGGTGTAATTAAATCCATGTTCCCTAACCTTAGTTTAAAACAATCCCAATATTATTTTTAGGTCTTGGATGTGGATTTATTGCTTCTATCAGCAGCCTGTTTGGCACCCGATGCCCTCCAGAGCTCTGCGTGCCTCATCAAAGCGCTGGCAGGACCCTGTGTCTTCTGGACAGCTGCTGTAGGCTCACAGCAGCGGAGACCCAGCAGCTTCATTTCCCTTACACAGTGGCTCAGATTAAAAAACATCCTCATTGCTTCTGCTTATGGTGCTGGACCGTTAGGAAACAGGGTGCTTGTGTTACTGATAATGTAAGCAAGTCCTCTCTGATTTGTGCTCCGAGCCACAGTGTGGGATTAAGCTTTAATTCCGGAGATAGGGGTTATATAATAAAGCAGAATATGACTCCCCCCGCCATACACTCGCTGACCTTCCAGTCTAGCGAGCAGAGGGCTGCGGTGCTGAGCTCAGAGATCCACCCCGAGCACATTCCTCCTCAGGCATCATTTCATTACACCTCCTGATTTCTCATGCCAGCTCTGTGATGTGCAAGCGGTCACAGAAGCCCCAGAGAAGTTGAGTGAAGCTGGAGGTGTTGCTTCCACACGTGAAAGAGAGGGTAGACGACGTTTTCTCCGCAGTGATTGCAAATAAAGGCACGGGGCGACACTTATCTTCTGATCCCTTTTATTCCTCTTTTATTCATTGTTTCATGCTTCTGTCATTCCAGGATGGGTTGGAGGAACTAACCACAACAAAACCCTTTTTTACAAGATTTCTAACTCCATTTTGGCCAGGGAAAAGACACTCCACAAATATTTCTGGTAAACTAGAACAATGCTGCCTCTGTGAACTCAGCTTGCTCTGTCAACTCAAAAGCATCTACTTGTCCTTCCTCGTTAAACCCTTTCATCTTTCTTTCTAGAAAAAGGGTTAAATGCAACAGTGGAAAGAAGTGAAGGTGTCAAAATACCTCAGGGCAGCAAAGCCAGGATGTTCAGCCTGTTCTTAGGCTGCCTCTGGGTATCTGTTAAAGCAGCATCTCCTTTCTCATCATCCCACAAACAACACTTCAGCCCTCAATCGCCGCTTTGGCCCTGAGCCGCCAGAGCAGATGTGGCAGATGACTTTATAAAAATAGTAAACAGCAATGGCAGAGGCCAGGGTGGACAGGAGGGGAAAGGGGTCCCTACGTTGGACCTGTCAGGCAACACTGGTGACAGCAGCTCCTCGTTTGGGTTTGCTCATTGTCCTTCAGGGATGGGATTGGGCATCATCTAACCTGGCTTTCTTTTGAAACTTGCTGTAACTCCTCCTTTCCAAAACTTCAGACTCTGCCTCAGCACTGCAACTTCACGTACTTTGCAGGCTCAAAAATGCAGGTCAGGAGAGAAAACCCCTTTGCTGCTGGATTCATGCAACATCCAAAGCCACATCTGATGCTTTTCCCTGCTGGGTCAGTGGTGTGTCATGACCACCATTGGTCTTTTCTGAGGGTAGAGCATGGCAAAATTAAAAATAAAGTAAAAAAAACCCTCTGATTTGGTAACACTTGTGCTCAGTGGGATCCTTATGTTGCTGAAGGTGGCTGCTCCCTGGCTGAGACTTAGGCAGCTGATGATCCAAGTCCCACAGGCTGCTCCAAAAACGATTTGACACTGGTTGGTTCTCATGACAGTGGGCACCAAGTGAGGTTTATGCTTTGCCACAGAGATGTAGTCATGGGGAGAGGCAAAAAAAAGCACCATAAACCCAACTGTAAAACCAGAAGCCATTGCCTGTCGTTGCCTCTTTATCTCTCTGTGAAATATTCATCCAGCCTCGCTTTGCTTTGCAAACCACTGCAGCTTGGGAGCACCCGTCATCCTATCAGTTCAGTTGGATTAATTATGCTCAATCAAAAGGTTTCAGAAGGGGACAGAGATGTCTGCAGCAGTTAATCCTGCCCGTTGAGGCTGTCAGGACATTGGCATTTTACACTTCAGTACAATTGCAAGACAAATCTGCTAATGGGACGTAATCTTTCAGGGTAAACAAGGAAGCAGAGCACTAATATTCTGGCAATTGATTTATGCAGGGTAAATGGTGCAGAGTAAAAGGCTTCAGGAAGCCACGTGAGTGACAACAGCCATGAACTTGTCTGGTACTGCCTTCCCTTCCCTTCTTCAGAACAAAATAAATCATTATGTGGAGGCTGTTTTTAATTGATCTGCCAGCAGATCTCAGCTCCGGTCCCAAAGGACACCTTCTACCTGGTGGGGTCTTCTCCTCTCAGTTTTCTCTTCACACTTCTCTTTTGCTTCCCAGGGGATAAAGGGTCAGATTCCAGGGCTGTATGTGCTGCCTTGCAGATGGGGAGGCTGGAGAGTCGTGTGGCAGATCACTGGCACTTGGCAATGAGTGAGCACAGACCAAAGGGTGCTGAGGGGAGACCCCCCCACCTCTCCCCTTCCATCCTCCTGCCCAGCTCTGCTCCCTGTGGAAGACATCAATAAAGTAATCAAAAGCGAGTGCCCTGCAGAGGGATGAGTTGTGAGCTCTGAGGACTTCTTTGACCAAACAAACCTTTAAGAGCCATTTCGAATGATGCAATGGCCTTCCCATGAAACTGAAGTCTCCCAAGTGAGTGGATGGAACCTTTGCAGCAGAATTCCATGCAGACACACTTGTATCCCCATCTCACATTTCACTGGTATCGCTGGCATGTTTTTAGAACAGATGCAAGAGAAAGAAAAGTAGCTTCTGCCCTTTGCCAGGTTACTTACAGCACTGCAGCCTTGTAACTCTGCCTAGTCACTAATAGCCTCCAACAGCCTTCAGGACATCATGTTTTCATTAAGCATTTATACCAGAGCAACTGCAATTAAAGATTTATAAATCCGATTGCGTTACAGCACAACCCAGAGCAAGAATTGACCCTGAGGTCAACTGACTTCTGTTTTCTTTCCTAAGGACAATAACATGTTGGGATCAGTTATCAGTGGAAAGCACATGTGTGGCTTCTTCGTGGGTTTGCTCGGGCGGTTTTGGATTTGATGGGAGTATTTTCTTTGTGTTTGTCATGGGAAGAAGGGCCTGAGAATTAGAATAAACCAGAAACTGCAAGTCATTTAGCAGAATCATAGAGTTCCCCCAGCTGAAAAAGACCTACAGGATCATCGAATTCAACCATGAACCCAACTGCCCCAGTCCACTGCTAAACCCTGTCCCTCAGCTCCACATCTCCACAACTGTTAAACCCAGCCAAGGATGGTGATTCAACCCCTTCCCTGGGCCGCCTGTTCCAAGGCGATGAAGAAGTCTTCCCTAATATCCAACCTAAATTTCCCCAAACTCCTCTTCTTTCAGTTCTTTCAGCACAGCCGTGTGGTAGAGTTCAAGGTACTTGAGCACCTCACCTGAGCTCTGCCAGGAAGGTTGATGCAGTGAGCTGAACTCTGCTTTCCCAAGACCTAACCTCTTCCCAAACCTCCGCTGCACCCATGCAGAACGCTGTGTGGCACAGCTGGATTCCAGAGCACCTGGATCATCTTCAAACAAGACATTGTAGTGGGTATTTTGTGCCCGTTGAAGCCTGACCCAGCAACTGTTGTTGTTGAACATCCATCCACCCCCATCCCCAATTAGCACATTCCACTGAAAAGGATGGTGAAAGCAAAGGGAGAGCTATGGAATTGCACAGTGATGCTGTGCACTGATGACGTTGTTGGGATCGAGAAGGACATTGTTATTGGGTACATCTAGCCTTCTATGGCACTCTTGGAACTGAAGTTGTGTATAAATACTCTTTTCTCAGAGTAGCCATGGGATTGTACCATCCAGATTCAGTTCAGCTTGATCTCTGCTCTTTTCAAATGAGGAGGGAGACATTTACCAATTTCTTTACTAAGGCTTCACTCACTTTACACCTCAAGCTTCCTGTGTAGTCACAGAATTATAGGATCATCCTGGCTGGAAAGGACCTCCAGATCATCAAGTCCAGCCCTCCTCCCAACATCTCCCTACACCCTACACCAGCCTCACTGCAACCTCCTTTGGGGCAGCTGTAGAAAGCAATAAGGCCTCCTGTCAGCCTCCTCTTCTCTAGACTTCCTCATCGAGAAAGAGGACAGACTTCAAACCAATTCAGCTCTTCACTACCCTTAGTAGAGCTGGTGGATCACCATGACCATGTTTTGGCTCAGAAAGCAGCTGCATTCTATTCATGGGCATATTTTTTCCTAGTTGTTAAGACTGGGGTTATCCTTTCTGCTCCATGAGAAAGTGCCCCTGTGGATCTCATCTGCTCCCTCTCCATGAGTACTAAATTCTCTGTGCATGATAAAAACTCTCTTCGTTCTCTCTGAATTTAGAGTTTCAAGGATTTTGCTTGTAGCCCAAGGTTGTGGGGGGCAGGGGTGTGAATTGCTCAGACGCCACAACACCCTCTCCAGACCGAGAGATCCACGCTCTGCCTGTCAAAAACCAGCACTGAGTCTTTTCCCTTTGATTTGTACCTCAGCTGCCTCTCCCTAGGGATCAGTGATAACATTTTGACTTGTGACAGATGCTTCCTTCAGAAGGATATTTTCCAGGCTGATTTTTTTTCCCCCCATAAAAATAGTGTCTTTTCATATGAAATGAGTTATTTTAGCTGTTGGGGGGGTGAGGGGGGTGGGAATGGTGGCATCCTTGAAAGTTTTTTCTTTTGATTAAAAATGTCCAAAAAAATATCATTCTAAAGTAATTAACATGTGTGTTATTGGATGTACACTGATGATTACATTATAGGACTGGTTATCAAAGGATTACAGCTAAGAGGTTTAATATTCTCCAGCTGATCCTGTAGCAAATTAATCTGCTCTGACCTTTCGTGTTCTTTGTTATGTCACCATAGTATCAGTGCAGCTACATCATCCCTTACCCCCTTTTTTGGTGAAGTTGCAGCAAACAAGTAGGGAATCTCAGAAAGCTAGCTCTTAGGGGAAAGGCCAATGAAGCAAAGCCTTGGCTTGGTCGCCCGAAGTGATGGGTTGAGGGAAGGAGACGTGAATCACAAACTGTCTCACCTCAGCCAACCTTGTTCTGGGCACAGTAAACTGTGAAGAAACCCACTGCTCTGTAGGGTTAGGTCCAGGATGAGATAAAAGTGAGAGCTGCTTGGCACCACGTACATGTTCTATGAAGTGTCTTGTCCCTAGAAATAAAGCAAATGATGAGGCAAATCGCTGGCATCAGGCTGTCTCACACTCGGGTCTGTCATGTTTAATCCCCCAGAGTCCGAAACCTCACAATGAAGTGTTTCGGTATGGCAACGCCATCCCTCAGCCGTGAGGTCATGCCGAGTGGATTAGAACCGCGGCGCAGTGGATTCAGACTTCACAGATAAGAGAAGCTGCACACTGACAGATTTCGGGGCTTTTTGGCTGACTCAGCAGAGAACAAAGGACTGAGCCAATTAAGTCACTGACATCTGCTTTTGCCTACTTCTGCTCACCTCCACGTAGAGCAGTTTTAGTAGGAATGTGGTACTGCTCTCAGAAGGATGTGTGTGTGACTGATCAGTCCCTGAAAGGGGCTCTCAGAAGGCTGGAGAGACTGTTCACAAGGGCGTGGAACAATAGGATGAGGGGTCATGTTTTGAAGGTGGAAAAGGGCAGATTTATGTCAGACATGAGGAGAAAGCTCTTGATTCTGAAGGTAGGGGATCCCCGGAACGCGCTGCCCAGAGAGGCGTTGGTGTCCCCGTCCCTGGAGTCATTCAAGATCAGGCTGGATGGGGCTCGAGGCAACCTGGTCTGGTGAGTGATAGCCCTGCTTGGTGTAGGGGTGTTGGACTGGATGCCCTTTGGAGGTCCTTTCCAACTTTATGATTCTATGAATTTTCCTGTGGGTAGTGTTCACACACATCGGTGCTCACAGTCAAACATAGGATCAAACACACCATTGCAGCGCCACAGACTCCAGGGTTTTGTGATACCAAGAGAACATCCAGCAAGCTCTCCGGGAAAAAGAGCCTGAGCCAACTCTGTGCAAGGTGCAGGCCTTGCTGAGAACCACGGATGTGCAGAACCCAGCCACCTCCAAGGTTTTGCCCCCTGTGGGACACTGATTTCTCTCTTTTCTGGACAGTCCACCAGGACTTAGGAATTTGGGTGTAGAAGGGCTAATTCTACACTCTCCCTGGAGAAGATTCTTTGTCTGACACAGTTTCAGCATTCCCATCCAGCTGCTCTATCAGAGCAGGCTCCTCCACTTTACTTTTCCTTCTTGCTCTGCCTCTGGATTGCCCATTGGGTAGGGAGAACACAACTACAGCAGAACGAATTGCTACCCTAAACGCCTTGTTCCTAAGGAAGAAAATATTCATGTTTCCTAGGAAACTTCAAGCATTCTTCGGCACAAACAGAATCTTGGCATATCTCAGGAGCTAAGGCTTCTCTTCCATCACAGGAAAAATATACCCTGGCAAGTTTATCAGACCTTTTCCCTGTAGCCTCTTCCTGGAAAGGGAATTAGACCTGCATTGTTCCCTTCATTTAGCTAAGCCTCCAATTTAAAATGATTGCAGGGTTACCTACAGCAAAAAGCACCTGCCTCGTGACCCTGAGGAGCTGCAACACCATCCAAGGCTCACGATGAATGATTGCAAAGAGGAAGGGAGCCAAAATGATGATGTGGTCTAGTAGCCTGCTAAATGTTCTTCTTATGAAAGCATCTTACACTGATCTACCTTATGCCAAGACCAGTGGAAGTCTGTGGAATACAGGGCTACGTTCTTCTCCCTTTAATTTACAGTTTGGGAGTTGGGTGTTTGGTCTAAGTTAATTATCCTAAGTCAGCCTCTTTGGGCACTTGAGAGTTAAAAGACATCTGTGAAGATGATTTGCACCACCAGGCTGAACAAATCATCCCTTTTTCTCGTAGCTGACTCTAAATGGAGCCTGGGAGTCCATCTGAGACACAGTGTCCAGCTCTTAGATGTTGAATATTATCATAGAATGGCCAGGGTTGGAAAGGACATTAAAGATCATCCAGTTTCAACCCCCCTGCACAGGCAGGGACGTCTTCACTAGATCAGGTTACTCAGGACCCCAGTCAGCCTGGCCTTCAACGCTGCCAGGGATGGGGCAACCACAACATCCTTGGGCAACCTGGTCCAGCATCTCCACACCCTCACAGCAAAGAATTTGTTCCTCATGTCCAACCTAAATCTCCCCTCTTCAAGTCTGGAACCCTTTCCCCTTGTCCTCTCACTACTACCCATGTCAAAAGCCCTCCCCCAGCTTTCTTGTAGCCCCCTTCCTTCAGAGGTTGGAAAGCTGCTTTAAGGTCACCTGGGAGCCTGCTCTTCTCCATGGTGAACAACCCCAACTTGCTCAGCCTGTCCTCATGGAGGAGGTGCTCTGACCCTTTGATCATTTGAGTTGCTCTCCTCTGGACCCATTCCAGGACCTGTGTCCTTCTGATATTGGGGACTCCAGAACTGGACCCAGTACTCCAGGTGGATTCACACAAATGTCTACAGAGAGGTTCTTGACAAGAAGCTGCACTTAGAACAGACCTATTTTTTCTTGCCAAAAATTGTATTAACTTCCCTTTTTCTTCTTTGCTTTGCTGTCTCCTCTGTTCTGTTCGCTCAGGACTTGTCACTGGTCATTACACTGAAGTGTTTGCATTGCAAACTGGAGTAAGTGTAGAACTCCTGGTGTGGAATGAAAACATGAACCGTGGGGTGCAACCTTCTGAACAGTGACTATGATACGTGAATCAGAAGGGCTGAAAACACACGCCCAGTGTAAGATCCTCCAGTTATGCAACAGTGTGGAAGAAACGAGGTGTTTCTTCAGACTCTACTCTTTAATTTGCCAAAAGGAGTTGATTGCCCAAGACCATGGGCTGCCAGGAAATGGATGATGTTCTGTTCTGCTTTCATATGGCAACCTGAAAACACTAATAAATAGGATTTATTCTGACTGATGCCTTTTCAACAAGTATTTCTACACAATTGCAAGCACCTATAAATGGATCCAAATTTTCCCAGTTTGCCTCTCAGCATTCCATTTGGTTGATAGTAAGGATAATAAATTCACCTTATAAAAGCCCCGATAGTGCTATTGTTAGCATTGTGCTCATTTCCTTTTTACAGATTCTTGGGTTGGGTTGCATAGAAGACTGGAAAAATTTAATTGTTTGTACTGAAATTGTCTTTGCTACTAGTTGTAAGGAGCAGCTGGCTGGGTAAATCAATCTGGGGAAATTTAAGCTGCAAAATGGGAGTCTTCCACAAAGCAAAAACCATTTCATAGTGTCATAAAATCATAGAATCATTAAGGATTGGAAGGGACCTTGAAAGATCATCTAGTCCAATCCCCCTGCAACAGCAGGATCACCTAGACCAAGTCACATCGGAACACATCCAGGTGGGTCTTAAACATCTCCAGTAAAGAAGACTCCACAACCACCCTGGGCAGCCTGTTCCACTGCTCTGTCATCCTCATTGTGAAGATGTTCCTTTTCATATTTATGTGGAACCTCCTATGTTCCAGCTTACACCCATTGCCCCTCGTCCTATCACTAGATGACATTGAGAAGAGTCTGGCTCCATCCTCCTGACACCCACCCTTCACATATATATAAACATTAATGAGGTCATCCCTCAGTCTCCTCTTCTCCAAGCTCAAGGGACCCAGCTCCCTCAGCCTCTCCTCATAAGGGAGGTGTTCCACTTCCTTCATCATCCTCATTGCCCTACGCTGTACTCCCTCCAGCAGCTCCACATCCCTCTTGAACTGAGGGGCCCACAACTGGACACAGAGTAGAGAGGGAGAAGAACCTCTCTTGATTTGCTAACCACCCCTATTCTGATCCACCCCAGGATGCTGTTGGCCCTCTTGGCCACAAGAGCACACTGCTCGCTCATGGTCATCTTGCTGCCACCAGGACCTCCAGGTCCCTTTCTCCTACACTGTCCAGATGAAGAGTCTACACTTACCCTTGATATACTTCATTAAATTTCTCTCTGCCCATATCTCCAGCCTGTCCATGTCTCGCTGAATGGCAGCACAGTCTGCAGTGGTGTCGGCAACACCACCCAGCTTTGTGTCATCAGCAAACTTGCTGACAGTGCATGCTAATCCCTCATCCAAGTCAATAATGAATAGACTGAATAGGACTGGTCCCAGTACCAGCCCTTGGGGGACTCCACTAGAGTTTGGCTGCAAGGATGCTGTGTGAGACTGTGTCAAATGCCTTACTGAGGTCAAGACAGACCACATCCACCACTCTGCCATCATCTATCCACCTGGTTATGCCCTCATAAAAGGCTATCAGGTTAGTTAAGCATGACTTTCCCTTTGTGAAACCGTGCTGACTGTCCCTAATGACCCTCCTATCCTTGATGTGCCTGGAGAGAGCCTCCAGAACAAATCGGTCACTTCCTGAACCAACTTCTTGTTTAAGTGATTTCTGCAAAAGAGTTTGAGTCATAAAATCATAGAATCATCACGGCTGGAAAGGACTTCCAGGATCATCAAGTCCAGTCCTCATCCTGCCATCTCCTTAGACCATGGCCTCAAGTGCTCTAGCGACTCATTTTTAAACACCTCCAGGGATGGTGACTCTATCCCATCCCCGGGCAGCCTGTTCCAGTGCCCAGCCACTCTCTCAGGAAAGAAGTTCTTCCTTAGATCAAATCTAAACTTCCCCTGATGTAACTTGAGGCTGTTGATGCAACTTGTGGCTGTTAGTGGAGTGCAGTCAAGCTCAGATCCCACAAACATGGGGTGTGCATAAAAATTGTAGTGGGGAAGGAAAGTCTGGTTTAATATCTGTTATCAGAAAAAAAGGCAACAAAAATTTTGTGTGTTCTGGGATTATTCTGCTGATAGCTGAAAACTGACACAGGCTCTCACCCATCACCTTCACCAGTGCTCTGCTCAGTCACACCAGTTGATGACTGAGTCTTTGGTCACTCGAGAGCTGCCTAAACTCAGGAAAGTTAATTAAGAATAACAGAGTCTCTCCTGCAGACAGTGGGACCTTTGTTTCTTTAGTTCTTCTAGTAAATACTTTCTTTCTGCAACCAGAGCTCCTATACTGATTTGTGTTACGAGAGGAACTTTCCCTTATAACTAATTGATCAATTACTTAGTTAATTACTTAGTGATGCGGTGGCTCAGGTGTGTTGCAGCATCGAGAAGATAATGATCTCTGACTAAGTGTATGGTTTGTACCTGCTGGTATCTCTGCTCAAGACATGGGGGCTATGTTTGAACCCAAGAATCATAGAATCCTTCAGGTTGGAATAGATCCTTGCGATCATGAAGTCCAATCCATAACCCAACTCTACCAAGTTCACCACTAGACCAGATCTCTACACACCACATCTAAACAATCTTTGAATACATTCAAGGATGGTGAGTCAGTCCCCTCCCTGGGCAGTCTGTTCCGATCCCTGACCACTCTTTCAGTGAAAATATTTGTCCTAATGTCCAGCCTGACCCTCCCGTGGTGCCCCTTGAGGCCATTTGTCTGGGATGTGAAGGAGATGGGGAGGAATTTCCCATCCCTCAGTCTGATTCTTCTTCTCATCACAAACTTTGCATTTTGAAGTGGTTTTGGAAGTTTTATTTATGATGTTTTAAAAAAGAAAACATTAAGTAGGAACAGCATAGCATATACCCATTTGCTGTGGCTTTTGAGGATGGGTTCTGCAGGGTTTTCCTCCCTTCCCTCTGGCTCCATCAGGGCTGCAACTCATCCGCCCGTTTCGGGCAAGGCCAGCTGTGGTCTCAGCAGTGTCTATGAGCTACCAAGAAGCTTCTTCAGAAAATGACTCTTATTGACCCACAGAGCCGGTGTGTCTTCTTCTCCCTGTGCCCCTGATTTATCAGAATTATAATTTTCTATTAAAAAAACAACACAGCCTCTACTTTCAAATTTGTGAAGTTTCTGTAGATAAATTCCCCATTAATAGGATGTCTGCTTACAAGAACTGATGTGGCTTGGTGCTGACACTACTGGAGAAGCCACTCAATTACCTTGATTCATGTTCTCTTGCTTTTATGGAACCCAAGAGCAGCCTGACCACCCCACTGTGAGCTGCTCGTAGCCGCCTGAGATCACACGATTCCATTGCATCATCTGTGCAACACTCAGGAAACACGGAGATTTTCCTATCCTACTACTCAAGGGGTTTTGTAAAGCAATGTTCAGTTGATGGTGAAGAGCATTTTACCTGTTGTCTAAAAACCCTGTCGATGCATGGGTTACTATTTGAACCATTTCATCAAGACCTGTGTTCTTGTACCATCTCCACAAAATCACAGTATCACAGAACATTAGGGATTGGAAGGAACCTGAAAAGATCATCCAGTCCAATCCCCCTGCCACAGCAGGGTCATCTAGATCCAGTTGCGCTGGAACATGGCTAGGCGGGTTTTAAACATCTTCAGAGAACAAGACTCCACAACCACCCTGGGAAGCCCCTTCCAGTGCTCTGTCACCCCCACTGGGAAGAAGTTCCTTCTCAGACTGATGTGGAAACTACTATGTTCCAGCTCGAACCCAGTGCCCCTCATCTTGTCATTAGATGCCACTGAGCAGAGCCTGGCTCCATCCTTCTAACACCCGCCCTTTCCATATTTATCAACATTAATGGGATCACCACTCAGTCTCCTTTTTTTCCAAGCTGAAGAGATCCATCTCCTTCAGCCTTTCCTCATCAGGCTGATGCTCCACTACCTTCATTATCTTTGTGGCTCTGCGCTGGACTCTCTCACAGTTCCGTGTCCTTCTGGAACTGAGGAACTCAGAACTGGACACAATATTCCAGCTGTGGTCTCACCAGAGCACAGTAGAGAGGGAGAAGAGACTCTCTTGATCTACTAACCACTCCCCTTCTTATGTACCCCACGATGCCTTTGGGCCTTTCTTTGCCTCAAAGGCCCATTGCTGGCTCACGGTCATCCTGCTGGCCACTAGGACCCCCAGGTCACTTTCTCCGACACTGCTCTCCAAATATTTCCCATCCAACTGATTCAGGGTCTAGTGCAGCATTTTTAGAAAAATGACTTGCATTAAGATGAAGTGATTTTGGTTCATTTTGCTTGTAGCTACCATTTCCGTGAGGAAATCCTATGGCAGCAGTTCACTGTAGCTCCAGTTGGATGTTCGAGTAGGATTAATTCTCTCTGGCCATCTCAGTTCTTGATGCTACCTTTTAGAACCTGCCCATCTTCCAGCAAAAATCAGTGCTTTGAGTTGAGCATTTAATCTTCTTAACCAAAGAAAAGGCTTTTTTGGAGTGAACACCAACCAGAACATTTCTAAAAATTCATTAACCCACCCAGACGAAAATCTCTTCTCTTTAAAGAAAGGGCATTTTTTAAATTCCCATTAGAAGCTGCACCGCACGCAGCCCCGTTTCACTCCCTAAAAGCCACCCTAATGGATTTTTGTGCAGAGGTTTGTCCTTTGCTCTGAGCAATGAGTTTCAATTAAGCATCTTCTAGACCTTTTTTTTTACCGTGTCTGGCTGATGATTTCCAAAAAATAGTAGTAATTTAAAGAAATCCCACAGTAACGCAGCTCATTTTCCAAAGACTTCTGTTTTTACTGTTAATTTTTAACAAATTCTAACAAATTCCTGGACACTCAGGAGCTTGAAGCCAGCGTCAAGATCTGTCAGGGCAGGGTTTCCTCTTGTTTTGAAGATAACACTCTTCAGTCACCTTTAACTACTCTCAGCTCGGGATCATAAAGCACAGAAGGACATGGAAAAAGTCAGGGTGCTGTTTCCCAGGTGAAAAAGCAAGGAACTGGTGCTTGAGCACCAAGCAGGTTTGTGTCATGGTTGATCAGCTCTCGTTTTCACCTCTAACATATAACACAAACGACTTATATCTCGTGTCTTTCTAGCTGTAACTGACCTGCTTTAACCTGGCTACTCAATACCCTGGGTTTTATCTTCCCAACACAATAGCCGCAAGAAGTCCCTTCTTTCCCCTCCACCTTTTTCTTCTCTTCCTATTCAACTTGGGCAGCACTGGGGAGAATGGAAAAATTAATTGATTTTCCCTAATGATGTCTCAGCGAGGGGATCGGGTTCACCATGGATGGCAGCTGCAGTTTAATTTGTGAGTGAGCAGTTGCCAATTCAACGCTCGTGGGGTTATGGCACCTGACCACGATGCTGGAACGGTGCCTGCCTGCTGCACTTCAGAATTAACAGTCAAAAAACAGTCTCAAGAAAGTCTAGCATCTGTGTGGATGTCAAGAAGGGAGGGAGAAAGGAGATCCATCCTTACTTTTTTATTAAAATAACAAATAACAGGATTTATGCTTTGTGATCTATCCTTATTTCTTTATGAAAATAACAACTAACTAAGGGATTTGTCAATGGACATCCATCCTTATTTTTTACAACATTAATAAATATGGGAGTTTTTAACAAAGATCCATCCTTATTTTTTACAAAAATTATATTACGTCATTTATCAATTGAGACCTATCCTTATTCTTTATGACATTAATAAATATGCAAATTATTAAGATATGTCCTTATTTTTTATGGAAATAATAAATGTCAGATTTATTAATGAAGACTCGTCTTTATTTTTTCTCAAAAATAATATATATGAGATTTATCAATGGAGATCCATCCCTATCTTTTATGAGAATAATAAATATCAGATGTATTGAGATTCATCCTTAATTTTATACAAAATTAATAAATATGGAAATTATTAATGGAGATCCAACCTTATTTTTTATGGAAATAATGGTGGGTGTCAAGAGAATGGAGCCAGGCTCTTCTCAGTGGCATCTAATGATCGGACAAGGGGCAATGGGGGTGAGCTGGAACACAGGAGGTTCCACATACAGACTGCGCACGTGGGTTGTGGAGTCTCCTTCCCTGAAGATGTTTAAAACCCGCCTGGATGTGTTCCTGTGAGACTTGGTCTAGGTGATCCTGCTCTGGCAGGGGGATTGGACTAGATGATCTTTCGAGGTCCCTCCCTATCTCTAATGTTCTATGTGATCAATATGAGATGCCACCCAGTGAGGGTGACAGAGCAGTGGAAGGCGCTGCCCCGTGGGGTTGTGGAGTCTCCTTCTCTGGAGATGTTTAAAACCCACCTGGACATATTCCTGTGCGTCTGGATCTAGGTGACTGTGCATTGGTGGGGGGTTTGGATTCAATGATCTTTTGAGGTCTCTTCCAATCCCTAATCTCTGTGATTTTGTGAAATTGAAACAGAAACTCTGAGGAAAAAGAATCAATTCGAAGTGATCAATAATCTAACAAGGCAGGAAAATATCAAATTATTAGAATTCTTAGCATGTAGAACCAGGTTCTTCATTTAAAAGGGACAATTTCAGCCTGATGTGTTTACTCAACCTAAAATCTTAAGCCTTAAAAAAAAGAGGTGTGTGTAAATATAGTGGAGGTCTGGGTCGTTGTGTTTCTTACTCTAATACTCCACGTGTTTCAACATGAGTCATTTATGTTCCAGGAGATGCTTAGCTGCTCTTAGAGAACAATAAAACGTGTGTTTTAGGTGTCCCTGGACTAGACAGGAGAAGCCAGCCTTTGGCCCGTTCGATTTTTCCATCTGAAATCATTAATATTTTGCAATCTGGACGACACGGTGGATGTTTGTACTCTGAAATGTCAGCCAGCATCTTACAATTTCACGTACTTGTCATCATTTTACAGGCTTCAGGTTCACATTGCAAACTGGCAGGGATCCTTTTCAGGTCACCTAAGTATTCCCTTTATTTTTTTTAATCCTCTTTTTCTTACATTTCAAGGAAAGTGAAGATGCGAAGGGTAGTTCCAGGCAAATATATCATCATCTAGATATTGCAAGGTCAGGTTGTCCTGCAAACCCTGGGGGCAGGCTGGGCTCTTGCATGTCAGATGGAGCTATGGAACACCAAGGACAGTGGAAAACTTGAGTTACACGCTGCAGAGATGATGCCTAGATGAAGGGATATAAGGGGTGAATCACAGACGAGGCTCTGGACTAAAGACTTCACCACTAAGTTCAGAAAAGGTGGGAGGAAGAACCTGTGCAGAGCTATTATGAGCTAAAATAACCAAAGCAAAAACTCCCTCTCATCTCCAACAACTGGCAAGTTGCCTCCAAACTCCTGTGTTTTCCCTGAATTTGTAAATCCTCCTTTTTCACTGAAAATGCATTTTCTTGCACATGAAGAGGGAATTCCAGGACCACGTCAGAGCAGAGCTCCGACAGCGTGAGCAGTGTGTGGTGTGAGACAGGCTGCTGCCTGAGCTCCCCTGGCAAATGTGGGGAGCACAGATGTTCAAACCACAGCTGCTCTCGTGCCCTCTGAGCATTTTGAAAGGTTTGCTCTTCTAGAAAATGAGACCATTTGTCAGGTTCCTACACCACAAGCACTTTAAATAAAACTCCAAACGCTCCAAACTGCTATTTCCATTGGTTCTTTTCTTTGTCCTGGGTTGAAGGGAGAAAACTCTTCTAAGTCACCAGGACAGGAAAGAGGGGGAGGGCTGGTGCAGTTCAGCTATTCTGCTCTTCTGGCAGAGCTGGTAGTTCTCCTTGGCATAAATGTTGCCCAAACCTACATAAAAGCTTTCTGTGTCCAAACACCCGTTACTTGGCTGCTCTGAGCTCTGAAAGCGAGAGGATTTCTCACGTGAGGTTTGGTATGGTCCTGGATTCGAGGGGAATGGCTGTACGCTTGACACTCCTGACATGTATGGATAGCACAGGCGGCTTGCTTTTCCAAGCCAACACCATGAAGAAGAACCTTTTGTAAGCACTTGCTGTTGTTGTGACATCTCAGCTGTGCAGCTGTGCAGCAGTGCCGGTGCCAAGGAGATGAAATCATCAACTTGTTTGAATTCTTGCTTTTATCAGAGCAGAGCTGCTATCAGAATGGCAGGACTAACTCCTCGCGAGGTTAAATGGTTTTAATTCGTCCTTTGTAGGAATCTTTAGACTTGACTGTCAGATAACATTTACTTCACACTGATCCTCTTCAAAGCCTTTCACCAAGAGCAGATCTCTTGGACAGTCCTCCTGCAAGCCCTGCATTACTGAGCTTCCCTTTACTGCACAGACAAGCTGGCAGGTGGTCTGCTTTTTCAGGTCTAGAAGTCACACCTGGAAAATGCATCCCAGACATGATTCAGCCAAACTGATCCTTGGATTCATGCATTCAGGGTTAAACACAGCTTGTTCCTGCTTTTACCTAAAAGTGCATCCAGTGCCAGACAAAACATCAAGACATTTAGCTTAGGAAAAAGGACACTGAGGGGTGACCCCATGAACGTTGATAAATATGGAAAGGATGGGTGTTAGGAGGATGGAGCCAGGCTCTGCTTGGTGGCATCCAATGATAGGACAAGGGGCAACGAGTGTGAGCTGGAACAGAGGAGGTTCCACATCAATCTGAGAAGCAGCAACTTCGTGGTGAGGGTAACAGACCAGTGGAAGGGGCTGCCCAGGGGGTTTGTGGAGTCTCTTCTCTGGAGACATTTAAACTCGCCTATGCATGCTCTTGTGTGACTGGATCTAGGTGATCCTGCTGTGGTGGGAGGATTGGACTGGATGATCTTTTGAGGTCCCTTCCAATCCCTAATGTTCTGTGATTTTCACTAGAGAATGTTTGGGTTAGCATTAGGTTTTGTCTGTGTTAGGGTTAGACTAAGACTAGTTAGAATAGGACAAAGATTCCCTTAACCAGGCTTTAAAGCCCCGAGTGCCGAAGTCTGAATTTGGGCCTTGGGTAGATTCAGTAGCATCTCCTGCATTCTCAGTTCTCTGACACTCTCTGTCTTCCCTGTGGATGTCTTGTTCATCTCAGTTAACTCAGCAGGGGAGATGTAGAGCTAAGGACTACTGGGCTTAAGAAAGATGGACAAAGGCTGACCACAAAAATGAGCGAAAGCCATTATACTGATAGGTCTCGGAATTCATCTCTCTCCCCCAGAGTATTTGGAAGAAGGAGGAGGAGGAGATACCTTCACACTCTCATAACAGCAAGAGGGGGAAGATCCAGACTTAAACCAGGGTGTCTACAGCAAAATTTTCTCTCTACATCCTGAACTATTTGTTAGGTGTCAAGAGAACCAGCTGCCATGTCCCGTACGGGTTGTATCACGGCAGGAAGTTTAGCTCTGACGTCTCTATCAGTATGAAATAAGGTATCAACCAGGGTTTTGTTTATACCAGGCTCTTTTTTTGTGGCACCAGCAGTCCAGTGGAAGCGGAGCTGTACTTCTGCAGCAAATTGTGTCACCACGGCAGTCGCTGTAATCCCCGGGGGTTTAATATGTGTTTGTAGCTTTCCTGTATGGCTGCAGATCTTCCTTGTAATGAGTAAAACACAAATATTCCCAGAAAGGGAGAGATGTGTGGCTCAGCAAACCCTTTGCAGAGGGCCAGAAGGCACTAAGGAATGGAGCGAACAAAGGGAGGAGACAGCTCGGAGAAGATGCTGGGGGGAAAATCGTTCACGAATCTTGTGGAATAAGGAACTTTGCCTCCGGGAATCTTCCTCGTGCTACAAATATTCCTCTCTTTATAAAAAATACTGAATGAAGGTGCTGGGACTGCAGTGGGACAGAGAAACTCATAGCAAAAAGTGTTTAGTGACCTTCTGCATTGCATTTCCCAGCCCGGCAGTGCTGAACTGGAGCAGACTGGTGCTGTTTGAGAAGAGTCTGCAGACAACAGACAGAAGCGTTTGCTACATCCACAACCGCCGGATTCTACGTGGAAGAGTAATAAAATGCAAAGTACATAACTGAGCTCCACATAGCCTGGTCTGGCTGCTTGCCCTTCTGCCTCTGAATTGCTTTTTGAATCCCTGCCCTGCCCAATACAAGTGAAATTATTCTAATTATACAGTTTGAAAGAGTCCCTGGTGACACGCTGGATACTGATCATTTCCTAGTTCACTGCAAAACAATTTCACACAGAACACAGATTACACAAAGGGTCATGAGCTCAGAGAAACTGTCTTGAAAGCTCTTTGTAGTCTCGCCGAGTCTAGGTCACAGTTGGGTATGGATTAAAGGAAGATGATGAATCCTCTGTTATTTTCAGAGTAACCTCCGAGATAGTTTATTCTTCTTCATCTCAGAACTTGCATCCTCTGAAGAAACAGAATTAGATCTGCTCCTTACTTTACTCCATTCTTGAATGGATGGCGAATTAACCGGGTTGAGCCTCTCGATGCTGTTTATCAAGATGGACCAAAGCCAAGCCTCAGAGCCCAACAGCACCCTACCCAAAGGAAGCCCAAAGCTGGATCAAGACTTCGTACCTAATTTCCCTTTTAAATGACCCAAACACAAATTTTAAGGACATTTTCATCAACACTTGATGTAGTTTGAATTATTAAGAGGACCTATGGAAGAGTCACAGTCTGAACCTCAGGAGATAAAACACAGATATAAGGATCTGGCTGCTCTTCAAGAAGCTTTTTCCCAGACTTGTGCAACAAAGACTGTTTTGGTCAGCACTGTGGTATAAATTAGCCATCTGAACAAGCACAGGGAGATGGATTTAGTACCTTCAGTCATCATCTGCTGTCCCTGCAAGTGATGATCCCAGCAGACCCAGGCAATGACAGTTTTAGAGAATCATCTCCCTCATCCACAAAAATAGAGAGAGAATGTGGGGTTTTTCCACATCAGCTGCCTCATGCTCTGAAATCTGTTAGGGACCTGGCAGTACTGGTTGCCAACTAGTTGAACAGGAGCCAGCAGGGTACCCAGGTGGACTGGAAGGCAAATGGCATCCTGGCTTGGATCAGCAGTAGTGTGGCCAGCAGGACTGGGCACATCATTCTCCCCCTGTCCGGCACGCTGGGGAGGACTCCCCTCGAGTACTGGGGGCAGTGCTGGGCCCCTCACTTCAAGAAAGAGATTGAGGGGCTGGAGCAAGTCCAGAGGAGCAACGAGGCTGAGGAAGGGAAGGGAGGGAAAGGCTGATGGTGACAGGCTGAGGCAGCTGGGGGTGTTTAGCCTGGAGAAGAGGAGACTCAGAGGGGGACCTTTTCCCTCTCTCCAGCTACCTGAGTCATAGTCAGGTGGGGGTCAGGCTCTTCTCCCAGGCAACCAGCGCCATATGAGAGGGCAGGGCCTGAAGCTGCCAGGGGAGGGTTTGGTTGGATGTTCGGAAGCCCTTCCTCACAGAAAGAGTGATCAGACCCTGGACTGGACTGTCCATGGCAGTGGTGGGGTCCCCATCCCTGGAGGTGTTGAAGGACATGCTGGCTGTGGCCCTCAGTCCCTGTTGTGGCCGTTGGGGTGATGTTAGGTCCTGGTCTGGGCTGGATGAGCTCAGAGGGCTTTGCCAGCCTCAATCATTCTGGGATTTTGTGATGTCTGAACGTGTGTCTGTCACTAGAGTTTGCTGCAATGTAGCTCATAAATGCACGGCCGACTATATAAAATGGCGTTGTTAGTCATCACGGTCTGTAGGATAAAATGGGGATGAAACCTGCCCTTTGAAAAGCTGGTGTTAAATCTTTTTGCAGGGGGCTGTTCGATTATTTGCTGTTGTCAAGCTTGAAGTTTCATCAAGATCTTGGAAATGGAAAGTTGTCAGCAAGTTTCACTGGCAGCACTGGGCTTCCCATCATGAAAAAGATCCCCACAATGGGGTCTTGGTCTGTAATGCTGCGCTCACGAGATTTGACTAAACAGGGATCATCAAAGGAATTGAAACTGGAAACGAGACTAAAACTGTGTTTGCTGCCGGGGTAGCGACTCTGATCGGCCAGCAAAACAACCTCAGTACTGACAGAGTGTTCCTGCTCACTGCTTGTGTTTGTGAGAGCCTTGTTCCAGCTTCCTGATCTCCTCCTCTTTGTTTGGTGTTTTGGGTTTCAGTTCCAGTGTTGCAAGGAACTAGAAAGAGAAAAAAAAAACTACCACAGGGTAACACTATTGTCCATGGCATGTGCTGACTTGGGTATTTTGGGGAGAGCTTTGAGCTTTGGGAAGTCTGAAGTCAGAATAACTTTCCAAAATCTACATTTTTACCACAAAGAAAAACCCCAAAAACAAAAACCCAAAATCTCAAATAAAAAAGTCCTAAAAGAGAAGAGTGCTTGAAAAGATGAAAAGAAATGCACTGGCCCTTCAAACTCAGAGACAAAACTCAGTTGTTTCTGATAGGGCCAGGGGTGCACCCGGACATTTTAGAGAACAAGGCGGATGCTTTTAAATGACTTCCAAGTTTATCTTAGATGGGCAGTAAGCGGTTTAGGTGAGGCCAAGGTGGTCCAACACAGAATGTCCAGTTGCTCTTTTCTGGGCTGTGTGTGTTGGCTCTTTTTGATTTTAGGAGTCCTCTCCACTCCGTTTTTCCAGTTGCAGTGACAAAGAATTAGGAGAGAGTGATGGGTTGCTCTTTATTGCAGAAAATATAGGGGCCCTGTGCTCAGCATTGGCCGTTTGGATCTTCTGGAGAAGAATAAAACCCCAAAATAACATTGGATCCTACAACTGGTGACCGCAGAGCTTACAGAGCCAGCTTCAATCTTTCCCAAACCCTTGAATCCTTCGCGCTCCAGCTTACAACTGCTAAAGCAGAGCTGAGCAGAGGACTCAGAAATATGGGTTTTTCTATATTAAACCCGGGCTGGATGTTTTAGTGAACTTGTCTCTTTCCTAATAAATATTTTTCCCCTAAAATGATGGAATTCTCTGTTTCATTTCAAACCGTGTCTTCGCCCCCGGCTTCAGGAGGAGCAATGCTTTTTTAATGTGGAAATTTCACGCACAGGTCCTTTCTCTCTCTCCTTTGTGCCAAATCCCATTTTATGTTTCTTCAAGATTTATTTATTGATGTTTTCTTGGCCCACCTGCTGAGTTACACAACTACATCTCACAGATGGGATGTAACCACCAGTTTCAAAAACCTTTTGGAGAAGGGACTGGAAGCAGCCAAAGACGTTTTATCAGTATCACGCTGATTTATTTAGCACATACGGTGATTTACTACAGACTTTGGTTCCTGCTTGAAGAATTTGCTTCTTTTTGTTTGTTTTGGGGTTGTTTTAATCTTCCTTTATATTTTGGGTCCCTTCTGAAAAGCCGACACATAGAACCACTATTGTTTTCTATTCTAATCTTTTTTCGGCTTTAAATCATAAATCATCTCCAATAAATCAAAACTTTCAGTGGAAACATGAGGAGGAAACTTTCCCTCTTTCTTTCCAACAACTCCTGGCTACATGACACCATAAATGGTTCTTCTTACTATTATTATTCTGTTTTCTGCTTCTGTTTGATTTCTAATTAAGAAACTAATGGAACAAGAGAAACAAAAATCTATACGTCTTCATAGAATCTTAGTATGGCCAGAGTTGGAAGAGACCTTAAAGATCATCCAGTTCCAACCCCCCTGCACAGGCAGGGACACCTTCACTAGATCAGGTTACTCAGGGCCCTAGTCAATCTGGCCTTCAACACTGCCAGGGATAGCACAGCCACAACTTCCTTGGGCAACCTGGTCCAGCATCTCCACACCCTCACAGCAAAGAATTTGTTCCTCATGTCCAACCTAAATCTCCCCTCTTCAAGTCTGGAACCCTTTCCCCTTGTCCTTTCACTACTATCCGTGTCAAAAGCCCTCCCCAGCTTTCTTGTAGCCCCCTTCCTTCAGAGGTTGGAAAGCTGCTTTAGGGTCACCTGGGAGCCTGCTCTTCTCCACACTGAACAACCCCAACCTGCTCATCCTGTCCTCATGGAGGAGGTGCTCTGACCCTCTGCTCATTGTAGTTGCTGTCCTCTGGACCATTCCATGAGCTCTATGTACTTCTGATGCTGAGAACTCCAGAACTGAACCCAGTACTCCAGGTGGGGTCTCACAAGTGCAGGATATAGAGGGAGAATCATCTCCCTTGACAGACTGTCACTGGTCCTTTTGATGCAGCCCAGGACACGGTTGGCTATCTGGGCTGCCAGGACACACTGATGGCTCCTGTTCAATTTCTGCTCCACCCTCTCCCGCCAAGTCCTTTGTCCTTCTCCTCAGGGCTGTCATCAATTCTTTCTCCTCCCAATCTGTGTTTGTGCATGGGATTGCCTCGATCCAGGCTGATCTTGGATGCTTTATTACTTCTAGAGCCAAACTTCCTTGATGTTTCTGACAAATCCCAATGGTGTTTTTCCTATTCTATGCTGAGGTTCCAGTTTGTAGCTCAAGTTGGAAGTGCTGAGGTGGCAGAAGTCACCAGGGCTTTAACTCTCCAGACATTTCCAGTAAAATGTTGACAGCTTGGAAGGTTAAGAAATGGATGTTTGGTAATGGGTCTAATTAATGTGTTCATACCTGTGTCATCCATCATTGTGGATGGACTGGTTGTTAAGCTTTATTGTTCAAGAAGATGTTGCCCTGAGCGTTTTTGGGGCTGGAGCATTCCTTTGGTACTGCTGGGACCTGGCCCCACCAGCCACTGCAGAGGTGTTGAACAAAAGAGGTGCTCCTGTGCCTGGAAAAACTTCCATTTCAACACTGTTCTTTGTTTTAGATCCTCTTATGTTCCTGAGCCCATCTGTAATGAGGGATGAGGGGTCAGATGCGAAATCAAACCTCCCATGTAAATGATTTGTGAAGGGAGCGGCAGAGGCAGAATGGATGCGCAGAGGTCTTCACTTCTCCTCTAGTGCCAAAACCACTGGAGCATCCTCTCTCTGTGAGGGAAAAGCTGCTGGTTTGCGTCACCTGGGGCAGATTGTCAAGGCAGTGACTATCAGGATTTCAGAAATTGTGTTGTTGCAAGGGATGTGGTACCTCAGATCCTTCTGCGTCTGGAAAACCTGACCTTTCTCCCAGGCTTGGAGCCTTTCATAGCCTCTGCTGAGAAAACTTAGAACCCTCTCACACATCCACTTGTCATTTTTACAGGGATTCAGCAATCTGCAGGGAACACCATTCCAAGCTCTTCAAGTACAGTTCTGGCCTTTTTTCCAATTGATAAATTCATCACGAGCAGCTCCCATCCCATCCATTCCCAAAGATGTAAACAGAGTTCAGACCATTCTAGGTTTGAATCACAACCAGAGTAGCAAAGTCCTGAAATCCAGAGCATTATCTCACGTTAAATACACCACTGGTCTATATGATTAATATGCTTTCTACTTAATTGAAGTGTGACACACAGAGCAAAAAATGTTAATTGAATTTTATAGCCCCTGAAAGTTGCCAGGTCCTTGGGAGATAATTTTGCTGAGGGGATAACTTATCTTTTCAAGCCTAATTTCTTGTTGGGCTTGGAAGCAGTGAGGGAGCATTAGTTTGCAGAGAAAAGACATTTATTTATTGGCTTTGGCTCCTTGTGGCTAATGGATGTTTTATTTTTCAGAAAACACCCCTAACCTGGCACTTCAGTGCAGTTTGTGTAAAAACCTTATGAAAGAAAAAAAAACCCAACCCAAAACCCAACAAACCTGTTCACCAAACCTTTGAACTTGAGCCTTATCGCAGATTTAATCTCTGTTTGAAATGAGCTCTGACTCCTGACCTCCTTCCCAGTCAAACATCCCATCACCTGCCTGACTTCTCTTCTGAAATCCTTTGATGTCTCCCTGTCACTTAGGCTGCCCCTGATAATTACAGTCATCCCTTCTGGCTAAAGCTGCCCTAAGCTCGTGTGACCAATTAAGACAGGAAAAGAGCTGATGAGAGCGATTGTGATTGTAATGACTATTACAAACCATTACCCATTGATTTTGAGGTTTTTATATGGGTTACTTTTACATGAGCAGTATTGATCATCAGATACAAATGAAGACGTTTGTAAGGTAATTGCTTCTACTACAAGCTCGTGCAATAGATTGAAGATCTAGTAGCTCTATAGCTGTGATACTCAGTAAACACATTATGCTGATGTAGAAACAGCAGTTCTGCTCCACAAGTCTCTGCACTGTCCAGCAAGATTAAAGACACCTACTTGGCAAAACCTTAGCTCATCCATGATGCCTGGAAGATCCCATCATGCCTGGTGTTCTCTGTCACCAGCCTGAACCTCAGCTGTCAGGTAAACCTCTGTAAATCATAGAATCACAGAACATTAGGGCTTGGAAGGGACCTCAAAAGATCATCTAGTCCAATCACCCTGCCACAGCAGGATCACCTGGATCCAGTCACACAGGAACATGCCCAGGTGAGTTTTAAAACTCTCCAGAGAAGACTCCGCCCTGGGCAGCCTGTTCCAGTGCTCAGTCACCCTCAGTGAGGAGAAGATGTTCTTTCTCACATCGATGTGGAACCTCCTGTGTTCCAGCTCACACCCAGTGCCCCTTGTCCTATCACTGGATGCCACTGAACAGAGCCTGACTCCATCCTCCTGACACCTGCCCTTTCCATATTTATCAGTGTTGATGGGTTCATACCTCAGTCTCCTTTTCTCCAAGCTCAAGAGATGCAGGTCCCTCAACCTTTCCCTTCATCATCTTTGTGTCTCTGCGCTGGACTCTCTCAAGCACATTTATTTTTAAAAAAAAGGGAATTTGAAGCTTGGAAGACCAGCAGTTCTGTTTATTCCCTCCATGCTCATAGGGTGAGTAGTCTCTGCACCAGCCTGTTTTGTGCACTGGGGCAATAAATCTGTAATAGAGGCATGTGTGTCCTTCATAGCACAAGCTCTTGAGATGTAAACTACTTGATTTCTAGTGGATTGTTATGTTTTGGTCCTTCACCACCAAGGGAAAAAAAACCCGTGATTGATAAGAACAGTTCATCGCTTCTCATCTAGTGAATCCCTGTTTTCATGTGCAGCAAAAGGCAGAAGTCCAAGCAAGACCCACAGACTGCTTGGTTGGCAGGTCTATTAGAGGAGCTATTGGCATTCTCATTAAAGGACCTGCTAGACTTTCTTTTTAGTGAAGTCACTAGTCCTGCAGCAAACTGAAGCCTATTTTGCATCTTGTCAGGCTTTCAGCCTTAGTGTTCATCATCGGCGCGATTCAAGGTCAATTGAATTAAACAAAGTCGGTAGTCAATTTGGAACAGATCTTCTGATACAGAGTATGGGATGAAAAAAAAGAGACAATCAAAAAGAAAATGAGATTAAAACAACAACAAGGTATTTCCAGCTGTTCTGCAAAATGTCTCTGTTTTCTCCACGCTCCACTGCACTCTCCAGGCTCTGGGGAGGGGTGGAGGTAACCCTTGGACTATTTTGCATAAGGTCCAGGCCAACACCCGAGATCATGGTTGTCAACAAAGCAGCAATCCCAGGTCCTAGCACTGCCTCGACCAGAAAAACTGCCTTAACCACCCCTGAAATCTGTGGTGCAGACCCAGCCACATGCCATATCTGCCTTCTCAAGCTTCCTTCGCGATACAGCGCCCAGCTAGCAGACAACTGCGTGCCAAAGCCTGTGGTTTTAAACTACACTAGCCTCATCCCCATTAGGAAGAAATATTGCTCCTTATAATCCCCATCACACTCCTGCATAACTGTGAACAACCTGCCAGAGTCTCCAGAGAGAAACCCTGGAACGTGGGGCTGCTCCTGACTGGCAAAAGCATCGCACTAGGGCTCCACATATATCCCGTCTATTCCATGTAGGAATCACATTAAGTGCTTAAACAAGAAATCCACTCCTTTTCATCGCAGAACACTTGTGTCTTGATTTGTTAATTTTTTTTTGCTGTGCATTTGTTGATGCTCCCACAGGAGAAAGAGGAGCAAGAACACCCACAGCCTGAGTGGAGAATTGCTAATGCTGGTTGGGAACTGAGACCTGGGAATGAGAACTGACTGAGCAGTAAGTGAAACCTCATGTAGGAACACGACCTACAGCACAGACCCTTATTTTCCCAAACTGATCATCTGCAAAACTCTGCCTATGAGCTGGTGGAAAAGGTTTGGTAAGAAGTTTCAGAGCGGGTCATTGAATCCCAGAATGATTGAGTCTGGAAAAGCACTCTGAGCTCAACCAGCCCAGTCTAGGACCTAATATGACCACAATATTCCAGCCATATCATGGAACTAAGAGCCGCCACAAGCAGTCTGTCCTTCAACACCTTCAAGAACGGCAACTCCACCACTGCCCTGAGCCGTCCATTCCAGTGTCCGGTCACCTTCTCCATGAGGAAGGGCTTCCTAACATCCGACATAACCCTTCCCTGGCAGCTTCAGGCCTTGCCCTCTCATCCTGCTGCTGGTTGCCTGGGAGAAGAGCCTGACCCCTACCTGACTCCAACCTTCCTTCAGGGAGTTGTAAAGAGGGAGAAGGTCCCCTCTGAATCTCCTTTTCTCCAGGAAGCCTGTGGCTCCTATTTTTGAATTCATGAATAATGTTGACTGTGTGCAGCTAACCTGCCTCCACTGAGCAATTGTCTGGTGCACCGTGCAAGAACAGAATGTACGGTGCTAATTAGCTGCTTTGCCCATCCACTCCAAATGTTTTGCACATGCCAACAAATGCAAAAGCACAATTAGGCTGCATTTAGTGCAAAAGCAAAGGAAGACAAACTACAACTATTATCAGCCAGAACAAGAATCTTCACCATCTTCATCCATATCCAGCTCTAATTAAATTTGGGAGATGCGCAAATCAGCTCAGCTGATTATTTAAGGGTTTGGAAACCAGTCCCAGGTTGGATGGTGTGACAGTGGGTATTGGGAGGGCGTGGGTGACTGCGCTTTGGTGACTACTGTTACTATGAGCTATACTCGCGTATTTGTACTCGTATAAAACACATGCTATAAAAAATCTCATGCGCTAAGTGTGACAGTAACTAGCTTTAGAAGTTGTGTTAATGATAATTGGAAATGGAGTTTCAGGAGATCTCCAATTCACATGAACAGCATTAAATGTCAGCTCCATCAGAGGGGATGTGCTGTAGTCTTTCTGCCTAAATGTAGGAAGGAAATAAAATTCAGCTCACTGTCAGCTCTGTGTGAGGCGTAGGGGAAAGAAAGATGAATTTTCGGAGAGTAATAGAATGTTTGGGTTGGAAGGGATCTCCAAAGGGCATCCAGTCCAACCCTCCAAAAAGCAGGGCCATCACTCACCAGACCAGATTGCCCAGAGCTCCATCCAGTCTGACCTTGAATGGCTCCAGAGATGGGCCATTAGGGTTAGGGTTAGCACCTCTCTGGGCAGCCTGTTCCAGGGATCCCCCATCCTCAGATTCCAGAACGTTTTCCTGATGTCTGACCTAAATCTGCCCTATTCCAACTTCAAGCCATGACCCCTCATCCTACTGTTCCCTGCCCTTGAGAATACCCTTCTGCCAGCCCCTTTCAGGTACTGGAAGGCTGCTATAAGGTCTCCCTCCAGAGTCTTCTCCCCTTCAGGCTGAACAACCCCTTTCTTTTACTGATTCCATACCTAGCAATACTGCCCTTCTCAGTGTTGGTAAAAATCAGTTGGAAGTAAAACAGTGACCACTTGCGCTCTCAGCAAGGTTATTGCTGATTACCTTTAAAGCCAGTTCATGCCTACAACAATATTATTTAAATATACTTATATTTAAATATCATAAACATTATTATTAATATACTAATCATACTTAAATGTAATAAAAATTGTAGTTATATTAGTTGCAATTTATTCTATTTTATTATAATACAATTATTATATTAAAATATACTTAAACTTTGTTTTTATTTAAATGAATCTTGGCTTTATTAGTATTTCATCTCTTCCCCCTCTTTCACCTCTTCTCCTGAAGTTTAATTCCTGGCTATTTTACTTTCCAAAGTGGTTCCTTCCCCACACCTCTTCAAATCCAAGCAGGTTTCAGCAGAGCAAAGCAGAGAGAAGCAGCTGAGAGCTAATGATGGTCTGATCTGATAGCAACCCCAGAGCTTCTGCTCATTAACTGTGGCTGCAAGAGGGCTAATTAAAGCCAAGCATATTCTTCTCATCTTACAGGTACTCTGTGGCTGTGGGCTCTAAGACACTAAGCAAGACTTCGATGTCCCTCATCCTTTCACTCTGTGTCAAAGCAGTAAAGTTCAATGTTTCTCGAGGAGTCACAGGGTGTTAATTAGCTCTGGGACCTCAGAAAAAAAGGGGGAAAGAGCAGCCCAGGGTTTCTATGGTTTCCTGCTCACTCTTCAGGAAGAAGCCCTAAAGGAGTCTGTCATTAGAAGTTGCTGTGGTGTCCATGCATCGTGGTTGTTCCAGGGATGGGCCCTATGTTTAATATGAGTGGATACTCCTGCTTCAGCAGGGGTTTGGGCAAACTGATTTCCTCACTCCAGAGCCAGGGCTCTCCATAACATCCATCCCCAAAGCAGAGGGCAACAGGGCGCTGTATTTGTCCTTCTCAGGTCTTTGTTAGTCTGGTTCAACTAAGGATGCCTTCCACCCTGGACCAGGAGAGCTGGACTATTACATCACTGTAAACCAGCAATAAAGCAGAGCAAATAGCCCAGTGTCAAGTGAAAGTGCATGGAGCTGAACAAACTGCAGATCCTAATGTCCCAACCTCAATTACATTCCCAACGTCCTAAAGGGGTGAGGAGAAGGAAGTGTATCCTCAGTTCCCTGACAGCCTCAGCTCTACGTGCTCAAGCACTCAGGCACTTTCTAATAAAGGACTTTGGGAAACTAGTTGTAGATTTGGCCAACCCAGATACCCACTTTTTATTTATTTTCTATATTTTTTTACTGTTCCATTTACTGTGAAGGAAGGAAGTGGTGAGAAAGCCGAGTTACGTGCCCAGCCACTGCGTCCCTGCTGTTTCCAATATCCCCACACTCCCAAGGACACTCATGTTCTTGGCAGGCTGATACCAGTAGCAGGCTCACCTAAAAGTTCTTATGGCCGTGTCCAACCCTTTGCAGGGCAGAGAACGTCTTGTTTGTGGATACCCCAACCTCCTTTGATTCCATTTCCGACAGTTAAATTACCCGGTGAACTCCCATTAACTGTGTAATCACAGTCAATTCCTTCATTGTTTGGGGTGATTGAATCCAAAGCTTTGGGGCTCTTTTGGGTCGTGAGTGCCAGACCTCAGAGTGACCTGAACTAACAATCCCATGTTCCTCTTTCATGTAGTTAACTTTCCAGGATCAATCTCTGTCCAAAAACAATATTAGCTTTGGCCCTGCACCCTCTTCCCTTTCACGCTGGTGTAAGTCTGGAGCTGCGAGGATAAGAACAGGGCTCTCTGTCTGTGAAACACTTTCATCCTTGGTGGGGTCCTTTTCTTTACCTCCACTGGGGAATATGGAGTGTTTTACGGGAAGGGAACCCAGTGACCAGTGCCAAGGACTGGTGCAGGACCCATCAGGACTAGATAAACCTTTTGGCTTCTATCAGAAGTAGTGTGGCCACCAGGACTGGGGACGTCATTATCGCCCTGCACTGGGCACTGGGGAGGCCTTCCCTCGAGTACTGGGGGCAATGGTGTGACCCTCTCTTCAAGAAAGAGATTGCAGAGCTGGAGCAGGTCCAGAGGAGCAACGAAGATGGAGAAGGGACTGGAGGGAAAGGCTGATGGGGAGAGGCTGAGGGAGCTGGGGGTGTTTAGCCTGGAGAAGAGGAGACTCGGGAGGACCTTCTCCCTCTCTACATCTCCGTGAAGGGAGGTTGTAGTTGGAGAGGGTCGGGCTCTTCTCCCAGGCTGCTAGTGCCAGGATGAAAGGGCAAGGCCTGAATNAATCTCTGTCCAAAAACAATATTAGCTTTGGCCCTGCACCCTCTTCCCTTTCACGCTGGTGTAAGTCTGGAGCTGCGAGGATAAGAACAGGGCTCTCTGTCTGTGAAACACTTTCATCCTTGGTGGGGTCCTTTTCTTTACCTCCACTGGGGAATATGGAGTGTTTTACAGGAAGGGAACCCAGTGACCAGGCTTTCTCAGCCTCAGTCATTCTGGNGGGTTAGGTTGGATGTTAGGAAGCCCTTTCTCACAGGAAGGGTGATCAGAGACTGGACTGGACTGCCCAGGTCAGTGGTGGAGTCACCATTCTTGGAGGTGTTGAAGGACAGCCTGGCTGAGCTCACAGGGCTTTCTCAGCCTCAGTCATTCTGAGATTCTGATTCTGTGATCTCCAGAAGTCCCTTCCAACCCCAACCATTCCATAGTTCTGTAATCCTCTGGTCTTCTTCCTGTCATAATTTGATATTCTCTGAACATCAAGAGGAATTCATACCCAGAGGTCACACCATTGGGGTCACAGCATCAGCAGTCAGGGATGGAGAAGGTTGCTGTCAGTTGTCAACAGCACCGTTTTTTGTTGATTTAATAACAGGAACTGACACGTGTGCTGTGCTGTGATTCCAGCAGATAAATGTGGGATAGGATGGGCAGCTTAGCAAGAGCAAAGAGCTGCAGAGGCGTCTGTTCCATTTGCAAATTGCAGGGCAGGGCAGGAAGGGTGAAATGGAGAAGCGTTAATGCTCCATTAGCTTATCTGATGGGTGGAATTAGTTTGAGAGTTGGGATTATTTGATTTCTTTTTCATGTTTCCTATTGACAAACATTTCTTTTCTTGCTTTTCCTGTCCTGGGGAAGAGTTAATTGCCTTCCATCCTTCCCTCCTGCCATCTCCACCCAAGCTCTGGATGGTGCAGATGGTCCAGCTTCTGATGCTTTGCAGGACCTGGTGTGGGCACCTGCCCCAGGGCTTCTCAGGTTTCTCAAGTACATCCATCCCAGCTTCACATCTGGAGTTTTGGGGAGAAGGTGCACTGGTTTTGCATGTTAAAGCTTGGAGGGAGGTTATCCCCATTACCTCAGCAGTCCTGACCTCACTGCCTGTGGTCCTCTGCACCCTGGGAGCAATGACCCTTATGTACAGCAAAGAAAGGGCCCTACGGGAGCCAAGTGCTGTTCATTTAGAACATTTTTATTTGGGAAAAAAAGAGTCTTTTAAGAGAAAATAGATTTTAGGAGCAATAAACCCATCTGCATCTCTCTACCTGGAGCTTATCCCTCAGATATATAGATGCATCTGAGAACTTTTATACCTTTTTACAGATTTTCTGGACTCTTGGCTGCCCTTTCCATCCTAAGGACTCCAGTCCTGTTGATCCCTTACAGCCAACTGTGGCTCAGCAGCTGCTTCAGTTTGGCTGTGACCCGGAAATTAGGCCATATCCTTGTCACTGAGTTGTCAGCATTTGCTGAGAGATCATTTCTTGTGTTGTCTTGTTCATTCCCTTCCCATCCAGGCAGGAAGGTCTTATACAACAGCTTCACCTCATGGAAAAGGTCATGTGCAGGGTTCACAAAACGCTGTCTCCGTATTCCTTTGTTTATTGCTCGGTATCCTTCTACTCATCCCATAAGCCACAAAACAGGGGAAAACAGTTAAAAATACTCTCCCTTTTGGCTGATTCGCCATGATTTGGCAGTATTTGGGGTTGAGGCTTTTGGTTTACATTTGTCGAAGTTTCAGAAAACATTCAGGCCAAAGCTCAGCTGGAGTTTCACAGTTTTGCTGAGTGTTCACAGAGAACACCCCTGCAGAATTGCCACAGGTTTTGTAGATCTCTCCATCCAGCCCATTAATCACTTGAGGTCAACTTGAAACTCAGCCCAGGTATGCCCTGACACCCCGGCAGCTCCGGGATTGATCCAGACAGCTGCACAGAGGCTTCTGCAGCCCTCATTGGTGCCTCTTCCTGCTCTGCCACTGCCTTTCAGCATGTCCCATTTCTTTTGCCTTCAGTGTTTCATTGCCACCATCTGTCCCACACACCCCGCGTGCAGTGGCACCAGCATCCTCAGGTCAGCAATGTCCCCTGGTACCAACAGGCTGAGCCATTATCACTGGCTGCAAACCCTCTTTCCTCTCCATGCTGTGCTTTGTTTCTGAGTGTCAGATGTGGAAAACCCAGCAGGATTTGCATTAATTTCTTTAGTGAAAGAGCAGTTCAACACTGGAACCGGCTACCCAGGGCAATGGGGGAGTCATCATCCCTGGAGGGATTCAAAAGGCAAGTAGATAGAGCCCTGTGGGACATGGTCTGGTGGTTGTGGAGGTGTTGGGTTGAAGGCTGGATTTGATTCTCTTAGAGGTCCTTTCCAGCCTTAATGATCTGTGATGATCACTCAGCATCTACCTTGTCTCTGCTGCCTGCTGGGAAGTCCCAGCAGGAAATGAAAAATGAGAGAGGGAAGAATTTAGAAACCACCGAATTGCTCAAAAGGCAACGGGGCAAACAAAGTCCAACCCCGCTGTGGTTTTTACTGGTCTTGACAGAGTTGCCCCTAGGAGATGAATAGTCAGATGTTCCACTCATTTGTCAGCAGGCACTTGGTAAAAATCTTTTAGCACTTTTACTTAAGGAGCACTCGTCTGAGAACTGTTTTTGACTTCCCGCAGAACCTCTGTGGCTGTGACGAAGCGTTCCCCAAAGAGCATTAATGAGCTCATCCTCGTTGACCCCACAATGAGACCTTTAGCCCAGGCTTGAGCAGCAATCAGCAAGTGCTCACACAGCACAGCACCACTGCTTTGCTGATGCTCTGCTTGGTTTTGCATCAGTTTGCCCACCAGGGTTTCCATGGAAATTAACACACAGTGTCATGCCTGTTGTATCATGCCCAGTCTGCCGTCTTTCCACGGGCTCTACCACGTGCCAGCCCTATAAATCCTTGGAAAACCTCAGATCCATAGGGCAGTAATTACCCAGTGTCTGTGGAGTGAATCCAAAACAGACTACGGGGCCGTGGAGATGTAATTATGTGATAGACGGAGTGACTAAGCGACTGCTGCCAGTTCTCCCAGTCACAAGGTGTAACGTAACCCTTGCAGCCACTGGATGTTTTCCTACAGCTGAAAACCTTTGCAAGGATTTTAAGGGTTGAAGGCAGTTCAGCTGCTGCAGAGCTAGATGCAGGTTTTTCACCAGATTTATCTGTAACAACCTTTCTGGAGACGTTTAAAACCCGCCTGGATATGTTCCTGTGCGACTTAATCTAGGTGATCCTGCTGTGGCAGGAGGACTGGACTAGATGATCTTTCGAGGTCCCTTCCAGTCCCTAATATTCTGTGATTCTGTGATTTCATAGGGATCTTTCCCACCATGTAAGACACTGTAAGGACCAGTCCCCAGAGCACACACCTGCACGTGGGGTCAGTCAGTTTCTGCTTGTGTCTGGGCATGTAAGGGGAGATGCTGTGCTGCATGGCCTGAGCCTGTTTCTCTTCCTGCATGACCCCATCTATGAGATATGGGCTGGTTGGTGGGTTGAGCATCTTTCAGAGGGGACTGAGACCCCTCTCAAAGGGCATCAGGAGAAGTGCTGTGAGATCCCAGGACTACACAGACAGGTGTGAGCTGTCTGTGTCCTCAGCGAAGCCTTGACATCTCTGTGATCATTTTCCGTATTGTAAATTCAGCCATGATTTTCCAAATTTTGAAGAGACAGAAAAGACATGAAAAGGAGGATCTAGACTCTAAGATGACCAGGAAAAAATAGATCAGGTGGGTATCAAGGTGTGAGAGAAAATGTGTTACATTAAAAAGAATATCTGGGGCTCAGGGGATGTGATATTGATGGCCCAGCAGCAGAATAAAGGGATGAAAGCACATGGGCACCCCAAAGTATTACCTTAACTTTCACCTCCTCTGCTTCAACCAGCTTCTGCTTTCAGCCACCACCTGCCAGAAAAACTATGCAATTGGCCAAATTGTGTTGAGCTGAGTATTTTCAGCAGCAGAAACCATTTCCTCTGAAATGCAAGTCCTCCAGGAACTGCTTTGGAGAGCAGCTCTGGCCACATTCAGAGGAAGACACAAGATGTTTCCCTTTGTCCGCTGCTATCAGTTGGATCTGCAGGTCCTGTCATTTCGACAATTAATGACATCTTCCAGTGTTTACCCTTGTTAAGGCTGCAGGGACGTGAAGGTTATTCCATGCGTGTGCTTGGGGCGATATAATTTTATGTCCTTCTGAAGCCTCGGAAGGTACAGCAAGATCCCCGGAGCACAGAGAGCTCCGTGAACTACTTGTGAGAATAACAATAATTCATCTGCCTTAGTTGGAGTTTGCGTCCAAGCTCGATTTTCTGTGGGACTCTGGAATTCCTTGTTAACTGTGGTGCAACCATTTCTAAGAGTTTCTGAGGTGTTTTCCTAATGGGTGCACCTGGGACGTGTGGCTTTCACAGTTGATGGTGGAGTCTTTGTAGGGTGATTCACTAAGAGAAGGGGGAGATTGGAAGCAGCAGCAGGATGAATGAACTGCGTAATATGTCTCTCTTTTGCTGTGATCACCACCAGCAAACTGACTGTGTTCTCACTCTCTGGCTCTCAGTGAGGTGGGCTGAGAGACAACCCAGACCTGCAACTGGTCCAGGGGATTTTGCATGTCACTTTGGGGAAGGTTGTGTACAAATCACAGAACATTAGGGATTGGAAGGGACCTCGAAAGGTCATCCAGTCCAATCCCCCCACCACAGCAGGATCACTTAGATCGAGTTGCACAGGAACATGTCAAGGTGGATTTTAAATGTCTCCACAGAAGGAGACTCCACAACCCCCTTGGGCAGCCCCTTCCAGGGTTCTGTTACCCTCATAGGAAAGAAGTTCCTTCTAACATTGATGTGGAATCTCCTCTGTTCCAGCTCACACACATTGCCCCTCGTCCTATCATTAGATGCCACTGAGAAGAGCTTGGCTCCATCTTCCTGACACCTGCCCTTCACATATTTATCAACATTAATGGGATCACCCCTCAGTCTCCTTTTTCCAAGTTCAAGAGACCCAGCTCCCTCAGCCTTTCCTCATCAAGACTATGTAAAAGATCTATACATGTATATGCACTCATATCCAACAGTCATCTATTCTTCACCTTCTGCTCTTCCTTTTATGGACCAAACCTCAGAGAAAACCCCATTGCACCCTTTAGATTTTGAGGACAAGCCTTGTAGCTTCCAGAAGGACTTTAAGGGCAAGCAAAGTTGTTTTCTCCTTGAGAGATAGATAAAGTGAAACTTACACCTTGCAGCTGCCTTAGTCATTCTCTTGAAAGAACTCTCACCTCGCTCCTTCAGTAGCAGCAGAGACCCAGAGCTTCCCTCTTGGCACCGCTCGCTCCTGCACTTGGAGTGAGCTCATAGGGTATGAGACAGGACCAGGCTTCTGTTATGAAGAGGGGGGGTCAATGCCTTAGCTGCAAAGAAAAGAAGAGGAATCACAATAGAGGTTGCTGGAGAGAGGCTTCTTTGGAAAACATTTTCTGTTTCTAATTTTGTTAAGGAAACAAGCAATTACTGTCTTCAAAAATTAAATGTCATGAAATTTCAAACTCTGTTTGTTTCTGATAAATATCTCGCAACTTGTGACAGGGGTTGCTGGAAATGTCCCCTAATAGCAGTGCTGTGTTGGCCAAGAAACGTTTGATCTGTGCTCGAGCCTTTTCTTCCTGTGGTGGGACTGGCCTAGAGTCAGATGTAGAAGTCATCTGCTTCGTGCAGTTTTCAAAAATACATCTGACAGAGTCAGTCTTCGTTTTGTAGCTGTTGTACCCCACTCTCTATAGAGAAGGAGTCAAAGCACCACTTGCCATCTTAGTTGGACTTTATGGAGAGCATCGGAAATCGTGATCTATGTGTCTTCAGGCTTTGGCTGAGGTGCAGCTCAGAGGTTTTAGGTTAAGTCCCAGTTGTTTGGATGAACTTGCTGGCTTCAAAGCCAGGTAGAATTGCCACCTCTTTAACCTGTTGGCCCAAAGCCTTGTAAACAATCTCTTCCTTACAACTTGAAGTCTGACTAAATGAATTCTACTTCCTGAAAGTCTGGAAATAGTCTTGCATGCTGCAACGTTCAGCTTTGGACAATGACAGATACTTTATTCCTAGAAACCTGCAAGGCTTGAAGACTGGGCAAGAAAAGGTGAATGGTCTTTCCTGTCATGCCACCCTACTAGGGACTGGAGTTTCCTTAGTCGTTAATACTCATCAAGAAGGACATTTTCCAAGGGGATCCAGTGACATGACAAGGGCAAATGGTTTGAAACTGAAGGGGAAGAGGTTCAGACTAGATCTTAGGAAGAAATTCTTCAGTCCAAGGGTGCAGAGACTCTGGAATTGATTGCGCAGACAGGCTGTGGCTGTGACCTCCCTGGAGGTGTTCAGGCAAGGTCATATGAGGCCTTGAGCACCCAAGTCTGGTTGAGAGGCATCACTGCCCATGGCTGGGGTTTAGAGTGGATGAGCTCTGAGCTCCCTTCCAACCTAAACCATTCTATGATTCATTGGAAAATTCATCACCATTGCCATGGTGCTACTGGAGACAACAGAAGCTAGGGCAGAGTCACCCACCAATCATGGCAGGAGAGGACATCCAGCTGAATGTGGCAACTTGGGCTTCCGTTTGCGTTCGTGATGGAGCACAGCCCATCCGTCACCACTACTACAGCCCGCCTGAGGCATTGGGAATTAATTACAAAGCTTGGGAAGAAAAGTCAATAACAGAATTGAAATATTCCCATCGGTTTCTCTAGAATTAGATCTCCAGGATAATGTCTGCTGATCGTAAAATATGATGCTAGGTGAGATAATATTGCTAATTAGAGGGACACCGTGCCCTGTCTTCAGCCAACTCTTGTGAAGCTCCATGAGGTCATGGATGAATAGGCTCCAAGGAAGAAGGCAAAGTGTCAATGAGGATGACTTTGTCCAATAGATTCAGCTGTGATAAGCACATTCCAGTGATTCAATCCAGGCTGAAGAGCTGCTGGAGCTTTCACAGCCGTGTGGAAATAAGGCAGTGTAGAAAATTCCAATAAATGCCTGTATTCCCCCCACCACTGATTCTACTGCCTATAGGTCTTCTGTGATCTATTTAAAATCAACAATAGGAGGTCTGAGGCAGAAAACAAACAAATTCAGTATCTGTGGATATTTACTGCAGTCTCAGGATGCTCTGCTCGTGAGCTAATGCTTCGTTGTACAGTGGGGAGAGAAGGAAAGCACACAGTTCCTTTGAGTCGATTCTGAGGTAGATCCCTAGTGTCCAAAATCGCTCTCCTTTGAAATGAATCCAGGTCAGAGGCCATGTTCTGATTCAGCGTGGAATTTGTTTTTCCCATCATGTGAGAGAGAAAACGTCCAGTCCAGAAAGGAGGGAGATGTCAGCCTCTACGCAAATTCTCTCGTCAGAGAGAAACAACGCTGCAAACACGCAAAGCAGAGAGAGAAGTGGGGCTTAGCAACGTGATAACTTGCTCTATTGCCTTGTGGACAAAAAAGGTCTTTGAAGGATTAATAACAAACTGAAAGCTCCCTGGAAATATCTCGCGTGTTTGTTTTGGCTGCCAGAGCTTTTCGAAGTGTAATTACTCGCAGTTGAGAAACGGAGAGGATGAGAAAAAAATATCTTGTGGTTAGCGCACAGGGCGGTGGCTCAGGAGACCCAGGTTGATTTCTAACCTCTGTCACGGTCCAGTGTCAGGCAAGAATCATAGAATCATTAAGGTTGGACGAGACCTACAAGATCATCCAATCCAACCATCAACCCAACCCCACCCTGCCCAATAAAGACCACATCTGGAGTATCGTGTCCAGTTCTGGGCCCCTCAGTTCAAGGAGGACACGGAGCTGCTGGAGGGAGTCCAGCATAGAACAATGAGGATGATGAAGGAAGTGGAACACCTCCCTTATGAGGAAAGGCTAAGGGAGCTGGGTCTCTTGAGCTTGGAGAAGAGGAGACTGAGGGGTGACCTCATTAATGTCTATAAATATGTGAAGGGTGGGTGTCAGGAGGATGGAGCCAGGCTCTTCTTGATGTCATCTAGTGATAGGACAAGCTGGAACATAGGAGATTCCATATAAATATCAGAAGGAACTTTTTCACAGTGAGGGTGACAGAGCACTGGAACAGGCTGCCCAGGAGGGTTGTGGAGTCTCCTTCTCTGGAGGCGTTTCAAACCCACCTGGATGTGTTCCTGTGTGACTTGATCTAGCTGCTGCAGGGGGATTGGACTAGATGATCTTTCAAGGTCCCTTCTAATCCCTAATATTCTGTGATTCTGTGATGATCCCCAGGGCCACATCGACTTGTTTTCTGAACCCTTCCAGGGGTGGTGACTCCACTACCTCCCTGGGCAGCCTGTTAAAACAAAAAGAGCATTTAATTCATCTACAGCTCAGATCCTCTCCTGCATCAGGGATGAAGCTGCCCTTTGCCTGCCCAGGGCTATATGCAGCCAGCTCGGATGCTGAAGTCATTCAGGCAGTGACAGTGATGCATCTTCTTAATGGTGCTCAGCACTTCTAGAGCTGCTTAACAGCCACAAACTGCTTCAGAATGGGGAACTCCGTGGAGTTCTGCTCACAGATGCCCGTCTTGTTAAGCCAGTAGATGCGAATGGATTTGTGCTCCATCTTTATTAAGATACATGTTGGCTGGGCAGTGACAAATCTTTCCTCCAGCACACGGTGATTAAGGTTTAATTTCATTCCGGATTATAGGCAGTTGTGTTTGCAGAGCAGCCCTCATCCAAGTTTGGGCACATGTTGCCTGGAAATGAACATTACCCTCCAACTGCTTAAGCTGCTTTGGATAAGAAATTATGGTTTCAGGAAGATTAGGAGAGTAAGAAAGATCTCCAGACTGGGAGGACGTTAAGAGAATGTGCCATCATGAGTTCAGGAAGAAATGCTGCCAACTGCAAGGGTCTGAGGCTTCCAAATCACTTGAGAAAGTTGGAGAAAGTTACATAATCATAGAATTATTGAGACAGGAAAAGCCCTCTGAGCTCACCCAGCCCAGACCAGGACTGAACATCACAACAATCAGCTAGACCAGGGAACTAAGTGTCACATCCAGCCTGTCCTTCAACACCTCCAGGAATGGCGACTCCACCACTGCTCTGGGCAGTCCATTCCAAGGTCTGAGCACCCTTATTGTGAGGAAGGGCTTCCTAACATCCAACCTAACCCTTTCCTGCAGATTCAAGCCTTGTCCTCTCTGACACCCACCTGACTCCAACCTCCCTTCAGGGAGATGTAGAGAGGGAGAAGGTCCCCCCAAGTCTCCTCTTCTCCAGGCTAAACACACCCAGCTTCCTCAGCCTCTGCCCGTCAGCCTTTCTCTGCAGTCCCTTCCTCAGCCTCATTGCTCCTCTGGATCTGCTCCAGACCCTCAATCTCTTTCTTGAAGTGAGGGGCCCAGTACTGCCCCCAGTACTCAAGGGGAGGCCTCCCTAGTGCCCAGTGCAGGGCGATAGTGATGTCCCTAGTCATGCTGGCCACACATTGGCCCATTTTGATGCAAAAAGGATGGATTAGTGAAGGGGATGAACCTGCAGCTAGTGAATGTGAATACAGTCCATTTCTGTGTGTGTGTATATGCATTAAAATGTGTGTCTATAAATGTATAATCCATGCTATAATATATGCTAACCAATGTATATATTCATGCATTTCTATCTATCAAAATCATCACCAAAGAAAGAAACCAACCAGTGATTGTGGTTCTTGAGGTTTTATTCTGTGGCAGCAACCAGGAGCATCAGAGATGCTGAAACTACAACTGTCATTCTAAACACAGAGGGGAATGATGTCTGCCCTGCCCAGTTCAAGGGCTGCATGAGGAAGATGAATAAAAGGCTGGAGGAGCAGCAGGGCTGGAGGAGAGGAAAAGATGCTCACAGGGCTGCCCAGCAGAGCTAGATCTCAAATATTTCTTCATTTTCTAGCATCGTGTCCATGCAGATCCTATCTCCTCCGAGGTTTTTTTCATGCCTGTCCTGCCAGATAAAGTTATTTAAAAGCAACATAATTTTTTTGTTCTTAAACAGCTACATTCACCCCAGTTCTGAGAGCAGGAGGAGGAGGGCAGGGTAGATATCCGATGAATATCCTGTAGCGACAGCTTTGATTTGTGAGACAGCTCAGAATAAAATGCTGGTAATTTTTCATGGAAAAAAAACAGTGGACATAATTTTTGTGTGTCACAAAGAGAACAGCAGAGAACTGAAACGCCCGGACACACCATTAGCTCAGTGCCAACATCCCGGGCCGGGACAGAAGTGAACATTTTTAACCCAGAGCAGGGACGTCACAATCATCCCTCATTAAATAGATTCTGCCTGCTCATTGTTTTCCAGTATCTGCAGCCCTGCTCATCAATTGTTCACGTTTTCCCTCGGCGGTTTCCTCACATTCAGGCCCTTTGCTGGTCTGATGTTTTGACGGTCTCTGGGGATTTCTTTAATGAATTTTTACTATTTCCTCAGAGAGAAAATTGTTTGCGTTTTTTAATTCCAGAGGAAAGTTGTTGCTGGGCTATGGTGGAGTGAGAGGAGAAAGCCAGGCAGTGGAAACTCCTTTAACTCAACAACATGGAAAAACCCCTCTGGCTCCCTGTCAGCCAAAGGAGGTCGGCGGCAGGCAGAGCTACAACTCTGTCTACGAATCCTAAATCCAGTATCTAATATTGATCTCCAGCTTCATAAACAGGCTATCGACCTGGTGACATCAGTCCTGACATCGGCATGAGGAAATGCAACCAGGCCATATAAAGATGAGTTCATGCAGCAGATTCGCTCACAGCAGCCACCGGAACAACACTGGGAAGGGGCTTTTGTAAGTTTAATTGGTAATGATGTCATGTTGGAGGAGCTCTGTAGGCTGGAGGAGTATTTCTTGCAACCCAGCTGTCTATGTGAGGGTGTTCAGGCATGATGCTGAGATAAGACTGAGAGGAGCAAAGCCCTCGGTGGCTGGGGCAGGGTGACTTTTGACAGCATTATTGCAGGTGCTTAAGGCAGATACTGTGCTCACCCTGGTTCCCTGGCTGCAAGGAGGTGGTTAGCTGGACAAAGCTGGTCAGGCTGCCCGGGGAGGTTGTGGAGTCTCCTTCTTTGGAGACGTTTAAAACCCGCCTGGATATGTTCCTGCGCAACTTGGTCTAGGTGACCCTGCTGTCAGGAAGGGGATTGGACTAGATGATCTTTCGAGGTCCCTTCCAATCCCTAATGATTATATGATTCAGCTCTGGAGGAGATTTATGGGGACTCACCTTTCTGTTGTAGCCCAAGACTAAGTGCAGGGTACTAGAAATGTTCCTGAAGAGCTTTTTGGCTGTCAGACTTAGACATGCCCGAGGAGCTGGATGCATCCACCTGTGCAACCATGGACCTGGGTTCTGCTGCCATTGCTGCCTCTGTTGGTGATGAGCAGGGCATGACCCTGCTGAATTTAATGAGAATCTAAAAATCATTAAATCATACAAAGGCCGACCAGAACATTGTACAAAAGGCAGTGTTCCAAGTGATCAGGGTGGTTTTCAGGGGAGCAGTTAGGGGCTGGCAAAAATTCACATGTTAACAGCATTCAATAAAATGGAAATGGGAAGGAAGCAAAAGATTCCCATTTTCCCTCACAAAACATTATATAATTACTGCTCTCATCCCTCAGTTGTCCCCACTTTCATTTTCTGTATGAAACTCTGTGCCTACAGAACAAGTCAATAAAAGCCAATCGAATGAGAACACCATGAGACAGATCTTTGGATCCTATGAATAAGGCACCGCTGGAGTGACGTCGCTGGGGTGACTGTGATTTATACCAGCTGAGGATCCAGCCCACAAACCCAGAATAACTCCTTCTGTGCTGTGACTTATGTTCTCCAGTTATTGACTGCTTAGGAATAAACCCTCTTGTTATAAACAATCTGGGAAGCGAAGGCGGCAACTCTCTTAATGAGACCACGGTTCAAAGCGCTGCCCTTCTACATTGACCCTCCTATAGATCAGAAGGTCTCCTTGATTTAATTACCTTGCAGAACCCCAGACTAGACAGCTCCAAGACTCATTTAATGCCCCAATTTATCATAAATTTTGGGTGATTTACAAGTCAGCCAAGGGACTCTTCATGCAACCGATGAGAATTGTTCAGAGGGCTTTGCAGTTTGCATGCAATTACATTTTCCTCCCAAGAAAATATGCCCCTTCCGAGGCTGTAAAGGTCTTGTCTCCTCTCCCAAGAGCAATTGTTCTGAGCAGTTCTGCCTTTTAATTCTGAAGAACCAAAAAAACCTTCAAGGATAGAATTAGGAGGAATTTAAGTTAGAGGCAAGACACTGCGCACGTCGGAACCGTTCCCGTTTGAAAGTTCACAATTCACTCTCGCACGAAGTTTTTAGCAGATATTACAGGATTGTTCCACCAGGATTATCTCATCTTCAAGGAGGTTTATTTTTTCTCTCTCCTTCAAGTCTCTCACACAAAGCAGTGAAATCAGACAATGTTCCCTTGCACTCGCAAATGAGTTTTTCTCTTCTGTCTTAGGATGTCTCGCAGCCTCTCATTAGATAAGGCTCAAAACACTCCCCAAAATTAATGAAACACCCAGCTATGACATCTGAATTGCTCCTGGAGCATCACTGCTCTGCAACCCAATGTGCAGCTGCTCTTGGCTCCTCTCTGATGTCTCCTTGGTCCTGCAGCCCCATAGATTTTGTGTCACTGTGGGCAGGGAAGGATGCTCATCATTTCCCCAGCCCAGACCAAGTGGAACCTAACCAAGGGATCACAGCCATTGTCTGTGGGGTCGCACAGTCCTCAGAGACCACAGATGTCAACCACTGGGTCACAAAGTCCTCAGGGACTACAGCCATTGCCTGTGGGGTCACACAGTCCCCAGCGACCACAGCCGTTGTCTGTGGGGTCACACATTCCCCAGAGATCACAGATGTCAACCATGGAGTTGCACAGTCCCCAGGGACAACAGTCTTTATCTGTGGGCTCACACAGTCCCCAGGGGCTACAGCCATTGTCTGTGAGGTCACACAAGCCCCAGGCAATACAGCCCTCATCTATGGGGTGACACAGCCTCCAGGCATCACCAACATCACCTGTGGAGTCACAGACTCCCCAGAGATCAGCCATGGGGTTGCACAGTCCCCAGGGACAACAGTCATTGTCTGTGGGGTCACACAGACCCCAGGGACCATAGGCATCAACTGTGGGCTCACACAGTCCCCAGGGACTACAGCCAACATCTATAGGATCACACAACCCCCCAAGCCTGGAGGTGGCTGATGGCCACTGAACCAGCTTGGAAGCTGTCTTTGTGCTGTCAGAAAAGTCCTGGTAAATAGTCAATAAACAGCAGCTGGCATGTGGAGCCTCTGAGAAAAATATCTCCTTCAGCTTTTCCTTCTTGTCTGCAGATTCAAAGGTTTTTGTGTTACAGCTGCCAAATTCCCCACACGATCAAAAACCTGAAATCCTTTGCATTTTCATAATTCAGAGCTGGTTTCCAGAGGTTTGGCTAGAGGACAACATTCCCACTCACCTTTCTTCAAAACCACCTTCTGTTTTTTCCCTTCTCAGTTATTCTCCTGCTACCTACCCCTTGGCATTTTCCATCTCTAACCCTTCTCTGACAGACAGTTGGAGCTGTTCAATGTCATGGTCTGACCTTGGCACAACTGCTGGTGTCCGTCTCAGTCTCTGGGGGCTGAAAAGCAAGGGCTGATGGAGATAGAAGTTGGGTCTGTTTGCGCTACCTGGATAAATATTGGCAACTTTATGCCCTGTGAGTATTCTCCTTCATTTCCAGTTCCCTTAAGCAGAGACACCTTCTCCCTCAGGACTCTCCTGGGAAAAACTGTAGAATATAGATTATATAATAAAAGAGGAACTTTAACCCATGCTGTAATCAGTATATTAATAGATTTAATAAGCCCCTACCTTCCTTCAACACAAATGAAATATTATAGAATCATAGAATCATCAAGGTTGGAAAAGAACTTCAAGATCATAAAGTCCAACTGCCTGCCTCACAACCTCCAACCACTAAACCATCTCCTGGGACATCGTTCAGCTCTCTGAGATGAAATATATTGAAATGGAACAATGATTTCTATTTTTTTCAAATCAGCCTTCGGTGGATTTCTCTTGAAATCATCCAAGAGATGTTTTTGTGAATTGGATGGGTGGCTAAAAATAATGTTCTAGGACCTGACAAAACCAATAATTACACTGCTTGAGCATCCTACCTTCCTCTGGGTACCAGGGCTGCCTTTTTCTCCATGACATCTCGGGCATCTTAATATCTTTGAGTTGAACATTTAGATCTAAATCTCTTCTGGAAAACAGAGTCTTGTATTTTTAGGACTGGAAAAGGATGTAGGGAACTTGCTTCTCCCTGTTAAAGTTATAACAACTGTCTCTATTGCTAGGAAAGGCGGGGGGGGGGGGGGAAGAAAGAGAATAATGTGACAATTGTGATGGTGCTGCGCTGTCATGAAGCAGCTATGTGAACAGTGAAGCACAAGCACTAGACTGCAGAGCCACTCTGACATCTGGGCTGAATTACAGGCACCCGAAGGGGAGACCATGAGCGTGGTGCTGGTGCTGATGCTGCTTCACCCCATGAGCACAGCAGGTGGATGCATGACCCCACATCGATCCTTGATGCTCTTTCCTATTGGCAGAGCTGGTCCTGGGCCCTTTTTACACTGGTGCTGCTGCTCAATCAGCCAGCAGTAGTGCCCTCTGAAGTAGCACATGATTCCTTGGGGAGGTTTCCAGATCACAGTTAGAAGAAGGTCCTTTAAAGGCCCCATCCAACCCAATGCAGTCTATGGTTTTACGATGCTCAGAAGCTGACTGGCGGTGTGATAAAACATTTCCTGTGTTCTTGCTGGGTTTTTATTTTCACTTTACTCTGTGAAAGAAAAGAGAAAGGAAGACAAATGCAGTTCAGAACTGGTGGCCAATGGCAGGTGGCTCAGCCCATCATGTGCAAGAACAAGCCTTGGGCTCTTAATGCTCTCCCAGCAACCTGGGTCTCTGAAGAGCTGCCATCACCATCACGAATCAGATTTCAGGAATATTTGCTGGTCCTTCCGTGTGGACATCCTAGTCCCAGGGCTGGGATGGTGTAACATCTCGAGCCTGCTCAGGGCACCAGGGCTTTAGGAAACAGACAGCTGCAGGATGCTTTGCTGAGTTCAGACTTTGAAAGACCCTCCACAACCTTTACCAGTGTGGTGTTGGTAATTAGTTCAGTGAAAGGACCTGGCTTCTTGGATGTTTAGATGGGCGATGTTCAATCCAAAGCAACACAGCTACGCCGCCTCACCCTGCTGAGGGTCTGGCACGTGGAGAACCATGAGCGACGTGGTCTGCAGAGGACAAATTAAGCAAGGAAAATAGCTCTGTGTGTAAGGAAACTCACAGACTAGTTAAGGTGGGAAGAGACCTGCAAGATCATCCAGAGGACACCAAGAACAACGTAACGAAGCCCTCCCACATATCAAATGGCTGAAACATCCACAAGCAAATCCTGGGTGTTATCTGGCAAAATATGATTAAAGTGATGCCTCTAAGCTCCTTACAGGGACAGATATGGTCTGTATGACATTTATACATCAGGATTTCCCTGCTTCTGCAGTCAGAGCTGCAGATTTTCCTCAGAGGTTACAGAAACGGGGTCTTCTGGCTGGTGTCCCACAGGGTGAGAGGCCCCACTGCTTCCCACCTGGTGCTAGGGTTGGGTTCCACATCAGCTAAACTGAAAGCCAATCCAGTCTGTGTTTTTAGACTACAAATGGGAGGAAAGAAGCAAAAATCATAGTGATGTGATGCTATTGACAATGCGTCCGGGCTTTTGACTAATTGAAAACCAACGTGACGCAGCGGAGTTTCAGAAGGTGAGATGGGTTTCGGTGTTATTTCAGTAATCTGGGGCTTTTTTAAACATTAACCAAACCCTGCTGCATAAAACCAGAGACACTATATGGGGGGGAAGCAATTCTTGCAGGACATCCCTTCCCTTCTGGCTTTTGCTCAATATTTTCAAGTGCTCTCCTGAGCAATGGGGACTCCTGGACTCTGATCCAGGCACCGGCTGAGCAGTCCTGCTTGTTTATAAGACTCAGCCAGAGCCACACAAAAGGTTATGGCTACAGGCCAAGAGTCTTTGACATCACAGCCTGTCATTAACACCATAAATCCTCCGTGATTTCATTTCCCAGTCATCTATCACAGATTATTTTAAAGAGGGGGGAAGAAAAAAGTCTAAACATTTACCTTCAAGCCCCAAACAGATCGTATCATCCTCTTTTGCCTTCCCAATATCAAATATATTCTCTTGCTTTTGGCATTTTTATTGCAGGTTGTGACCAGGCACTTGTTTCCGAAGGAGATCTGCACAAAGAGAAGTTGTTCCCTGAGGAGAAAAGCGCGGGCTGGGGGAGGCCTTTCATTTAACAAAACCCTCACTGACCACAGCATTTTGCTGGTTTGATGTGTTTCTGCTCCCTTGCTTGTGCCCCACATCTCCTTCTGGTCATTTTGAGGCAGAGGAAAATTTCAAGGATTCCTCTGTGTTCTACAGCTTTGCAGATGTGAGGAAGTTTGGTGCAGACTGACCAGAGCAATTTTCCTTCAGACTATGCCTGTCCCTTCTTATTTTGAATGTATGATCATGGTTATGGTGCTTCAGCCCTCTGAGCATCTCCTCTGCACCCGCTCCAACAGCTCCTCATTCTTCTTGTGTTGGGGGCTCCAGAGCTGAATGCAGGACCCCAGGTGAGGTCTCACCGAGGCAGAACAGAGGGGCAATATTCCCTCTCTTGATCTACTGGCCACATCTCTGTTGGGGCAGCCCAGGATGTGCTTGCAATTCCAATTGCAACAGCGAGTAGATGTTTCCTGGTTGTGTTTGAGCCGTCTGGGCTCTCCAGAGAGTCCAGCAAACAAACGCTGCCCAGAGGTGCAGACAGCACCGCTGTGTCAGAGCGCTCGTGTGAGCGAGCCGGAGGTGAAATATGCCTGCAGAGCACCAGTAGCTCCATTCTTATGACTAACTCATCCCCAAGGTGCCATAACGTGCGCTGATGCAATGAATTCTGGGGTGCTGGAAGGAGCACAGGGAGAGGAGGAGCCGCAGAGGAGAGTTTTGTGGCAAAGCCAGCGAGTTATTTTTCCACAATTTATCATCCTATTTTTATTTTTTCTCCTCCCTGCTGCAGAGATGAGAAAGTCACACAAGTCCAGCATGAATTAAACCAGCCAAGAAAAAGCAAAGCTGCTTTCTCTGCTCCCCGGGGCACAAGTTATACCAAGTTGTTAATGATTTTTGATGTATGGAGGAGCAAACCTCACGGAAGGAATGTGGCCATCTCATATCTGAAGTAAAATCTACCCCTCTGGAGCAGGCTCAACATGTTGAGTTAGGAAGCTCTGTTAGGGGCAGTGATATATCTGGGGGGTGAGGCTTATAATTTCCAGCTCATATAATGTAACACAGCACTGCCCTTGTGAATAAGAGTCACACGATAGACTCTTCAAGTACCAGGGGAAATAATAAAGGGTCCATCTGCACCCTGTGTGTCCAGGCAGAGCAGGAGGGAGGTCAGCAGACCCCAAAAACAGACCCAAACTGCCACAGTTCACAGAATCACAGAACGTTAGGGACTGGAGGGGACCTTGAAAGATCATCCAGTCCAATCCCTCTGCCACAGCAGGATCACCTAGACCAAGTCACACAGGAACACATCCAAGTGGGTTTTAAACATCTCCGGAGAACTGATGTAGAACATCCTCTGTCCCAGCTCACATTGCACCTTGTCCCAGCATTAGATGCCACTGAGCAGAGCCTGGCTCCATCCTCCTGACACTCTCCCTTTCCATATTTATTAACATGAATGAGGTGACCCCTCAGTCTCCTTTTTTCTCAGCTCAAGAGACCCAGCTCCCTCAGCCTTTCCTCGCTAGGGAGATGCTCCGCTCCCTTCATCATCTCTATGGCTCTGTGCTGGGCTCTTTCAAGCAGTTCTGTGTCCTTCTTGAATTGAGTCCCCCAGAAGATGTCCAGTTACAGAAGCTCATGGGGTTTATGTGCTCCTGTGAGCTTTTAGAGGAGACAGAGTTACCTGTAAAGCTGTTGGGAAGCTTCATTCTGCAGAGCCTTCAACAACAAGCACCATCTGAAGCAAGCACCGATGTCTTTCCAGGGTCAGGGGAATATCCATAGAGGGAAACCTGCAGGATTTGAGGTGTGTGGCATGAAGCTTTCAAGCAATACAGAATTAATCTGATCTTACATACACACAAATAATTCATCTGTGTAATGAAATCACCAAGTCTGGAAACCCAGGACACGAGAGACCGTGACTGTGCCATCACTTTGCTGCACTAGCAGCTGGAATTGAAAAGGCACCACGGAGCGGTTCTTGCAGCAGCTGACAGAGGAGGTTCAGTGCATGCAAATGTTCCTCACATTTTCTTTGCCTGTTCTCCCAGTGGTTTAATTTTTATATCTGATGAGACTCGAGTTTGAAGAAGGAGCGTGGCACATTAGTCTCCCTGGTAATGGGGCTCGGGATGAAAGCGCTCACAGTCCTCGCGCCGAAAGATCCCGCTTTGCTTAAACGAGAACTGTCACAACATGCCGAGGTCCCGGGGTTCCTGGGGGAAGCTGGTCTGACATATTTGAGCCTGATTTGCATGAATTTATGAATATTCCATCGTCTGTTTGTCCAAGGGTTCTGAAGCTGTTTAGTCACTGCATACCTTGAGTTAATGCAATAGAAAATCTGTCAGAGCAATGCGCCAAGGGACCAGCACAGCGGCTTCAGCGACCCCCTCCTCATTAAACACCGAGTGGAAGGAGCTGCAGAAGGATTTAATCACAGCAGTTAATGAGCTATAAATATAGGAAACACCGACACGCTCCAGCTACATTAAAAATTTGCGGCTATCAAGGTAAATACCAAATGCACTGGGGTCCTTGAGATCAAAGCCTGGTCAGGAGTGTCAGTGGGAGGGGAGAGAAGGGGGAAAGAATGAAAAGGGGAGGAAAAACTCCTGAGCACGCTGGGAGCCAGCCTTGCAAAACTTGAGATAACGACTCTAATGCGGCTCCAGCACTGGCTCTAATTAGGATAAGTCAGAGCTTCCCTAATTGCTTTTAATCCCCTTGGTTTCTCAGGCAGGAGTGACCATGCATGAGGCAAGCAGCTCATGCCAGGGCGGGTGGAGAAGAGCACCAGGGTGGAGGTCTGCAGCCTCCTCGCTCCACTGCTGCTCCCCAAGGGAAATTCCTCCACAGGATCAGCTTTGAAGATTGGCCAGGTACAGAGGGGAGGAGGGATGCCAAGCTCATGGCAACCTGCAGGGAGCACCTGGCTCCATCAGTAGACCCTTTGCAAAGTGAGATGCAGGTGGCATAATGCCTTCTTCAACTGTATTAAGTGCTTTCCTTTGCCAGATGTTGCTGCTCCAGTGCCTCTAAAGCTCTGCAGGTAGATGTCCTTCAAGTGGAGCTACAGCCTGTGCACTCCACATGCTCTGAACTGCTGCTCCAGACCATTTTCCACTTTATTTTCCCTTAAAGCTTGTTTTTCCCTTTCAATTAGCAGTTTGGCTTCTTCTCAGAGGGTGAACAGCTCTTGAAAAACTCTGTTGCAGAAAGAAGAGTGAAATTCTCTGATTCCATCAGTAGATCTCAGAGATATCCCGAGTTAACCAAACTGCCAAAGCTCTCCTGCCTGCAGTATGAACAAAGGAATACTGGCTGCTGATCTGCTTCTGCCTTCCCGGCAAAACTGAAGTCAGTGCAAGTATCAACATGGGAAAAAATAAAAGAGCTAAGATTTGCTGGCCTATTCTGGGGCTCTGTGTGAAGACATCATATAATGTGTTGGGTTGGAAGGAACCACCAAAGCTCATTTAGTCCAAGCCCCCTGCAACAAGCAGGGTCATCACTCACCAGACCAGACTGATACGGGGTCAGGGATGGAAATGATGTGGTCTAGGCAGATGTCGGTCCATCCTGAGAACTAACAGACACTTTGTGAATATTGATATTGGGCATCTCCTTCTCTGGAGATGGATAAAACCCACCTGGACATGTTCCTGTGCAACTTGACCTAGGTGATTCTGCTGCGGTAGGGGGATTGGACTGGATGACCTTTTGATGTCCCTTCCAATACCTGTTCTGTGATTGAGTGAAGTATTTCTTCCCTGTTCATAAAGACCCTATGCTTGTAAACTAGAGAAATCCCTCATTCTCTGCTACCAGCCTGTTATCTGTCAATTACATGAAAAAATAACAATGTCAGTGGAAGAGTATCTTGGAGTTTGTTAGGTTTAGGCAAAACTACCAGCCAGATCTTTCTCAAAGCTTAATATTCCAGATGTTTCTTAGGCAGCGACCTAAAACTGCTCTGCTTTGCTCTGTTGGTATTTGGAGGCTGGAGCAGCCGCTTCCTGAGGCAGCAGGAGGAGGCTGGAGCAGCCCAACCCTGTATTGAACCCAAGCGTGGATAAAACACAGACACAGCTGTGAGGCACCATGAGTGCCATGTAATGCAAAATAATTAATGAGGTAATTTACATATCAAATACAGTTTATGCACAGCAAGATATTTTGCCTTTAAAAACTAAAAAGCTAGTAAGACATCAATCCTGGAAAGCAAGAACCTCTGGTTTCTTATCTACTGCAGCAGGGAAGGTCTCCCTGGGGAGCCAATGTGCCTCTTGCAGCAGGAAGGGGCAGGGTTTACCTGGCAGAATCCTCCCACCCCGAGCTGCCCAGCAATGGGGAATCACAGAACAATAAGCAGAGTGAGGCCAAATTTGGGCGTTTGAGACATAATAATTGTTTTTGACCTTGGTTCCTGAGTTACCCTGACACCTGCTACTGTTGGGAGGGAGGAGCAAGGATGAGAGATCAGCACTGCAGCTCATGACTCCTTTTTGCTGACTCCACCTAAGCAGACCAGTGGCCATCAAGAGAAGAGGGAGGCTCTGACAGGAGATGATGGTAAGGATTTAGGCAACAGGAAGAAAAGGAAGAAGACAGTGGTCCCCAAGACACCATCCCTGTAGCAAACCTCAAAGCCAAGCGCAGCTCAGCAAGCAGCTCCCTCAGAAGATGCATTTTCAGTAGGGAGAATAAGCAGACCCAGGCTGTAACAGCTCTTCCATAGCTCTAAATCCAGACCTGTAATTATTCTAAGCTTTCCAAGAGACCATTAGATCAGACAAGTACATTTGAATGTATAAATTGAATCCTTTTAGATAGGGTCAGAGCTCCAGCCAAGGCAACAGTTAACAGCATTAGCAGCCTGATAAAAGTTGGAAGGATCAACAGAGGGGTCAAAACTGCCTTGAAATCCTTCAGGGCCATCCCCAGCCCTTGCAACAGATCTGTTTCCAGTCAGATCAGCAGTTTTGAGCTGAGTCACCTTGTGCAGCCTCAATATCTGCCCCAGAGGTAACACAAACAGCAGGAAAGCAGCTGCCCAAGGCAGACAAATAGGGCCTTCGGGTCTGGTTTTGGTTCCCCCAGTTCTGTCCCAGTTATGCTTCCCCATCCCATTACACCAATCCCACCCGCATGCATGTGGTACCAGGGAATGAAGGCACACACAGGTTGCAGCCAGCGGGTTTGGAAGGGAGCTGAGCTCAGGAACATCACTTCAGTGAAACACAGGGATTTGAAGATGAGTTTCCTGCTCAATTTTTTAATCCCTTTCCAAATCTTTGTATGTGCTTGCTTGTTTGTGCTCTGTGTTTTCACAGAGTTTTCTGCTTTGTAGCTTTATACAAACTTTGGGCTTTTTTTCCTCTATTGCTTACAGCTCCTACCTAATGATCTGGAGCTCTGTAATTCCAGGTATGACCTTAGAAAGTCCCTCAGTCTCTCTGGGGTGGATCTTCCTCAGAGTTGCTGTAGTGTTTGTGTTCTTGTCTGGGAAATAATGATGGCTTCACCTTTCCTCCTGCCTTTTGTCATGGGAGAACCCGGTCTATCTCTTTCTAAAGTGCTTCAGGCAGAGGCAGCGCTCAGCCAGCTACAGAAGCCCTCCAGAGCCACCTCCCCACTTCATCCCAGCACACGCCGGCTCCAAGTCCATTTAGACATTTTTTTTTTTAATTATTATTTATTTAGAAATAATAAAATAAGACATAATATATAAAAATCTGTACAATCCACAATTTGTGCAGTACATTAGGAAGACTTTGATACAAAAAGGCTGCAAACAGGAAAAATAGTAATGGACAACTGTCAGATGCCTGGAGATTGTTCAGCTTGCGATAGCTGCAGGCCAAAAGTCACTAGTAAATAAAAACCCAGGTTCTGGTTGGCGGTGGGATGGCAACTATGCAGCACCCTTCTACTTGACCACAGTCGTGAGCAGCCATAAGTTAAAGACGTTACAGTACTTCTCAGTTTTTACCTTGTAATCCATTATGAAGAAAGAAGAGCAAAGAGAAACAAAGGAAATAGCTGGACCCTTTGTCTTTTCCGAGGGAAGCGAGCACTACGCCAACACCACGGAGGTTTATGGTGGCCGGGAGCATCACTAACCACAGCTTAATGAGTGCTGCTCTCTATCCGTGTTACTTAACCAAGGACAACGTGCACAGAAGAGCCAGAGGAAAGAAGAGAGATCCGTCCCCACCTGCCTCCAAAAGGGGGTTTTTTAATCACCATATGCAGAATTCTGCTATAGACAATGTGTCTCATTCAAGTATTTTCAGGGAAGGGCAGAAATAACATATTCCCCCCCAGACCCTAAGCGAAATACAGTATAAACCTTCTGTGCGAGCCAGTTGAGCCAACGTCATCCTTGATCAAGTGGCCAACCCAACACCCGTTGGAGTCTGTGGGTAGAGCTTAGTCAGTTTCAAAGGCTCCTAATTAAACATCAGCTCCGCCCAGGATGGTCAGGAACTGAAGAAATGCTGTCAGCCACTGTGCAGTCCTTAAAAATTCTTTTAAATATCAAAGAAACCCCAATTTGCTGCTGTAGAATTGTCCCACAATAGCCTGTCCTACAGCAGGGCTTGCTGAGATATCCAGAAATGATGGGGCAAGAGGGCAGGGTACCATGGAGCCAACATTGCAGGTCTCTTTCTAGCAGCTTCCTGGAGCCAGGAGCCAAGTGCAATTCTGCAGTGTGAGAGATTCGGTCGGCAAAGACAAAGGGTTGTTTAAAAAAACCCCGAGAGAAAGCCCCAAGAAGGTGGCAGAGAGCGCAACGGCTGAGCTCCCCGCACACCCTTGACACCTAGCACTCAGAGAGCTGGTAGCTCGTCAGGAAAACCAAACCTGCCAGTAACTAGAACATGTTTTCAAATTGAAAAGTCCATGCTGAAAAATAAATAACAGAGAAGGTGGTAGCGCGAGGGAATCCTACGGGGCTTGCAAGGGTTCGCTAAGAGTCGTGCTAACCGGCAGCATCTAGGTACTAGCTAGCCGAGACTGCCGAGCAGAAGGGATACTCTGTGTGGCCTTTTATTGTCTTCTCCCGTGTCCACCTTTACAGACTTCTATTTACATTTGGCTTTTAAATATGAAAATACTTGATAAACTTTATAAAATGTACACTTTAAAAAGATTTCTGAAAAAACTGACTTGAAAAACAAAACAGAACAAAAACAACCACCCCCCACCACCCCACTCCGCAACCCGAACGTCTGCACCCGAAATGTTAAGGGGGAGGGGGTTATATTGAACTGGGTTTTTCTTTCCCTCTGAATGTCGTTTGAACCAAGCTGAATCCTGCATTTCCCATCCCTCATCTCATCCCTCCCTCCAATATCTCAAGTATCGTTCGGTGCGAGCTCTGTGCAGCTGGGAGAGGCTGAGCTGGAGAGCAAGTCCCCTTCTCCAGGTCAGCTTCCCCTTGCCACCCCTTCCCCATCACTGTTTCTCTGAAATACTCTTTGGTTTAGGGTTTGTTTAAAATCTTGCACGAGAGTTATCACAATAGCAGCACTAGCAGCACTCGGTTGTCTCCGCTTCTGTTGACCCCGAAACTTGCAATCCAGTTGCCTTTATATGTCCAGCCTTTTCCTTTCCTTTCCACTCCCCCACCCCAGTAACAGCCTTAGGACTTGACTTAATCATCTGCCCCCGCTCGGAGCCAGATCCACAGTTTGCAGTCGCCGTCTCCACAGTTTTCAAAGCCACCCACTGCAGATAACCATCTTATCAGACCCCGGTTCATTGCAGGCATTTCTTTCAGGCAGGGCTGGCAGGGGCCAGAGGCCTTCACAGATTATTTTTGTTAGCAGAAGACATTAGACCTAGAACAAGCTGTTTTTTAATGGCATACAGTGATCCAATACTGCAGGAGTTGACTGGGATTCTCGTCCCCACCACCACCAGCACCAGCAGCCTTCTCCACCTGCTCCGTGAGGAGCCGGCGTGAAGCGCAGGTTCGCTGTCTCCTTGATCGTAGAGGCACAGAGAATTTAAAGCCTTCTGGGTGAAGGAGCCAAAACACCACGAGAGTCAGAGCTTTGCTGAAGGGTACAGAGTCTGCTCAGAGCTCTGGGAGGTCTCATCCACCGACCGCTCAGTCGGCGTCTGCCAGGGAGTGGAGGCAGGAGCTGGACCTCACTGTGCAGCCTCATCCTCCCCAGCTCATCCCTCTCTCGTTTTGATGGAAAAGACCCCTTTTGTTGTCTTTTCTGACCCCCTTGCCCTGCCCAAGAGAAGCATTTGGTACAGAACCCTATGACCCTGTGCCATTCCCAAGCGCGGTGCTGTCAAAGCGGTTTTTCCTCCTCTCCAATCCCTCTCCCTTGTCAAAAAGACAAAGAACAAGTCCCTCTTCCTGGGGCTCTCTCTATCGCTCAGCTAATCCGTGCCCCGGTGGCATCGACCTGCAGCTCCGTGTGGCCCTTGTACAGGTTCACAGGGGTGGCCGGGTCAGAGCTGAGGTTCAGCGCCAGGTTGGGAACTTGTGCACCAGCACCTGACCTTGGGCTACCATCCGGCTGGGACACCCCTTGGCTGCTTCACTTTCCCTGTCTCCATTTGAGAGAAGGAAGGGAGTTGATTTCCCACCTAGAAGAGCAGAGGAGGTCAAGGGGAGGGGTCCTGGCTCACTTGACATCTGAGTCTCAAGCCTTTCGAATAAGGTGCAAAACAAAGGTCTTCAAAAGAAAAGACAAGGAAAAACAAAACACCTTAAAAACAAAAATCAAAACCCAAAGAAAAAGTGTCTGAGGTTCGAAATCTTTTTGTTGTTGTTATTGTTTAAAGCAGCCTGTTCTTTTTTTTTCCTTTTGTTTTTTATATTTTTTGCTTTTTTTTATCTTTCTTTTTTTTTTTAAAAATAAACTCCACTGTGCAAAACTGTGCATGTTCTTTGGTATCCACTTAGGTAGTTTGAACTTAGCCATTTCTTTGCTTTCTATGGGTAGCTCTGTGTTTTAGGCTTGTTTTTCTCAACTGAAATTTCAACAGAGAATCAAATTCTCTCTCCCCCCCCCCAAAAAAAAAGAAATCATAATTTTTCCGGAGGCTACCGATTGGCCTGCTCTTACGTAATGCCCCTTACGCAATTGGAACGAGAGAAATTGATTCTAGCTATCAAAACTACTGGCCTCAAAAAGGAGTTTAGGTTTTGTGGCAACCTTAGCCTCTCCGAAGCAATCACAAGCTTTTTTTGCATTTTTTTTTGTTGGATTTTTTTTGTTGGATTTTTTTGTCAAAAGTTTTTGGTCAGATTTTTTTTTTGTTAGAATTTTTTTGTCAGAAATTTTTTTGTTGGAATTTTTTTCTTTTTTTTTTGTTGGGTTGTTTTGTTGGGTTTCTTAACTATTTTTTTAGATTGGATTCTTTTTGTTGGATTTTTTTGTTAGATGTTTTAATTGGGTTTTTTTAACTGATTTTTTTTTTAGTTGGATTTTTTTTGGTCTGGTTTTGTGTCAAACTTATTTGTCAATTTTTTGTTTAATTTTTTCTTTTTTTTGTTGGGTTTTTTGGTCAGTTTTTTTAATTAGGGGGTTTTTGCTGGTTTTGTTTGTTTGTTTGTTTGATTGATTGATTGATTTTTACTGTTTATTTCAACCCAAAGACTTCAACACTGACTTTCTTTTCTTCTTTTTTTTAACCTTTTCTTTTTTTTAAATTACAAGAGGAAAAAAAATTAAAACTACACTGCAACAAAAAGAACCCTTTGTGTTCATGTAGTTAGCAGCAGCTTCTTGTTTCGGTTTTTTTTCCTTAGATAATAATTATAATAATAATAATAGTAAGGCAGATTCTTTGCCTTTGTTATGCCATTAAAAACATTCTTGTTCCCTAGAGAGAAGCATTTCTGGAAAAATAAAAGAAAATAAGAAGTTGAAAACAAAACAAAACCCAAACAAACCAAAAATAATAATAACCCAACCAAAGCTTGCCTGCAAGTTCAAGTTTTGTAAAAAAATATATACATAATTTATTCTACAACGTATGTGCCTTCTGTTCATACTTAGACATGTTTAGTGCTTTGTGTTTAGAGTTCATTTTCCTGTTCGTCCCCTCCTGTGAGGAGGACAGCCCTAAAACCAGCCGGGGTTTCTCAGGTCTGCTTGCCTTCCCACCGCTCTTCAACAGTACCGTTGTCTGCAAACTGTTCTGGGCCGACGTCTCGCTCAGGTCAAGGTGCCTCTGACCGATAGATGCCTTCGCTTGATTTGGTTTTTAACTTTCAACCAAAAACGAGAGTGGAAGAGTCAGTCAGTCAGTCATATCTCTGACTCCCGTCGTAGCGGCCGCGGCTCTAGAGGCACCCCTGCTTGGTTGTGGTGGTCCATGTCCGGGTGGGTGTCTGTGCTCATGCTCTCAGGCACCCCCGTGTCGATCTCGTCCTCCTCTTTGCTGGTGAGGGCCACTTCGTTCTCGTAGCAAAAGGAGTTTGCATTGGAGAGGATGTATTTCTTTTCTGCTAAGTCTCTGGCACTGCAGATGGGTGTGTTGGGCACTTCGTATGTTTTGTGGAACCTCGAGTAGTCCACTTTGTAGTAGTTTTTCTCTTCAAAGAGAACGGGCTCGTAGCGGTGGCCCCAGAGGATCTCGTTTGCCAGATATGAGCTACGGCACTGGGTGGTCATGGCAGTCGCTTCCACCATGCCCTCTAATATCACTACGATTTCAAAGTCAGCATTGTCCATGTCCTGTTTGCTCAAGTCATACAAAGGACTGTCTTCGTCTATTTCATGAACGATGGTAATGGGCGACACCAGGAATATGCGGTCTATCCCGCTGTCAAACCCTACGTTGATGTCTATTTGATCCAAGGGGATGTACTCCCCTTCTGACGTGATCCTGGATTTGAGGAGCTGCGCTCGCACGTGAGCCTCCACCAAGTGACTTTTCCTCAGGTTGCCAACACGCCACATCAGGCACAGTTTGCCGTCTCTCATGGCCACCACGGCGTTGTGGCTGAAGACAAGCGTTTCGTTTCTCTTTTTTGGCTTAGCCATCTTTGCCATGACAGCACCAATGATGAAGGCATCAATGATGCAGCCTACTATAGACTGGAAAACCACCATGAAAACTGCGATGGGGCACTCGTCTGTGACGCACCTGAAGCCATAGCCGATCGTGGTCTGGGTCTCAATGGAGAACAGAAAGGCTGCGGTGAAGCTGCTCACTTGAGAGACACAAGGTTTGCTGTTCTCTTGGTTCTCCAGGTCTCCGTGCAACAGCGCAATCAACCAAAAGACACAGCCAAAAAAAAGCCAGGAGAGGATGAAAGTCAGGCAGAAGATAACTAGCATCCACCTCCAGCGGATGTCCACGCACGTGGTGAAGATGTCTGCCAGGTATCGCTGTCCCTTCTCACCCACGTTAATGAACTGCACGTTGCAGTGGCCGTCCTTCTTGACGAAGCGGCTCCTGCACTGCTGCCTGGTGTGTACCTTGCTCTTCCCATTCCCAAAGCCATTGGCAACGGCCATGGTTGACAGCTTCATGCCGTCCTCTTCCGAAGACACGATGCTGTAGCGGTTGGTTCGCACGCTGCCCATCACTACTGCTGTGGACTGAGGTGCTTCTGCTTTAGAAAACAGTCTGAGTTTCTGCAAAAGCCTTTGGAGAAACAGTTTTGAAAGTTCTAGAGGAACACACACACACAGAAAAACTGGGGAGAGGCTGGAGTCCCCAAAAGCCCTTGGATCAACCAAGGACGCTCTTCTGGCATGCAGAGGGAGCTCAACAGGCAACCGTCATAGACAGGGCATGGTCTGCAAGAGAAAGAGAAACCTCGTGTTAGATCCTGGAGGAAAACATTAAGGCGTCAAATCTGAAAGGAACAAGTCAGTTCATTACTCCTGTGGACCCATAAGACGTTTCCTTGTCCTTAACAGCAGCATTTTCTGCCTCCCACCAGGAATACGGACAGAAGTGACACTGTCACCACAAGGAAAACCTCCCTCCTTCAGAGGGAAAGGGCTGCAGTGGTCCCGTCACCAGAGTCTCTGAGCAATATTCACTTGAAAGCCAGAGACACAAAGAATCTGTTTGCTAGCTGCAACCCAGCTTTCTGTTTGTTTTGAAACAAACAATCGGCATCAACATCCATCTGTTTAAATATAAATCCTGGAGCCTTTTTTCAGTGACACAGAGTGAGTGTCCCAGACTCCCCTACCTACCATAAACAAGGGGAGACAGCACGTACTGGGGGAAGCAATAAACCTGGACAATGCAAATGTCAGTGATGAAATGGTTTCATACATAACTTGGGTTTCTTTCAATTAAGCTAAAAAAAGAAAGGAGTTGGATGTTCTCTGCTAAGAGCAGGAATAAAGGCTGCATTAGCTCCTCTTTAACCCCATAAATGCATGGGATCTGTGATGTTTTTACACTCACATTAGGCTTCAGTTGTATAAAGGAAATTAAACCTAATGACCCTCATGTTCTCCTGCTAATGTGACAAGGCATCAGTGGAGTAGGACCAAACAAGTGTCTTTGTTACACCCTTAGCAGCAAGTACCAGCACCTTCCCCTTAGGGGCCTGAGGCAGCCACTTTCATCCCCAGCTGGTGCCAGTCCTGAGCATCCCGTGAGTCTTAAATGTCAACAATTAAGACTCAGCAGAGAGGCTACAAAACCTTCTTCCTAAGGGTAGAAGCCACCAAACTTGTTTCAGGGAGGTCTGGCATAGACCCAGGTTTAGCTTTTAACAAGTACGTCACCTATGAAGTCATGCCCTGTGCATCAGGAAGTGGAACTGAACTACTGCAGAGGGGAAGAGATGGGTTAACGCAACTGCTCCGTCCACACCTTCACCCCATGGAGGGACCAAATCCAAAACTGAGTGATGAGGAACACCCATTTCTCATAGGAGAGGAGACTTAAGAGCAATTACTGCAGCAGGGGATTAAATCACGATGCTCTCCATAAATCAGTACAATCAAGCTCCATCTGAGTTTGTTCAAAAACCCAACACAAGGAGCCCCAACCTTACCCACAAAGTGGCTCCAAGTGCTTCTCTGATTCATCCCTGACAATAGCTGCAGGTAAAAGTCCATCTCCTTCCCCAAGCAGCCCCCAGAAACCCTGCAGGGATGATCCAAAAGCTTGAGGGATTTCAAACAACTTCTCAGCCCTCCAGCAACCTTCAATCACAGTCCGAGGGTCAGCAAACACTTGGTAGGAAAAGAGCAGGTGGCAAACAGAAGCCGTCACCACGCTTGCCTTGCGGGCTGGTTTTCCCTTTAGAATCAATTCAGGACTTACTTCTACCTTCTCTTTTTCCCTCCCTTGTGTTTGTTGTGCAAGAACGCGTCCCGACGCCTACTTGCCCAGATTAGTCATCTGTGACTTCAGCGCCGTACAAGACATTTTGGCAGCCCCTAACAGGTTTGGTAATGCCCAGGCTTTGAGCACAGCTCTCGGCAATGGGATAACTGCCCTGGTACTGATCTGTCTCTCTCATACCCACACTGTGTTTGTGAGCCGGTTTTTGTCTCCTCTGCCAGGTCCTCACACCTTCTTGATCTTAGGGTTTCTTGTTCCCAGCGGCAGAACATTCTCAAAACCACCAGGGAACGATTTAAATGTTCACTTAAATTATTGTTGGGGTTTTTTTTTTTGGCTTAAAATAAGTCCTTTTCTTAGGAACCTGAAGGCAGGGGAAAGTGAAATTACTGTTAATTGATCAAAAAAACTGCTTCAGCAAAACCCCATTGCCCTGGTCTGCAAATCGATCACTTCAGTAAACCTCATCCTATAACCCCAGTCAGGCTCAGCTTCCACAGTCACAGCCTGTTTTGTTCCAAGCTGATGGAAAGGCACAGCCTGGGAATCTGTTTGTTTTGAAGTTTGTGGGTTGGTTGGTTTTGGTTTTTTCCACCTGCATCAGCTCTTGAATTTTAGAGGAAAACTTGCAGTGGAGGCAAAGTGAAGCTGTCAAGTCACAAGTGGCTGGGAAAGCTGCTCCCCCCTGCACATCCTCCCCCCCCCCACCTCAAAAGTCTCAACCTGAGGAACATTTGTTTGAATTCCAGAAATCACTGGAATGGTAACAGCAGGTTCTTATGGCCAGCTGGCTGCATTTAGAACCTTGGGATCCAAATTAGCTATCGTAGGTCATCACATTCCACCTCAGAGTGGCTAAGTACCATCTACCTGCTGTACCTTGTGCAGCTTTCCTCCCTCTCCCAGCTGCTCACAGACCTCAGGAGGAAGCTGCTCCAGCTTGGCTCTAAGGACCCTCAACCTCAGGGCTGTGCCAGGAGACACCCCATGCTGCCTTTATAGTCTGCTTGAAGTTTATACAGCAAAGCTCCCACAGGTCCCACTGCAGTGTCTTCTCTAACAGCACCCCTTGCCTCTGTTCCTTGCAAGTGCTTGGAGCGGAGAAGATGCAGGGTGGGAGCACAAACAAGCACCACACACAGGGACTAGCCTGCTCCTGCTCGTTGCCCTCTCAAACACCAGTAGATCCAAGGGCTTGTCTGACCACCCACCTGGCCTGTGTCCCAACTATTTTCAATAAAGATTCCCCCAAAAATCCCAGAGACAATCAAACTAGCATGAAAACTTCAGTGGCAGCTCTCACTCTGCTAATCCACCTGCTGCTCAACGGCAGAACGAGTTGTCTACTCCCATTCCACCTTGTTATCTGCTGATGGTACTGAAGATGTCAACCTACTGTGGGACCAGCCCTGCAACCCTCACCTGACAAAAGCCAACCCAGTACCCACCAACCAACCTGGATCTTTGTCTAAAGACAATGCTGCAGCCAGACGCACACACAGAGCCATAAAATTCAGTCCTCACTGGTGTTATTAATGTTAATTTGGGCTGCTTTTGCCCCTGGAAGAAACACCAGGCTGGAGCAATGCAGCCTGCAAGTGCCAGTACTGGCACCGATGCAGCAATACCAGGAAGGGCTGAGATGGGATGGGACAGCCCCAGGCTTGCTCTGCTGCAGGGAGATGCTTGGAGAAGCTGAGGAAACCAGGGCTTGGCTGCATCTGCAGCACTTCTGAACCAAAAGCAGTGGAAACGCCACAACGAGGAGCCCCAGCACTTTGTCCTTATCAGTGACCCCTCAAGACCTTCCCCAAAGGCAAGTGGTTCCCATCCTATGTCTAAACTCTGCATTGAATGGCTCAAAGGGAATTTATGCAGAAGGTTTATACTGAGCAGAAACTCGGAGGTGCAGAAGGAGTGGGGAGGGAGGGAGAGGAGCACTAATGAGCACTCGGAGTGGTTATTCCCAGGCTGACGACACGCAGTCCCGCAGAGTGAGCCGGGCACATGTTGCTAAGAGAGGACCAGCACAACCTGAGCCAAGCGCCTTCCCTGCTGCCCTGGGTAAACAGAACAAAGGAGCGACTCGCTCCAGCGAAGCCGGTTCCCATAGAATCACAGAATCATAGAATCATTAGGGATTGGAAAGGACCTCGAAAGATCATCTAGTCCAATCCCCCTGCCAGAGCAGGATCACCTAGACCAAGCCACACAGGAACGCATCCATAGTCCCTGCTGCCTCACTGCTGGGCATGGCCACCCCCATCATCTTCCTCCAGACCCCTAAATGTCATCCCCCAGGGTTTCTGCACTGCTTTGGGTAGGACTCAAGTTGGACAAAGTGGTGAGCTGCCTCCAGAAGAAGGATTTGATCTTCAAGATCAGGGAGAACATGAAAAAAGGAATCAAAAAATAAAATAAAATGAGATGGTGCAGGGAAAAAGAGTGGCAAAGAAATAGGAGAAAGGGAAGGGCAGGCGGTGTTTCACTGCTGTCCTGCAAGGGAACCGGGGTTCAGGGTATTTCTAGCCGATGACACAGTAACTACAAGCGGAGCAGCCATCACCAGGGGGTGTAGTTGATGCACCGGCTGCGAGGATGGAAAAGCAAACAAGTGTAAAGGTAAGGCTGGAAGAGAGGAACAAATGCCTCTGCCTGCGGGCTGCAGGGCTGGGACAGCACTGGGATGCGGTTCCTCGGCTCAGAACCCTCGGACAGGCACCTGAGTATCCCCGGCCCCGGGAGATGCGGGAGCAGCTCCTGAAACCCCGCAAATCAACCGACAAAGCTGCAATTTCTTATCAGTATTTTTTCCTTTGGCTGTCACGAATCAAGTTGAGAAAATACGGGCTCTTCACGGGCTCCCCAGCTGCAGTGTTGGGGTGGTTTTGCTTCCTGGTTTTTATTTGTTTGGTTGGGAGTTTTTTAACGTCAGGATGATACAAGATAAAGACAACCAATCCTCCCTCCTCGTTTCCACAACGCAAATGAATGGAGCTACAGGTTCGCTTCACGCCTTAGAATCTTAGAGCCTTCCTAAAACACTTTGGATATTCCTTGCAAACAAAAAAAAACCTAACTCGAAATCATCTGATTTCTAAGCGTTGCTCCTTTTGACCTCTCCCTTGTACAGGAAACACCAGGCGAGGGGAATGGGAAGGGATGGAGCGACCCGGAGTTGTCAGGCGAACTTCCAGCCCTTCGCCAGAATAAAATAGCTCGGGAGTTGCTGGTGGTGGTGGAAAAGGGGGGGTTGGGGGTAGTGGTGGTGGGAGCAGCTGGTGCATGGAAAGTTATGAACATAAACAGATGCTACAAGCAGATGCTCGAGTGTTTCCAACATACCTATCGAATTATTTTCGGCACTGAGAATAGATCGGGGATGGGGCATCAGACATGCGGGAGTTTCCCTTCCGAACGGCCGTGCCCGAGCGTGCAACACGCTCCCGGACAAGGTAACGGACATTATCCCGGCAAACCCGTTATCCCGGCAATCCCACCACACGCTGGATGCTCCTTCACCCCAAACCAGCGCATCCCACCACCTCCACCTCCCCCGGGCATTTCAGCACTGGGAGGTGGAGGGGACCGGATGGAGCTAAAAACCCAAGTCTCCCCTTACCTGCTGGTGGTTTCACGGAGGTGCTTATGGAGTTCCAAGGGTGTAAGATCCAGGGATGGGGAGGTGTTGGGGTCGCAGCGAGGCCAATCCCACTCGCGGGCTGCCGCCGCGCTCACTGAGCCGCGCACCGCGCCGCGGCCCCGTTTTTTGCCGCTGCATTGGGAAGTTTAATAGCGGCCCCGCCGGTCCCGCCCCCCCCGCTGCCCCCAGCCAATGGGAAACGGGGGGGCGGGGACCGCTTGGGGAAAGGGGGGTGTCCCCGGCGAGGGGGGTCCTGGGGAGGGGTGGAAAGCGCTGTGGTTTGTCGTGGGACCCGCTGCAGAGCATCGCCCCCACAAATACTCCTGCTCCGGTCCCCACTGGTGTCCGCAGCATCTGCCATGGGCATCCCCCGCACTCCCCACCCTGAGAACGGGGTTGCGCTGGGAGCCGGGAAGGTGCTGGGATGGGGGATGTGGCTCCCTGATGGTTGGGAATCAGTGGAGGAAGGGAAAAACACTCGAGAGAGATGAGGTTTTTGCTGTTTGTCCTTTACTTCAGTGAAGGGAAATGTCTCCTCGCACACGCCTGACCCTGACCTGACCCGAAGCGGTCGAACAGCAAAGCTACTGGACTTCCCATCCTTTTGCTTCGCCGAGACCCCTTCTAGAACCAGAAATCCCCTAACCGAGATATTTCGAAGCTAGAATGGGAGCTGGAGAAGCCTTTTCCTGGCTGCAGGACATCGGATCCGTTCCTAGGTTTCTCACCTGCGGCTGCTCTATCAGCAGCCTGGCCGGGGGTTGTGGGAATCTGCAGGAATCGGGATGATTTTGAAGAGCTTGTTCTCCCTGGACGTGGCCTAAGACAAAGAAAACAAGGATGAAATGTCTGGCCGGGAGCCTTGCAGGAACAAAAACAGCCTTGTAAGCACACGCTGAAGTTTGCCAAACTCCAGTGCTAACGGACAGTGCAGGGGTGTTTAGTTTCCAAGGCAGGTGTCCACTGCTCTGATGCGATCCTGCTGCCCTCACAAAGCCAAGTTCCCCAGGGCCAACAGCTGAAAACCTTCAGGGAGACCTGGGTGCTGGGCTGGAAAGCAAAGACCAAAGGTACCTGCTGAGGGTGAGGGCTGCAGACCACAAGAGGGTTTCAAAAATGTGAACACCTTGAGTTGCCCCCCAGGATGGCAATGGTAGCATCACTAACACCCTGAGAATGGGTGTTGAGGATGCTTCTGGGACAAGGCTGTGTTAACCAGCGGTGAGGGCTGTGCCTGGAGCTGCTGAAGGACACATTCACTGGACCAAGCAGTTTGGCCACTCTTCTCCAGGAGCTTCCTCACCAGGTCTTGCACAGGCTCTCCCTGGTTCCTCACTTTCCACAGAAGTGCCAGTGTCTGCAACTGCTCCTCCTCATTTGTTTTGTAGGTTTGCAGCTCTGACGGGAGTTCCCTGTGAATACTCAATGAGAACAGTTTGCCCAGATGCTTTCTGAGGGAGTTCAGGCTTTAAGAACAGGCTCCTCATGCTGCTCGAGCATTGCCACTGCCCTTACTGTCACTTACAGTCAGAGCCGAGTTCCCCATAATCCGAATGAGGAAGCAGCAACAACTGCAGCGGCCACACGCAGCTGCTTTTAAAGCCCCCAGTGTTACGCATGCAGGATACACAGTATTTACATGATGGGGAGAGGGAAACGAAAGCCAAGAGCTGGTGTGCATTGAGCAATGAGGTGTCTTGGGCAATCCTCTCATTGATGAGTTCTTTTGGGGTTAAGTGGGTGCAAAGCAGATCACAGGTAGGTTTCCTATGAACTGCATGGGGAAAAATTCTGTAAGAGCCAATGAGTGCAGTTCTTTTGCTCATTGAGTAAGACTGGTATCGTTAAATCCACAAGATCTGAAGGGCATAGGCACAAATCCTACACAGCTCGTGTACCTACGTCAGGGCAAAAAAATGCCCCTCATTCCTCTGAGTGAGGGAGCTTGCCACGAACAGCTCAGCTGATCCTGCTGGGGCAGTGGGATTGGACTAGATGATCTTTCGAGGTTCCTTCCAATCCCTAATGATTCTATGATTCTATGAATTAGCAGGAGCTTGAGGCACCTTGAAGAAGTAAGTGCTCATCTCTGTGTCAGTGAAATAAATAGAGCTACAATCTGCTGCTGCTGAGAGATGCTCTGCAGGGAATACACTCAGTTTGCTGGGGGTGGCTGCGACAAACCTCTGCACAATATCCACGAGATATTACAGCCTGACCCCTTAGACTCTTACTCAGCCTTTACTCATGCAAATAGAGTGATAAAACTACAGACCAGCTACAGCCAGAGATCCCAGGTCTGCCGATATGAGCCAGGCTTACTCAAGGCACTACGGGCTGGTGGGGCAAACCCGTTGTGCATTTCCTACCGAGGCAGGGTAGAACACGCTCTACATCACGAGTATCTTACAGCTTTCCTAAAGCCTGAGCAGTTCTGCCCAGAAAGCTCTTCTTACAATGAAATTTCGATTCTATTCTTTTAATTATCCAGCCGAGGAGAACATCACAGAGCCGTGTCCCAGCTGCAAGAGAAGTTCTTTCAAACTCCCCAAACAGGGAAGTTGGAGTTACAAGAGAGGTTTCTAAAAAACCTTTTCCTGTTGCAACAAATCAGGACAAAGAGGGTGAGAGACAGCTAAAAACTTAACCCTCAAGAGTGAGGAAGGAGTTTTTTTCCTTCTCTCCAGGAATGGCTTTCTAATCAGATGTGGTTGGGATCAGAAGCCTCACGCAGAGCCCCCTGCCTGAAATACAAGAAGAGCTGGGTGAAACGGGCTCGGTCTGAGGAGTTTTCAAGGTGGGATCTGCTATCTGCAGGAGAAAAGGTATCAAGAGGTTGGAAGAGCTCTGGGAAAGCAGCACATTCATGTTTCATCCCAGTGTGGGAGGTTTAAGGGAAGGAGCCAGCAGCAAAGCAGGAAGCTCTTAGACAAACTTCAGCCAGGCCACAGCCATGTTTCTCCCCACCATCCAAACCTTTGCCCATCCCTGTCCCTCAGCCTTGCAGAGATCCGCAGATGTCCTGTGGAAGCCAATGTGGAGTTGTATTGCAGGCATGGCCCTTGCCAGCTGGGACCAGAGGCCCTAGCCCCAGTCTTGCAGCACAGGAGATGTTATTGAATTGCTTTTGTTGTTCCTGTCTTGGCAGCGAAATGACCTAATTATCAGATTGCATTAGTCTTCATCTCTTAAAGTGGCCAAAACTGCTCTGGTTCTCAAGGATTTCATTGCCAGCTGAAAATAGCTTAATTGTATTGTGCTCGCAAGGAAAAAATGGGCTGGTGGAATCAAAGAGCCGTTGGTTTCCCCAAGATGAGGAGAAACACCACAACTAATGCGTCGAGCCTGGTTCGTTTTGCTGGGTCTCACCATTTCCATGCGTGCACAGTGGCATAAGTCCGTCTTTCTTCTCTAGCCGTGAAGTCAACTGGAAAAAATTCACCAGGAAAAAGGTGGTTTCCCCATTCACAGTAAACCCCTGGGGTTTAGGCATTAACCGCATCTTTATAGGTCTGATGCTGGGATCTCCAAGGGAAAATGAAGCCGCGCTGGGAACAGGGGCGAATGGGCAAATCCAATGAAAATTCCACGTTTGATAAGGCTTGAGAGAGCAAATAAATAGATTTGGTGCTGTGCAGGCAAATAGGATCCACAGATGTGCAGGTGGTGACACGCGTCTATGGGATAATAATGTGTTTGTTCATGGAAGAGAGGGAAAATGACAGAGGAAATTGAATAGGTTTATACAGCCCAGAAGAGCCCAACTCATGCACCGTTCACCTTCTTTTTTTCTCTCTCTCTGTCTTTCTTTCCCAGGTATTTCTTTCCCAAAACCTTTGCTTAAGATTCCAGGCTTATTTAGTCTCATTGTAAAGTCAAATCACCAGCCAGTGGCCGGATTTGGGGAGGAAAAAAGGTATCTACTTTCAGTCTTTGCTTCTGCAGGTGGTGGCTGTGGGCAGCAAGGTGAAGAACTCTTGAAAGAATGAATTAAAAACCTTAATCCCCAGCTAACAGCGACGGCATAGGACCAGCAAGCCGACAGCAGCCCAGCAAGTACTGCCAAAGAAAACTTATTTCCAACGCTATATCCTACATCCCCAGATTCTCAGTGAATCAAGGTGCCTGACTGTGGAGACTCGTCACTGGAGATGTTTAAAACCCGCCTGGATGTGTTCCTCTGTGACTTGGTCTAGGTAATCCTGCTCTGTCAGGGGATTGGACTGGATGATCACATTTCAGAGCTGCAGCAAAGTGAAGGGACACGGCAACATACTACATTTTCCTTTACGCTGCCATCAGCCAAGGCAGTTTGTCCTCAAAAGTGTCAGTGAGGGGTTCATACGTTTGGATTAGTGAGAAGGACCTCAGTGTAAGCGACCAAACTGACCAAGCAATTCCGTATCTATAGGGCCAATGTTTTCCTATTCCTCTCAGAGTTATGTAATGATCTTCCAGAGTTCCCATTCTTTGGGTATCTCGAGGGAAAAGGGAGTTAATGGTTAATAAAACTCCCCAGAGTGGTGAGAACATGCCCACAGAGCTGACATGGGGAACCTGACAATTCCTGGAAGGAAAAGGGTTAAGAGCCAGAGACTTACACACACAAAACAGTGACCACGCTCCACTCTCTTCCTTACAGCCCCAGTCGCTGGCTGCCAGGATTTCTAAGAGCAGGATGGGCTCGGGCTCAGCTGAATTGAGCAGGGTGAGGAGATCTTTGTATTTCCCTGATGTCTGCAGGCTTTTTGCTTGTGTCGCTGTTGGATGTCAGGGAATCCATGTGCAGAGGTCTGGGCTGTCACTGGTCAAGGCACCTACCTGTTCCAAAGCTCAAGTGGTGGTCAGCAAACCTTCAAACTTCTATCTGCAGGATCCAGGATGCTCAGCAGCAGGGAATGAAGGACGATAATGGAGCCTCACCCCCTTCCTTGAGTTGATAGCTGGTTGTTAGCCAAGGTGTGAGGGTGAGGAGAGCTTCCAGGGGTGAAGATGTGGTTCTGCTCTGCTTCTCTGCTGCGGCAGCATCTTAGCATCAACACTCCTGGCCCAACTGCATGCTGGTTTGTACAAATACCATGACACAAACTCCCTTCTGGTGATCTGTGCCCGGGTAGTGATCACAGACTCATCTTTCCTCTCACTTTGCCGTGGCTGTAGGAGCCGGGATGATGCAGAGATCTGCTCCAGCCTTTGTCACTGTGCTTGTGCCGCCACCACAGAGATGTGGAAGAGTTCCAACATCACATAAACCACTGCTCTCCTTAATTTCTCACACTTTTTGTCCCAGTATGTTCATTTCACTGTAAGTGGCCTCAGTGGTTTCTATCAGTTCTCAGCAGAACCCAAGTATTTGCCGGGAGTCCGTGGCCACCATGTAGATGACAATATCAGAGTTTATTTTCTCTCCTGGAAAGCAAATAAACTTTGCTAAAAACAGAGAATTAGATCATTGGCCATTGTGGAAGGGAAAACACAGGCAAAAACAAGCTGAAGTTTCCTGAGGAGCCAGCACTGTGCCTTTTGACATCAAACGTGAACTTCCATCTTGATGGCAGCAGTGCAGACCCCTCCCTGCACCGAGTCAAAGCAACAGCTGGATGCAACAAGTCCTGATCTGGGTCTGTAGGTGCACCAAAGGGTCCCTGAACAGTCCCACCTTGACTGGGAGAGCCTGGAGAGTTTCCATAGCCATGGCAGCATCTCACAGAATCAGAGTGTTAGGGGTTGAAAGGGATCTCCAAAGATGATCTAGTCCAATCCCATGCCAGACCAGGATGCCTTAGTTCAGCTCAAATCAGGCTGTGTCCAGGCAGGTTTTGAAAGTCTCCAGAGCAGGAGACTCTACAACCTCTCTGGGCAGCCCTCACAGGGCTCTGTCACTCTCACAGTGAAAACTTTTCCTGATGAAACCTCCTCTGCTCCAGCTTGTCCCTTCTGTCTCTTGTCCTGTCACTGCACACCCCTGAGCAGAGCCTGGCTCCATCCTCCTGATACCGGTCCTTCTCACATTTATAGCCACTAATGGGGTCACCCTTCAGTCTCCTCCAGTTGAAGAGACCCAGCTCCCTCAGCCTTTCCTCATCAGGGAGATGTGCCACTCCTTGCATCATCCTCGTGGCCCTTTGGATTATCTCCTCTGCTCCATGGCTGCAGGTCCCTGGTCAGGAAGTCCAGCTGAGTGAGGAGATCCTGGCCAGGAGGACATGTTGCCTGGGCAATCAGAGGAGTAGATCGCTGGCACAAACTGCCAGCCCAGCCCAGCTCGTAACTCCTGAGTGTCTTGGGAGGAGGGAGATAAATTATATTAGTTGGCACCTCTCTGCATTTCCCTCCAAACTAAAATTGAACAGATGAGTAAAACCAAACCAAGACTCCAACTGCTGGTTGAACTTCCTGATATTGTTTTGGGCTGATTATTTGGACCAGCCTGCAGAGACCCACGCACTAACAACACCTCTGTCGTTTGAAAAACCTGTCGTCAGAGAGGAAACAATCTTCAGCAAGTCAATGCCACAGCTTCCTTTCTCCTGCTCTCAGGAGCTCAGACTGCCCAGTTGCCTTTCTGATGCCACTCGGTGCCCCCAGGCTAAATTCAGCCTTTCATTTACACAGAGGAAGGGTTCCTCACCTCCCCTTGGGCACCCAGCGTTAACATTTGGGGCAGACTGCACACCCTGTTCTGTTTTGAGCTGACCAAGGTGCATAATCATAGAACAGGATCATCCTGGCTGGAAACCACCTCCAGAATCATCAAGTCCAGCCCTCATCCCAACATTTCCCTCACCCCTAGACCATGGCCTCAAGTGCTCTAGATACTCGTTTTCTAAACACCTCCAGGGAGTGTGACTCCACCACCAGTTCCACCACTGTTCCAGTGCCCAGCCACTCTAAGAAGAAGAGCAGAAAGGATGGTGTCAGGATGTTCTCCCTTGTTTTTCACTAGGAAATGTTGTACCCTAGGAGGTGCTTCTTGGAAATCTCCTTAATACTTCAGGAGCTGGCTTTGATCCTCTGATATTATTTCAGCTAATTCCCAAACCCTATTAAGGAACCTTGTGACAAAGGCTGGAAGGGGAAGAATTGTGCTGTTTCCCATCAAGTCTAGAAGAGTCAGAACAGAAACTTGGAAGTTGCAGCAGTGCACGACAACTGGGAGATCTGGTGGCACCATGGTGCAACGGTGGCATCGCAGGTCCCGGACTCTGGCAGGTTGCAGAGAGCAGATTACTTGGCAGGGGGCAGGATGGCTGCTGGTCCCTTCCCTGGCTGCAGACTGTGGTGGTACCAGCCACCAGGTAGTTACCAGCCCTTCAGTGGAAAGTTAGCGAACTGTGTGATTTGCAGGAACATGCCACCAGTCTGTAGCTGATGGACAAGCCAGGCTGAGGCAGAGAGAACAATTAGCATCCGGGTTCTGACTGTCTTGATTTGATAAAGGCCAGAGATCACATGGAGAGACAATCGGTGTCAGAGTAAAGGGTGAGAGAGACAAAGAGAGAAAGAGAATGGACAGAGAGGGTGGTCATGGTGCTTGGTGCGGTTCTGGAAGGTGCCTGTGTTCTATGACAGCAAAGCTGACATAAATCCCTTTGCAGAACAGACCAGAATAGAGCACAACAAGCTGGCTTTGGTCCTGTAGACTCACAGAATCACATCGTCATAGGGCTGAAAGGGACCTCCAAAGGTCATCTTGTCCATACCCCTTATACTATGCAGGGCCATCACTCACCAGACCAGATTGCCCAGAGTCCCATCCAGCCTGACCTTGAATGGCTACAGGGATGAGACCTCCAGTACTTCTCAGGGCAGCCTATTCCTGGGATTCCCCATCCTCAGATTCAAGAACTTCTTCCTCCTGTCCAGCCTCAGTCCACCCTTTTCCAGCTTCAAACCATGACCCCTTGTCCTATCACTCCCTGCCTTTGCGAACAGCCTTCCTCAGCTCCTTTCAGGGACTGGACGGTCCCCCTGGGAGCCTTCTCTTCAGACTGAACAACCCTCAACCACAGCAAAGGTGCTCCAGTCCTCTGAGCACTTCCATGGCCTCCTCTGGACCAGCTCCAACAGGTCCTCATCCTTCTTGTGTTGGGGGCTCCAGAGCTGGACACAGCACTCCAGGTGAGTACCTTTTCCTGGTGGATTTCTCTTCCCTGCTGGGGTGACTCTGGTCCTTAGAATCCAGCACCAGCAGTGCCAATCAATTCTGGGTCTCACCCCAAACCCCATCCTCCAGGCCAACAGAAATCACTAACCAGCTCATGTGTGATGCTGGCCACCAGCACCTCCAGGTGAAGGCAGGATGGGTGCAGAGTTGGGGTGAACATACCGGCGAGCACCAGCGAAGGCTGCAGAGATCTCTTTGCTCTGCCTTATTCACACTCTTCAAGTTCTGGCAAATTACTTTTTCCTCTGACTGCACTTTGCTGTAATTTTTTCAAGCTGAATCAGTCTGGGTAGAAGAAGTGTCTGTTCTGAATCTTCATGAGCGATGTCGATTGACTTTGAGGCTTTTTTGGAAGGCCCAGGAACAAATAGAAACCTTTCAAGCATCTCGGTGCTTTTGGTGTCTGGAAGTGGCTTCTCTCGCAGGAGACAAAAGAGAAGAGGCAGATCTATTGGAGTAATTTTATCTCTACAAGGTAATTTACTACAAGGCAACACTGTGGGGCTTTCGTGTTCCAACACACCAGTATCGCCGACCTTGCTCTCCTCCGCTCTCGACCCAGCTTCAGCTAACTCTTGTAAGAAGGAGCCTCCCAAAGGAGCAAATCTACAAGTCAAAGCCATGACTTCCTTGGCTCAAAAAAGGCCCCAGAAGACCATGTGTCCCCTCCCTTGACGTGGTCAGGCTGTTCCAGCGATTTCATCATCTCAGGTAAAATTAGCACTGTGGTAATTACCCTGGGCCAAAAGTAGAGCTGGGGAAAGTGCACATATTTCAGGGGGGTGAAACCCGAGGTGGAGCTGGCAGGCACCATCCCCTTCACTTGAGGCTAATGCAAGGGAAGTGGGGGGAGCTGTTGCAGTCCCACGTGTGCAGATGTAAATTCCCACGTGACACTTCCACTCTGCTGGTTTGCCCTGAGGATGGTTAATGCCAGCCTAAGCTTTTCCAACTCATCAAAGGATGGTAAGTTTTGGTCTTCTGTACCACCAGCCATAGGTTTGCTGGAGGGTGTTGGGAAGCAGCTCACAGCTGCTGGTGCATGATTGGTGCAGGACTGATGCTTTGTGTGGTTGTGAAGAACTGCATTTGATGGCTTTACCTGGAAAAAGGAAGGACAAAATGGGAAGAAAGAGAAAGAAGACTCCGTGAGCACACCCAGACCACTGCTGTGCCCTCTTGAACCAAACCGTGTGCCAAAGGAAAGGTAGATATTTTGCCTGTGGAAAAAAGTGATCACTGGAGAGAAGAGGTTTGAATCAGTATATAGGGTGAGTAATTCCAAGAAGGGCAACAAAGGACTTATCAAATTCTGTTTGCCGACTCATGGGTCACACTGGAAACTGCCCCATTGAAATTGGTGGGGTCACATTTACTGACCATGAGTAAGGCCCTTGACCTGGGTGGGTAGAGGAAGGCTCCCCTCAGGTTCACTCACCAGGGTCCTTTTTGATTTCCATTTGGACATCTGAAAAGAGACCGACCCTTTTGTGTGTGATCCTTGCTTTTCCTGCCCCATCCAAGGCACAGCTGTCCCAGTGAAGCGTTTATCAGACCTTCTGCTTGACCCACCCAGTATGGACCTTTAACCACAGCACAGAGCAGCGGCGCTGGGGAGGCTTTGGGACAGCCTCCTCTCTCCTGCTGTGTTGTATGATGGTCACATAAAGGCCATCAGCTCATTTTGGCACCTGGACCATGCAGGGAAGCTGCCAAATGAACATCAGACCAAAAATAGTCCCTCCCCTGTCAGGCAAATCTGAGAGATCACCCTGTGATCAAAGATGGGGAAACACGAGGAACAAATCCACTGCCCAGTAGTCGCAGCGGACCAGCTGTCTGACAGTTGTGGTGTTTCCTCCACACGCCGCCGCAAAGGAGAGCCTGAAGAAAGGATGTGAAGAAGGATGATGATAGAGATGGTTCAGCAGATGTTTCATTGGAGCTACTCCCGTGCGTGAGAGAACGCACGAAGCTGCTCAGCGGAAAATGTGCATTCACAAGTGGACATGGCACTGCGTATGAGATAATTATTAAGGCATTTCTCTTTTGGAGCCTTTCTCTGTGTGTAGTTTTACATAATAAACCTTCCTCTTGCCTTTCTACACGCTCCCTGCTCTCAACAAACAAACATTTTGCTTCTTGTCACCGATACCTCTTGAAGTTTAAAGTATCTTTGGCCACAAATAGCTCATTGCCCTATTTGAAAGGTTCCTAGTGGAGCGTGGCCAGTTCTGACTGGCTCTATATATAAACCTACGCTGGCAAATCGAGCAACAGGTCGGCTTTTGCTTCTATATATAAAGAGGAAACCTATAGAATACGTTGACAGGACGCGGCCACTTGTCCCATCAGTTTTTCTGCCGAAATAATTTCCTTGCTGAGTTTGAGTTATTCGAATGAGCTTAATAAGAAAGAGGTGATAGGAAACCCCAGCCTCTGCTCCCAACTTTGCCCAGCATGGCCAGGCAATCCCAGGAATCTGCTGACAACAAGTTCTCTCCTTGCAGAGAGGTTAGAGCACCCGGCCGGGAGGGAACAGCGCGCTACGAGGTGTCATGCTGAAGGAGAAACAGAGACGTGGCGTTGAGCACAAAACCCCTGTTAATTTCATGGGGATTCAGGGCTTTTTTCCGATGCTCTCGGGAGGGAGCGCAGGGATTGATCCCAGCGGGGAGAGTCGGGGGGGCGGCGACGGGGGAGCGCGGAGCTGCGGTGCCGCTGTCTGCCACTAGGTGGCGCCAAAACGCCCGCGGCGGCGCCGCCGCAGCCCCGGGGTCGGGGTCGTGACTGGAGCTCAAGGGGCGCGTTGGGCTGATCCTCAGCGCGGGGGGCTTCAGCTGGGTGTCGGGAAAGAACTTTTCCTTACTGAAAGAATGGACAAGCAAAGGAACAGGCTGCCCAGAAAAGTGATGGGGACTCCATTCCTAGAGGGGTTCAGAAATCTGCATGGACAGAAACACAGAATCACAGAGTCTCTTTGGTTGGAAGAGACATTTGAGTTCATCAAGTCCAACCTCCAGCTCAGCACTGACAGGTCACCCCTAACCCTGTCCCTAGGCACCAGGTCCACATGTCGTTTAAATCCCTCCGCGGACGGGGACTCCATCACTGCCCTGGGCAGCCTGTTCCCGTGTTTGATTACCCTTTGGGTGAAGAAATTCTTCCCAACAACCAGCCTAAACCTCCCCTGGTGCAACCTACAGCCACCTCCTCTAGACCTATCTCATGCCACCAGGATGAAGAGGCTGAGGCTCACCTCACTCCAATCTCATGTCAAGTAGTTGCAGAGAACAAGAAGGTCTGTCTCCTCTGAGCCTCCTTTTCTCCAGGCCCAGTTCCTTCAGCTACTCCTCACAGGACTTGTGTTCCAGACCTTTCACAAACCTCATTGCCCTTCACTGGACCCACTCCAGATGTGACACTTCAGGACATGATTTAGTGGGTGTGGTGGTGTTGGGCTGACAGTTGGACTTGATGATCTTAGAAGTCTTTTCCATGATTCCATGATTTTCAGTGAATTTGTTGTTAGGTGCTTCCCTACAGGGGTGTCTTAGACCCACTACAGTGCCACCAACTCTTTCAGTTTACAGGAACACAGTTCAGCACCAGCAAAGAGCTAATACAACTCCTAAAAGCAACTTTTTCTTCCCATACATCCCTGAGTTTTAAGATCACAGAATCACAAAACATTAGAGATTGGAAGTGACCTCAAAAGATCATCCAGCCCAATCCCCCTGCCACAGCAGGATCACCTAGATCAATTCACACAGGGACATGGTCAGGAGGGTTTTAAAAGTCTCCAGAGAATGAGACTCCACAAACCCCCTGGGCAGCCCCTTCCAGTGCTCTGGCACCCCCACAGTGAAGAAGATGCTTCTCGTATTGATGTAGAACCTCCTTTGTTTCAGCTGACACCCATTGCCCCTTGTCCTGTCATTAGATGACACTGAGATCATCAAGTCCAACTGTTAATCCAGCGCTGCCAGGTCACCACTAAATCAAGTCCCTAAGCACTGTGTCTACATGTCCTTTAAATACCTCCAGGGGTGGTGACTCCACCAGGCAACTCAGCTGAGACCTCCTGCACAGTGTGTAAGAAACAGGGGATAAATAAGGGGTATGAGATGCTCCACATCTGAAAACCAACTTCACAGAAAATATGCACTAAATGACACATGATAATGGGGAAGGAAACGCCAGTTGCCCTAATGGAGGGGGGCAGGCAGGACTGGAAAAATAAATTATATAATAATCTCTTATTATATTCCCGTTGACAGAAACGAATCCTGACGCAGAACAATAGCGCTACTTTCCAAGAGAAAATAACCCAGATGCAGCTATAATCATGACACAGGGGGCCAGCGCAAAGTGGTTTGGGATTTTTCTCTTTGTTGGTCAGTTTTTGCTTCATCTGGTAAATGTTGTGGAAAAGATGGGAACTGGGTGAAGCAGCTTCCAGCTGAGGCAGAAAGAACCACCAGCTGCTGCCTCTTGGTGGCTGGGGAGAAGCTGCTGAAGTTTAACCCAATGAAATTGCTTTCTGCAGAGCCAGGGAGCCTGTGCGATGCTCTGGGAGAGCAGAAGGGCACCTACATTTCACTTCAGCTTCAGGCTCAAGGAAGAATCCAGAAGGCAGCCAGACACTTCCTCTATGATGGGTGAACACTTCTACCCATTTCATAAGGGATGACTCAAGGGTTAGGTCTGTGTTTCTGTTGTCAAAGGTCCTTCATCAGCTGAGGAGGCTGCAGAGCTGGATGCAGAGGTGGGTCCTGCAAACAGGGCTTTGGCTCATTCCTCCAAGCAAACACAGTTCAAGCTACAGGTCTTCCACTGAACGAATCTCTGTCGGTCTGGGTTTGCTTGTGATTCAGCATCTTTTGAAGTCAAAAAGCTACTCTGCACCTTATAAATCTTTCCATGACCTCCCAGTGCATGAGGTATGGAAGCTCAAACCCGTGGCCGAAAGGAAGGGGAACAAAACAGGCTCTCACGAGGTGTGTGGTGGAGGCATGGTCTTTATTTCAGTGCCTTCACTCCTAAAACAGCAACGCGTGCTTGACGTTAGGATACGGAGTTTTTCTACTGTGATAAATAGAATTAAAAAATCAAACAGAGAAACCCCAAAAAAGCCAGACTGGTTGAGAGCAGCAGTTCGGCCAGTATCCTGTCTCCAGTGCTGGCTGGTATCAGATGCTGCAGATAAAAGTGGAAGAAACTGTAGGGTAGCCTGTTACGAATTAATGTGCCCAGGAGAGACGTTTCTTCCTGACCCTCATCAGTTAGCGGTTGCCGGCGATGCCAAAGCCTACATCGCTGCACGTGCTCACGGCTTCACATCCAGCCAGAGCAACGAGCAGGGCACAAAAGGCCAGTCCAGACTGCTGGTACTTCCACTCACAGCAAAGCTGATCTGAGGAAAGGGTTTTCTTCACCGCAAAAGGCTCACACAGGATGCAGCTGGGAGAGGCACAGGCTGCTGAGATTTGCTGCTTAATGGGGGAGCTACTTTTAGGAAGAGCACCTGGCACAGCCCACACCCCTCCCAGTGCTCTCCTGTGTGGAACAGTGCTCCCTAATTATCTTCAATCCCTTTGGCTTCAGATTAAGCCCATGTTTTCCCATCCTACCCACCAGACACAGGTGACAGATTGTCCCTCTCTCTTGAATTGCAGATTTCTTTGGTGTTGGAGAACGGTTTCTTTGTTTCCAACCCCCTTTTTGGCCTGAAGCACCTTAAGCCAGTTCCCTATTTCCTCACGGACATGTTTTCTAGATCTCCGGATCCTCTTCCAATTGTTCCGTGTCGTTTGGTGCCCAACACCAACCGGAGTAACCCAGCCGGGATCTTTCAAAGATGAATTCACGTGTCTTGGAGGTTAAATTCTATTTTCTCCTATCCAGATGGTAGTTTTTCCTACACCCCATAAGCACTGAGACCCTTCCACATTTTCCTACATTCCTCTCCATTTATTTTTTTAATACAGTTTCCCCAATGTCTGCCAGTGCTCCCATCCAGGACACCATAAAATGTTTTCTATTGCAGCTATAGATGGATGCTGCTCATGATTCAGCATATAAAATAGGCTAATTAATGAGCTTTGGAATAGCCACCACCCCCAGGGTTGTTAATGTGCTTGGTTTTACCTAAAGGGATCATATATAGCCAAAGACAAGTGCTAGCAAGAGGGAAATGTGAGATACATTACAATAACGCAGCAGCACTACTACAGGGAGTAGATGTCAGGAAAGAAAAAGACTCCACGTGCTATTTTTCTTCATTAGATGTGATGAGCTCATAACAACCTTCCCTTAGTCAGAATGATGTGAGTAACTCGTCAGACCTAATTTTAGCAGCCTCGAGTCAGCCAGCTCTTCCAAAACAGTCATCTCATCTCCTTCAGCGATAAATGGAGAGGGATGAACATTTCCAGGATAAACACAGCCTCTATTCCAGCCTCAGGCATTCTGTGATTCTATTGCCTTCAGCTGAAAAGCCTCAGTAAGATGGGACGAGCTCCTGTGTGAAGACGGAGCAGCCTTGTAATGCAGAGACCCTCGACCTGCAGGCAGACCCTGGCTGTTCTCGATGGCTGAACCCTGGGGTGAGGCAAATCCCATTTTTAGGCAATCATAGAGATAACAATGTTTTACGTTAGCAGGATAACGAAGCACAATGCAAATGAACCACAGTCGTCAGGAGCTGAAAGCAGCATGATGAGCTGTTGCTTATGGGATGATGATGGAGATGAGCAGAGCGTGGAACATCCATGTCCCAGACAACTCCGAAACATTCACATTGCCCCCGATTCCAAAGGGAGCTGAGAGCTGAGTTGGGCTGCGTTTCTCTGGGAAGGATCATTTTTACAGTCAATTTTATTTAATTACGACAAAATCACGTTGTTTGGGCTCCAGACCGATCTTTGCCCAACGCACTGCAAAGAAAAGCAAGGGCTGAGATCCTGCACTGAAAGAAACTACTGAACAGGTCACTTTATTATCAGGTTCTTCTCTCTGAGGCTCAACCTGATTTTGCTGATTTTGATTCCAAACTCAAGGTCCCACTGTCCTTTCCCAACAGTGCAAAGGAGCCAGTTTGGCCAGTCCTCCTGGCCATTGGGCTCATCACCAGCCCCAAGACATCTGACATCCCCCATACCTCAAGCTGGTGAGAGACTGGTGCTTCTGGGAGTGAGAAAAGCTCTCTAGGATCCCAGTGTGGATCCCACAGGTCTAGGTTGGGTATAAGCAGGTTTCCAAAGCCACCCAGTAATACTGGGTTTTGTTATTCTCACCAGGTCACTCCCTCCTGCAAAAAGACAGCCCCACAGTGAAAGCACCATCCTTCCTTGTGACGCTGGGGGAGTTGCAGAGCCTCACGGAGACACTGGGAACTGGCTTTCCAAATAAATCAGGCAGCTTTAAAAGGTCTGCCCCAGAGGGCACTCTACTGTTTGTGTTCCTTGCCTAGATCCTTCTCTCTCTCTCTCTCTCTCTGGGTATGTCCAGCATTGGTAATACAGTTTACAAGCAGTTTGCTCAGGTACAGCAGCTCTTGAATGAACCCCAGTGTAAGCCTCCTTGTTGTGCCAATGCTCATTCCTTACTGACTCCCACACGAAGCTACTCACCAGCAGCTCAGCAACACCATGGGTAGGTTGTCAGTCAGGTTTCGAGTGTGAATCCGTGTGTACAAGAGTCCATTGCTTATATTCTACAGGCCGTGGTGGGATAATTTGTTGGAAGTGGTTTAAATTACAGTGAGAAATTAGATTTGGGACTCTATTGAGAGCCTGCTTAAGGTCACAGCTGCTTTCCGATAGGAAACTTCTTCTGAAGGTTGGTCGCCTGTTGTCACTGGGTCTTCTGGATCTTCACAGCTGGTGATGAGCGCAACTGCACTAAACGACTTCTGGTTAGAACTGAATGTCTTGGTCTCCAGTGCTGATGTCTCTGCCTCCTTTTCCCGTGTCTTCTCGGTTCGGTTCCATTCTTGCTCCTTCCGATCCAGTTGCATGGCGCTGCAGTGAGGAGCATAAACCTCAGTGGTTTCCTCAAACTGCAAGCAATCCACCTTGTAGTACTTTTTCTTTACGTGTAAGACATCGTTAAACCTGTGGCCCCAAAGAATCTCTCTGGGGACATAGGAGCTTCTCGACTGATGTGAAGTTCCTGTTGAATCCCCTGTATAGACAAATGTGACCAAGATTTCAAAGTTGTCCTTGGCCAGAGCCTTCCGGTCTAGACCATACAGAGGGCTCTCACTGTCGATTTCATGTACGACCGTCACTGGGGTAACGAGAATGATCTGGTCATTTAGCAGCTTCAAGTCCTTGTACTCCATCGTCATCCTCCCCTCCTTGTCTTCCTTGTAGCGCAGAAGCTGAGCTCGCACCGAGCCCTCCACCATGTGATTCGGCCGGAAATCCCCGATGCGCCACATGAGGCAAAATTTGTCATCCCTCAAGCCAACTACAGCATAGTAGCTGAAGCGGATGGTTTGAGCTCTTTTGCGAGCCGTGGCCATCTTCGCCAAGGCTGCTCCGATGATGAAAGTGTCAATAATGCAGCTTAATACTGACTGCAGGATAACCATGAGGATAGCGACCGAGCACTCCTCGGTGACACAGCGGTAGCCGTAACCAATGGTCGTCTGGGTTTCTAGGGAGAACAGGAACGCTCCTGTGAAGCTGTGGACATTGGCAACACAAGGGGTTATGTCTTCATCGTTGAATAAATCTCCGTGCTGGATGGCTATCAGCCAGAAGACCAGTCCAAAGAACAACCACGAGAGAACATAGGACAATGAGAAGATCACGAACATGTGACGCCACTTGATGTCCACCAGTGTGGTAAAGATGTCCACTACATAGCTCTCCCATTCCCCAAAGATGTGTTTGAAGTAGACGTTGCAGCTGCCGTCCTTGTGGAGGAAGCGCTTCTGCAGTCTCTTCACTCCCATCTCAGGATTTTCTCTGCAAGAACCTCGGTAACTGATTTTATTTCCCTGGATGTTCACAGGCCTGTAGCAGCCACTCGGATCAGTCATCTTGCCCATGTCTGCCTCGTGGCATCAGTTCGCAGAACACACTTGTGATCTCAGGGGCTGTTTGTTCTCTTTGTTCATTGGAAACCTATGAAATAAAAGAAAAAAAGGTTTGTTTATGTTTTAATTTCTTACACCGGAACTGCGTGAACACGTTTACCCTGTGGACATCATAGGCAGGTTTCTGAAGAGGGCAGACTCTGACATCCATCATCATAGAATCATTCAGGTTGGCAAAGACCCTTGAGGTCATCAAGTCCAACCAATAACGCAACCCTACCAAGTTCACCTCTAGGCCAGATCTTTTATGCAACAGAGTTCAAAAACTTAAGCCTGGAAATACAAGGCAAATGGAAATTCAATTAGTTGTAAAGATGTCCTTCTAGATCCTAAAACTTGATGTGTGGATGGAGACTGTAATCAAAAACCTTTGTGGTGACCCCACTGTATCTCACGTAATGTACTATTGAAGCAGCATTCAAATCAGGGTGGGCTCTCATGAACAGTCACAGCAATGAAGTTCATGCAAACCCTCTGAAAGGAACCCAGATATTTAAGGTAGTTACTGATCTCAAGTTGCAGGTTGCCCAGGGAAGTTGTGGTTGCCCCCTTCCTGGAAGTGTTCAAGTCCAGGTTGCATGGGACCTTGAGCAACCTGGTCTGGTGGGAGGTGTCCCTGCCCATGGCAGGGGGCTTAGAACTAGATGATCTTCAAGGTCTTTTCCGACCTCAGTCATTCTATGAACTCTACGAACCTGTTGTTGCATGTTTGTTTGTTTTCTTACATGACAAGAAATGGCTGGAAAAACTCTCAATTTAGGCAAAACCTTTCAGTATCATGGGCAGGCAAGGTGAGGGCTGACGTGTTTTAACAAGAAAATGCATCAACCACCATCAGTCATCACAGTTTGTGCTTCAGTATCAACCAGAAAAACCAGCTGATGGAATCAAACTTTACTGGACCACTGCTGCACAGAATCACAGAACATTAGATATTGGGAGGGACCTCAAAACATCATCCAGTTGAATCCCCCTGACACAGCAGGATCCCCTAGATCAAGTGGCACAGGAATGTGTCCAGGCAGGTTTTAAACATCTCCAGAGATGGAGACTCCACAGCCCCTCATGGCAGCTCCTTCCAGAGTTCTGTCACCCTCACTGGGAAGAAGGTCCTTCTCAGATTGATGTGGAACCTCCTCTGCTCCAGCTCACACCCATTGCCCCTTGTCCTATCATTAGATGACACTGAGCAGAGCCTGGCTCCATCCTCCTGACACCCACCCTTCACATGTTTATAAACATTAAATACAGACACATTTGTATATAAAACTTCTTTACTGTGAGGGTGACAAAGCACTGGAATGGGCTCTCCAGAGAGGGTGTGGAGTCTCCTTCTCTGGAGGCTTTCAGCCCTGTCTGGATGCATTTCTGAGTGATTTGCCCTAGTTTTACTCCTTCTCTGGCAGAGGGGTTGGACTCAATGATCTTCAGAGGTCTCTTCCAACTCCTAACATTCTGTGATTCAGTGAAAATTTCATTTCAAATGAAAAAGAAACCTCTCTGAGCTCCTGGAAGGCCGCTCAAATCTTTCCTTAAAACAGCAACAATAACCAAATCTGGCTGCCAAACAGTATTAACATTTTTATTAATGAGTTTGTAACAAACAGGGAAAATGTTTAGGAAAACTTGTGGGTGACACAAAGTTAGGAAGTGACGGGGATTAGGGGCTTCCTCTGTCGGATCAGAGGAAACACGGATGGTCTTGGCAGATGGCAGCCACAGGGACCTCAGCAGCACGAGGTGCTAGGCTGTACCTTCGGTGGGTAATAACAAGAACTTCTGTTAGCAAAGTGGAAACCAATAAAAAGGAAAGGCTTTGCTGAAGCAATCAGTTACAGCGCGCTTACGGATTACTTGTCGGATGCAGCACTGTGGAAGGCAAATGCCTTTTCCTGCAGCTCTCCGGCTCGTTCTGCCCTGTCCCAACCACTCGCACACAAAACACCGACCAGGCAGAAGCGCCCAGCTCGGAGAACTCAATGGGTTTGCCACATGTCATGCTTCTCCCTGGCACTTCTGAAGCAAAAATTAAAAAAAAACTGGTTTTTTTTGAGCAAAACCCATCCCCGTTCTTCCAAAAATTCTAAGTTTTCAATGGAAAAATGACAAGTACTTTCCCCGCTTTCTAGGCTGGATTCAGCTGACACAAGTTCAGATGCAGGTTGACAGTGAAGCCAACATATTCATGGAAAATGGATGTTTAAAATAAAGCAAGTTTCCTAGCCGTAGTCTTTTTCCTCAGCTCTTCATTCACTTTGCAGGAGTAAAACCAACTGCTCCCACCTGAAGGCAGAGTCAGACCCACAGAGTGTCACTTATATTGGATGGACTAGATTAACAGCCCAAGAACCCTTCTTGCATCCAAGGAGCAACGACAAGCATGCAGGGACCCCATTCCAGAAACACTTAAAAGCCAAACATAGTTTCCGTGTCTTTTTTCTTCTCTTTTCTCTCTTTCCTTTTTTTTCAGGACAGAAATGAATGTGACATATGGTGTCGTAGCCTCAGAATGTGGCCCTCATTAAAGAAAACACAACATTAACGTTTCCAAAAATACTTCTTGGAAGACAGTCTTTGGAAACATTCAGAGGACTTGCTTTACTCATAGCTTTAAACAACCAGCGTGGCCCAGGCTCTTGAAGACTCTTGACCTAACAGTTTCAGAAGTCATGTTTAACAACAAACAAACACTGGAAACTGTGGAGCTCTTTTGTTTAAGAACCTCATAACATGAGGTGTGAAAACGGAGCAAATTATAGGCAGGAGCAATCGAAATCTTAAATTCAAAACATATTTGGTTTTCTTATTGCCATCCCTGGATGAGTTTAAAAGTCATGGAGTAGAATCATAGAATCATAGGCTCATCGTGGCTGGAAAGGAGCTCCAGGATCATCAAGTCTGGCTTTCATCCCAACATCCCCCTAACCCCCAGACCATGGCCTCAAGTGCTCTAGCTCTTAGTTTTTTAAACCCCTCCAGGGATGGTGACTCTACCACCTCCATGGGCAGCCTGTTCCAGTGCCCAACCACTCTCTCAGGAAAGAACTTCTTCCTAAGATCCAATCTAAACCTCCCCTGATGCAATTTGAGGCCATTAAAGGCATAGAGATCTGGAGCTTAGGGACAGGGATTAGCAGTGGGATGGGACAGTTGGGTTCATGGCTGGCCCTGATAACCAGGGGGAATGGAGATGGGTAGATTTAGAGTGGATGGGAGGAGGAAGTTCTTCACCATGAGAGTGGTGAGAGCCTGGAATGGGTTGCCCAGGGAGGTGGCGGAGGCCCCATCCTTGGAGGTGTTTAAGGCCAGGCTGGATAAGGCTCTGGCCAGCCTGATCTAGAGTGGGGTGTTCCTGCCCATGGTGGGGGAGTTAGAACTGGATGATCCTGTGGTGCCTTCTAACTCAGACTGACTGCATGACTTGGTCTGGGTGACACTGCTGTGGCAGGGGGATTGGACTAGATGAACTTTTGAGGTCCCTTCCAATCCATAACGATTCTATGATTCTATGATACTATGAACCTTGTAGGTCTTTTCCAGCCTGGGTGATTCCTTAATTCTGTGATCCCACTCTCTGCTGTTGCCATCAACAAATGGTCTTATTTCAGAAGTGGTATTTTGCTGGCACCATCTTTAGACTTTGGTGGTGCTGGCAAGGATCAGGGACTGTCACACACACCACAACGTGGCAGAGTTCAGTCTGACTTTACAGTGGTTGGTCACAGCTGGGAGACAACTTTGCTTGTGAGGCACCTTGCACCAGGAACCTGAACTCTGCTGCGGGTCTTTCCTAAGTATCCCTTGTGGTTATACAGAACCACAGAATCAGTGAAGTTGGAAGAGTCCTACAAAATCATCAAGTCCAACTGTCAACCCAATACTACTGTGGCCACTAAACCATGTTCCCTAGTGCCACAACAATACTTAAATTATATATATATACTCATAGAATCATAAAATAATAGAATGGGTAGGGTTGGAAGGGACCTTATCCAGTTCCAAACCCCCTGCACAGGCAGGAACATCTTCACTAGGGCAGGTTACTCAGGGCTCCCTCCAACCTGGCCTTCAACACTTCCAGGGATGGAGCAGCCACAACTTCCTTCCTTGGGCAACCTGTTCCAGCATGTCACCACCCTCACAGGAAAGAATTTGTTCCTCACGTCCAAACTCCATCTCCTTTCTTCAAGTCTGGAAGACTTTCCCCTTGTCCTCTTGCTATCACCTGTGGAAAAAGCCCTCCTTCAGCTCTCTTGTAGCCCCCTTCAGAAAGGGAAAGCTGCCAGGTCACCTGGGATCCTCCTCTACTCCAGGCTGAACAACCCCAACTTGCTCAGCCTGTCCTCACAGGGGAGGTGCTCCAGACCTCTGATCATGAGTGTCCATGATGGGTTTTTGACTGGTATGAGTTTTGTGCTGGGTTTCTGACCGCTATAAATGAAGCCATGCAGTAAGATGCTAGGCTGGATTTTGCAAACCAGCCCAAAGTCTGTGCTAGGAGAAGGAACATGCTGCAGAGCCAAACAGTCTAACCCTGGAGCTGGACAGGGTAAAAAATAACCAGAGCAGAGCATCTCTACCAGACACATATTGCTGTCAGGATCTGAGTTTGTCCTCTTGGTAGTGGGATTCTCAGGGCCATTTGACATTGCACAGGGGAGATGTGCCCTGGGTGACCTAAAACCCCAAATGTGCTTGAATGTGTTAGGAAACAACCTCTTCAGCCACTCCAAGCCTTTTTAAAATGTTGACTACTTCTTTTGGGCGTGCTTAAAGGTAAACCAACTCTGAACTTTTCTGAGCCACTTCTTGTAGTTCCTGAAGACACTCTGACAGTCACAGAACAGCCTGCAGACTGTTATTGTGACGAAACTCTTAAGGAGAGAAGGTCGCAGACTTATGACCAGACGTAGGAACTGAAACCTTAGAGCCATTTCAAAGATGCCATTTTTCAAAATGGAAATACTCTACACATCCCTACAAAGACCATACGAACCACATTAAAGGTCCTACTACCTGGTAAAGATTAACAGAGGGGGCGGTGGAGGATTTGAAAACATTCTCCACTCACTAGAGCTCACGGATCCGTCGCTGCAAATGATTCTCAGATGTTGCCAGGAAGCGTTTTTCACCTTCCCCTGACACTCTCACACAAACCCTCGCCCTTTTCTGCTCTTGCTTTTACCTTCTGTGCATTCTTCTTCCTTTATTTCTGGGTGTGTTTGTGGACATCATGAGCTGCCTCTTGCGAGCTAGTCTGCTGCTCAGAGGTTCTATGATTATTGGAGATAAAAATGGAGCAGTGAAGCTAGGCAGGACAGCAGGAAGACAGAAATAGGTGATCCTACTCTGGCAAAGGGATTGGACTAGATGATCTTTTGAGGTCCCTCCCAATCCCTAATGTTCTGTGATTCTGTGTGATTCTGTGATCTCAAAGATTTCATTAGGTAAGTGGCAGAGAGGGTTCAAAAGTTCCTCAAAAAACTATGTGTGTCAGACTGATAGCTCAGAAAACCAACACTTATTCTTGATTACCGAATCCAAGGCCAGGGTCTTACAGTTTTGAGGTACTCAGGGTGATGCAGAACTGCTCTGAATGCATGAGATTGTAAGGTTCATGGGATCTACACGTTGACCCTCCAAACTGGTGTCTTTGATAATGTCACCCCAATTAGATACAGGAGAAAAGTAAGCCAATTTCTGTTTTCAAAGGTCATGAAGCAGTGCAGTGGCAGAAATGTGTGTATGTAGCAAAGACCCACCACAAAGTGAAACTAACAGAAGCCTTTTTTCACCCTACTTATTATTTTCCTCTGGTTCCTCTTGAACAGAGCAGCTGTATCAAGACTAGAGTTTTCAGCAGTAGATCAGAACAATCAGAACAAGAGTAACTTAAAAGCCCTAAGCATCAAGATTAGCCTTTTAAAGTCTTCCACTCAATGCACGTGTCACAGAATCACAGAACATTAGGGATTGGAAGGGACCTTGGAGAATCATCTAATCCAATCTGCCTGACACAGCAGGATCCCCTAGATCAAGTTGTGCAGGAATATGGCCAGGTAGGTTTTAAACATCTCCAGAGAAGGAGGCTCTACAACACTCCTGGGCAGCTCTTTCCAGTGCTCTGTGACCCTCACCGGGAAGAAGGTCCTTCTCAGATGATGTGGAACCTCCTCTGTTCCAGCTGACACCCACTGCCCTTTGTCCTACCATTAGATGCCACTGAGCAGAGCCAGGCTCCATCCTCCTGGCACCTGCCCTTCTATATTTATCAACATGAATGGGGTCATCCCTAAGTCTCCTTTCTTCCAAGCTGAAGAGACCCAGCTCCCTCAACCTTTCTGCATCAGGGAGATGTTCCACTCCCTTCAGCAACTTTGTGGCTCTGTGCTGGACTCTTTCCAGCAGCTCTGTGTCCTTCTGGACCTGAGGGCCCAGAACTGGACACAATATTCCAGATATGGTGAATTTAATCTTGATCTCTTGTGTAAGGGCTCAGCATTTTAATGAGGATCATCCCTACCTTGCACCTTAACCTGACACCTGACCAGTTGTTGCTCGCCCACTTTGTGACACTGGTTTTCCATTATGTAAACAAGTAAGGAGTGAATTTTTGTTCAGTGACAACCTCAGTCAACAGCCTGTTTGTAAGACATTAAGCAAAACAATGCGAAGGTCTTGGTTCCAGGATAATTCTGCTCTGAGATGAAGTCAAAACAGAAAACAACTGGAAAGCTCCCAGTGAAGCTGGGTACTCTCACTGTGACCCCACACACATGGAAGAGCATCGCTTGTCTCTCCAGCGTTGGTTTAGCAACCACCTCAGCTTCCTGCTTCAGATTGGAAATGGTCTGAAAGGTTTCCAGTTTTAGTCACTGTTGTGTAACCCTGGAAGGCTTTCAGCTCAGAAATGTGACAAGTAGGAACCTCTTGAGCTGCTCTGGAATTGACTCAAATAAACGATCCTTTAAAAAAACCCAACCCCACCACCCACAACAGCTAAATATATCTATTACAGGACAGCACCAAGACTCTTCCTTCCTTCTTTCTTCCTTCCTTTCACTCTTCCTTGCAAAGGGACATGACTTCTAATACCTGAGAGCAGTGTTTCTGATCCTGCTCTGCAGTGCCCAGAATGGGGCTGTTAGCCAGCAGAACCTGATGGGTCGGGTACACTTGTAAGTCTGCTTGGCCTTAGCCCACAAGCTAGCCTTGGCCATGTGGTGCAAGAGCTTTCACTTGTGTCCCCTGACAGAACAAAGAAGGGTAATGATGTTCACAGCTTCAGAAAGTGCCTGATATTCTTGATGTCTAATAGGTCATGTCTGAGAGGCTGATAAGAACAACTTCATGACGCAAGAGGAGGTTTTTATATTTAATGATCACATCCCCCAAATGACTACAGGGTGCCTCTGCAAGGGGAGGAGGAATGCAAAATCCCCTAGGCTGAACTCAGACACAGACCTCTGGGGAACAAGGACGTAGGAGAGTAGTTCCCACAGAGCATCATCCAGAGCTTGTTCACACCAGTCCTGATCTGAACTTCACAGCAATGGAGCATCCCAGCGGGTGCTTCAACCACAGAACTTTCTGACGTAGTAATGGCTTTGAAGCCAGCGCAGTGGAGCTTTGAAATGGCTCAACTTTCTTTTTAAAGTAAGTATGGTCGTTCACATCACTTCAGCTTGGATAACCAAGCGCAGCAGAGCTTGACAGGGCTGCAATGGGACCCTGTCCAACTCTAACAGATCACCGTTCTGCACCAGTAACACCTTTCCTCTCCATCACTGAGTATGCGCAGGTCTTGCAGCAGCAGCAGCAGCAGATTGCAAATACAGGAAGAAAGAAAGAGAAATAGAAACAGAAAGAAATTAGAAATTGATTAGGCTAAGCCCAGATCTTGGAGAAAGAGGATCTTCTTTAGCCTTCCTACCTAAAGCTTCAATATAGAAGTGTTTACTAAACATTTTTAAAGATAGACTGAAACAGCTGAGAGCAGCAGACTTCTGCAAGGTTTAAAAGTCATGCAACTGGGCTGTAACCTGCACTGGAACAACTCAGCAGCAGATACATTGACAGTTAATTCACCTAAGTGAAACCAGATCTTCTCAAAAAAAAAAAAAGAAACCCAAAAACAAAAAGAAGAAAAGACGTTTGGCCCCTTCATTTGAGAAGAAAACCCCTTCTCAAAGTGGTTCCTGCCTGTTTAGAGCTGCAGGAGAGGTTAAAAGCCCATCAGCCCCCTGGTCACTGCTCAGAGCAAGTCCCCAAAGCTGTAGAAAGCTGAAGATGTCTGGTTTAATTCTTCAAATCTGAAGAAAGCTGAAGATGTCTGGTTTAATACATTTGCACTGTGTGCACCGCATGGTTTTAGCCAGGAACACGCAGTGGAAACACAGAAATGCCACGAGAAATGGAAAGTGCTGGCAACTCGCAACTCTCGCTTTCGGGCCTCGCTGCCATTCTTTGTCTCAGGCAATCTGGAAACCTAAAACTGTTGATCTCAGGACACTCTTCCTCTCCTTAACCCTCGGCTCTCAGGAGCTTCTGTGCTGAGGTGGCTGCACGCAGCAGGCAGGGGACAGCAGACTCTCACATCAGCCTCCCCTCGTGCAGGGGGCTGTGACCCACAGACTGGGTGCAGCTGACGAGCAGCCCCAGTGCACCCACAGCAGTGCTGGAGCTGTGCTGGGATGTCCCACGGATGAGCACAGCAGAGAAAAAAACAGCCTCTACCTCTGGTCAAGCCACTGTAGCCTCAGTTTTTAACTAGCTGGTGCACATCCTAACCCTGACGGTCTAGCAGACACGCAGACATGGAACAGCTGGGAAGATCTAATCTGCATCCAGTGTCCTTCCCCTGGGAATCAGTAGCCAACCTACTCCTTGCTTCAGCCAGTAAAATCTCCCAAACCTTAAAGCGAATTAGGCAGGAGACAATCAAACTTGTGTGTCAGTGCTAATTTCCATCTCCCTCTTCCCAGTGCCACCGGATGCCCAGTGGAGGTTAAGTCCGACAGTGGCGCAGCCATGTGTGGTGGGATTTTCTCCACGCATTGACCCTCAAGGACTACACCCAGCACAGAAAAATTCTTCTACGAACTTTTTCACCAGATCTTGTTGGCAGGGAGCAGCAGAACAGTTTGTTGCAGCCCTTAATAGACATGATGTCATCTAATAATGTGGTCAACAATAGGTACGTGGCAGGTCACGAACAATGACCCAAGCAGATTAGATAATGTCCACCACTTCCATTTAACAGGGCCAACACCCTCAGCTCAGTTGTGCGCTGCAGTTCTGCCCTGTTATATCTCATCTCCAAACACAACAGGTTATTAACACCAAAGGATTTCATGGGGAGGACTGCAAGACCTGATATTCTAATAGGGTTCTCGCAGTCTCAGGGCTCGTTTCCTTTATGTGAGTCACGAGCACAGTTCTGCTTCCTGAGGCAGAAAGCGTTCTCCTCTTTTTCCTGTTTTCTGGATCACTTAGTAGAGCAGATATCCAGGGAAGGGCACTGTGATGTAAGGTGGAGTCACTGCCATCCCAGTCGCAGTCTTTATTCCACTATGCCTGTAGAATAAGAAAGGAGAGGAGATGCAGTCCTGGGTGTTTCAGTGCCTCCCGGTCCTGTGCAGAAGCAGCTGATGGAAGAAAATGTTGTGTGGCTCTGCCCCGAGGGTTACGCTGAGATCAGAGAGCCCCTTATATTGCCTGTGTGAGTTTCAATCCTGCCAGCTCAAACGGCTGCAGCTCTGACAATGGAGAGCCTTGTGCTGGTGGCTGAGATGGAGCTTGGATCAGATGCCTTGCTATTGTATTTCGTGTAAGGAACAGAATAAAACAGAATCCCAAGTTAACAGCACGAATAAGCTCTGTTCCACAGATGAGAGAAGGAAGATGTGAACAGGAAGCCTCGGAGATCCTTGTTTTCTTTTTTTTCCTTTTATTTTTTGCCCTAACCCTGGTAGAAAATTCACTAAGATGTAGCTGGACTGGCACCAATTACTTCTAAGGGTATCCAGTACAGGTGGGAACACTCGCAAGTTTCTACTGGTCTCATCTTCAAGCTACTGACCTGGGTAGGAATTCCACTGTAATACCCAGAAGCTGTCTCATCCCACCTCATAAAATACCTCGAATGGCAATTAAATCTCCAAAGCCTTTACGTTTTCAAGACTAAAGTCAGGTCTAGCTGTGCTAACATCATTTTGCATTGCCTTTGCTAGGGAGTGGAAAGGAGAAAAATCAAAATACCCAAACAAAGCGCGTGAATAAAATCATTCACATCTCCTAAGACTTTATTTTTAGGAAATACCACTCAACTATTGCTGACTCAGCTTTCTAGACTAATACTTGAATCAGAGAGGTTGAGATCAGTACTACCCAAGGATCAAGTCAAATAATCAGTGTTTTTTACCTCTTTTAGGAAAAGTGACTGAAAATATGTGACTGACTTTAACAGATCACACAGAATCCCAGAATGACTGAGACTGGAGAACACCTCTGAGCTCAGCCAGCCCAGACCAGGGCTGAACATCACCCCAGCGGCCAGACCAGGGCACTAAGGGCAACAGATAGGCTGTCCTTTAACACCTCCAGGGATGGGGATTCCATCAGTGTCCTGGGCAGTCCAGTCCTGTGTCTGATCAACCTTTCTGTGATGAAGAGCTTCCAGACATCCAACCTAAGTTTCAGGCCCTGCCCTCTCGTCTTGGTGCTGGTTCCATCGGAGAAGATCCCAACTCCCATCTGACTACAACCTCCCTTCAGGGAATTGTAGAGAGGGAGAAAGTTCCCCTGAGTCTCCTCTTCTCCAGGCTAAACAGCCCCATCTCCCTCAGCCCCTCCTCATCAGCCTTTCCCTCCAGTCCCTTCCCCAGCCTCGTTGATCCTCTGGACCTGCTCCAGCCCCTCAATCTTTTTCTTAGGAAAAAAAAAGGGGTCCCAGCACCATCCCCACTGCTAAGTACAGGAGAATTATGTCCCTAGGCATAAACCAGTCAAATACCACCCGTCAAGTAGTTGAGGTTAGCAATTGCTCTTTGCTTCTCTGAGCAGCCTCTGTGAGCACCGACACAGCAGTGCACTCTGCTCTACCCACAGAGGCTTCTCTCTCTAGTCTGGCAGAGGGTACCACGTAGCTGCTGCGATCAGACCTACTCAGCCAAAGCCCACAGTCCTACACGGCATCCCAAGCATCAGATCCTTCATCCAAACCAAAACACACTCCCCCATTTGTCAGGCTCTATATGTCACCACGCTTTATAAGCCTGTGAAATATATTAAATGGCTTCAGAGACCGGAGGTCTGATCCAAATCCTACTGCAGTCAGCAAAGGGTTGTCTTTGATTTCTTGTGCTGGATGCGATCTAGCTGCTGGGTTTCTTAGTATCACCACAGGCAGTATCCCTCGCTGCTCCTCGGGCTGGCTGGGCTCGCTGGAATCACAGCCATACTTTCTAAGGAATGAGGGCTTTTTTAAACCTTCATTTGCTCTGGTTCACAGGCTTTGGCAGGACGTTGACTTCCCATATCGTTAACTCCATGGAGGACCATAGGAAAGCTGGGAACAAGGATGCTTCTTTCAGAGATGACTTTCAACACCTTGCAGAGCAGATGGCTGAACCTCTGTGCAGGAAACTCCTGAGCCTCTGTCCCAGCGAAGGCAGATTATTCCTGCCCTCAGAAGTTGTTTTTTGAGAACTCATCCTCAGCATGGTGTTGGCTGCTCTTGTTTTCAACTGTCATCCTCATCCCAAGCCAGCAGTCAGATTTACAGTATGTTTTGCAAGTCAGATAATCGAAATAATGTGGAAGTGGAAAACTCTGTGTGTGTGTGTGTGTGTGTTTGGACTGCATATGTTTATCTCAGGGTGCAGCTTACATAACTTCACTTCTGGTCTCTTAAAGAAGCTCTGCAGTTAATTCCTGATCACCTGAGTGAGTTTCTGGATGCAGTGATTATGATTTTAAGAAACATGAGGATAGGTATAGTGACATCGTAAACCTTATCTCTTTTCTCTCCCCTTAAAACATCATTAGAGAACTTTTTCATTCCTCTAAAGACAGGGGCATTCATCCTGAATCAGAGATGAGCTTCGTTTCTGACGGTGCTTACTCTTTTATGGTTGCCTACATCAAGATTTAATGAGATAAACTTCATAGAATCATAGAATCATTAGGGATTGGAAGGGACCTCAAAAGATCATCTAGTCCAATCCCCCACCACAGCAGGATCACCTAGACCAAGTCACGCAGTCAGTCTGGGTTAGAAGGGACTTATTCATCACCTAGGAACAAAGTTTCACCACTTAATTCCATACACAGACTCATAGAAGCACAGGATGTTATGGGTTGGGAGGGACCTCAAAAGATCATCTAGTTCAACCCCTCCTGCCAGAGCGGGATCACAAAACGTGTAGCAGATTTTAATTTCCTAAATATTTCCTTTCTATGTTTCTTTTCTATATTTCTTTCTATTTTCTTTCTGCATTTCCTAAATACTTTTGTACCCATGTACCAACCACTGTGTGTCAAAGCTGCACTGGCCACACTGGTTTGCTAGTAAATCCCCAAGATTTCTGCCATGGGATCATGGACCCTTCTATTCTAGACAGTCAGTTTCTTGAGCTCCTAAAGGGCTTGAGAGGAATCCAGGCCAGGCATGTGGGATAAGGACAACCTAAGAGCTAAGGCATTGGGTTCAAATAGAGGTTAGGGGAGGGCAACGAAGCTGGTGAAGTGCCTGGAGAATAAATCTTATGAGGAGAGATTGAGAGAGCTGGGGCTGTTTAGTTTGAGGAAGAAGAGGCTAAAGGGAGACCTCATCGCTCTCTACAACTATCTGAAAGTGCATTGTAGAGATGTTGGTGCTGGTCTCTTCTCACCGGTAATTAGCGACAGAACCAGAGGGAAGGGTTTCAAGCTCCAGCAGGGTAGGCTTAGACTAGACATCAGGAAGAAATTCTTCACAGAGAGGCACTGGAATGGGTTGCCCAGGGTGGTGGTTGAGTCACCATCCCTGAACGTGTTTAAAAGTCTCTTAGATGTACTGCTGAGGAGTCTGTTTAGAGGTGAACTTGTAGAGTAGTGTTGATGGTTGGACTCAAGGATATCAAGGGTCTCTTCTCCAACATGAATGATTCTATGATTCTAAATCTAAGAAACTTAAATCTTAAGATCAGTTCTGCTTCAGATCATCCTTAGAACAGAATCAGAAAGGCAAAACCCTTGTTGTAGGCTTTATAGGACAACCCACTGAAGGAAAGAAACAAATGGGTTTCTCAGTCCCATCAGAACTCATTTATTCAATCAGCAAATCCCACAGTGGTCTCAGGGAAAGTGAAGGCATTAATTTTTGCTGGTGGTATTGTTTCTAAATGTGCACAAAACACACGGGGAAGATGCCTTCAATTAAAAACATTAATATAGAGGGTTTTTCTAATAGGACTTTTGTCTTCCAGATTTTTTATGTGGATGCTGGCAGTGCCCCCCTCACAGTCTGTGATCTGAGCTGCTAGGGTTGCCCGTTGCAGGGAAGGCTTTGTCTCAGCAGCACTACTGACTGAACGAGCCACTCATGGGAGGTCCAGCTCATTTCAGGCTGTTTGTCACGAACCTGTTCAGTCAGCCGTGTTTTTCCTGTTTTACTTCTCAAAGGCAAACACCATGAACAACTGAGCAGATCTTATCGAGATGATGTTAACAAAAATATATCCAATAAAAATCGGGTGTATTACAAATGTCAACAATCAAAAAACACACCCCCCCCAACTATCTAAACTACTTTAGAGTTGATTTTATTGCCAAAGCAATTCCCAAAGATTGTTTTGTGAAACAACTTCTCGCTTCTCCTCATAGGTGCTATGAACCTGGCAGGGAAGGACCTGGCAGTACTGGGTAACAACTGGCTGAACAGGAGCCAGAAGGGTGATCAGGTAGCCCAGAAGGCCAATGGCATCCTGGCTTGTATCAGCAATAGTGTGGCCAGCAGGAGTAGGGATGTAATTTTCCCCCTGTCCTGGGCACTGAGGCCTCCCCTCAAGTACTGGGGGCGGTGCTGGGCCCCTCACTTCAAGAAAGAAATTGGGAGGCTGGAGCAGGTCCAAAGGAGCAATGAGGCTGGGGAAGGGACTGGAGGGAAAGTCTGATAAGGAGAGGATGAGGGAGCTGGGGCTGTTGAGCCTGGAGGAGACTCAGGGGAGACCTTCTCCCTGTCTACAAATCTCTGAAGGGACGTTGTATTCAGGTGGGGGGTCAGGATCTTCTCTCAGGCAACCAGCACCGGAATGAGAGAGCAGGGTGTGGAGCTGCACCAGGGGAGGGTTAGGTTGGATGTTAGGAAACCCTTCCTCATGGAAAGGGTGATCAGACACTGTAATGAACTGCCCAGGGCAGTGGTGTAGTCCTCATCCCTGGAGGTGTTGAAGAACTGCCTATCTGTGGCCATTAGTGCCCTGGTGTGGCTGCTGGAGTGATGTTCAGTCCTGGTGTGGTGTGGATGAGCTCAGAGGGCTTTGCCAGCCTCAGTCATTCTGGGATTCTGTGACCTGTGAAACAAACACCTCTCCTACTTATCACTACTCACGATTAACTTTACAAGGTGGCTGTCACCAGCAGAACGTCCAAACAGAACTGCACCCTCTGATTTTGTATTCACTGTCCCCTAATCCACTCTGAATTATTTGGGAGTTAGATAAATGACTACCAACCAAATGAAATTCAGATTTTCAGCCTACGTGGGTGACGGTTTATGCAGTATTTTCCCTGGGTTATTTTCTTGGAGTCAAATCGAGTGGAAGCATCGCCTTCCCCTGCCACAAAGCCAGAGTCACTCAACAAGTCACACAAATCCGTAGGTGATTAATTAAACCTCAGATTGCTGTGGAGCCCTGACAAGCTCTGCATCACATGTGCTTGGACTGGTGGCATTTCTCCTCAGGAACATTTTGTATAGTGCTAAGCTGTACTCACTTCATCCTGAAGAGATTGTCAGGGAATGAAGGCTGTGAAAAACACGAAGCGGTGTTTCCCACAGAAAAAAAATAATGAAAAAATAAGCCAGTCCCTCCACTTGGGTGTCTTAGTCTGGGAGTAACTGCAAGGCTGATTACGCTCAGGAGAGAAAGTACAGATTAAGGGAGGCTCATAAGTGACCCAACAGGTCCTGGCAGGAAGCCACAAGTACTGTAACGAAGGGAAAGCGATCTGCAAACATCCCGCGGAAAGAAGCGAGGATGAAGCTCCGGTCCACAGGAATGCTGCGTGGATGAAGTTATCTTGTGGCTCCTGCCAGCACAAACATCACTTACGACGTTTGACAGCTGCACGGCAATTAGGAGAGAGCTTGTGTTTACTTGTGTTTAAAGGCAGAAGCGGCGAGTGGGTTCCAGCAGCACGATGACGCGTGTTGATAATTATGATATTATGCCATTGATTTGGATTTCGGGTGTTTTTCAAATCAGGACTTGAGATCTCTTTGTTCTCCTGTGTAAAACTCGGCTTTGAGGTCATTCTTCGCCTTACACACCCTTGGCTGTTTATGAACGTCCTCACAAAACTCAAAGCCCATTTCCCATTGAGGAAGACAAGAAACAGGTTGTGCCATTGTCTGGCTCGATTGTTCCTCAGAACGACATCAGAACTCCGAGGAGAGGAATACTTACTAGCCTGGAGCTTTATTGTTGTCAAAGCCTGATATCAACAATGAAAGGATGTGCTTGGTACCAGCCACACGGTTGAGAGGAGTCTGCTTTTCATATTAAGGGAAAACGAATGAGAATCACATCCATCACTCTCTAAGGAAAACTGGCAGAAAGTTCGGTGTGTACTCACCTGCACAATCTTGTCACCAGAATAGATGGCTCTAGACATCTCTGTGTGTCACAGACCCCCCACTGACACCCCAAAGGATGCCAAGACAAGCTTTTGAAGCTTTTGGCTGCAGGGTAGAGGGGCAGACTTTGGCACCATAAGCACACATCTCCTTAAAGCTGTAGGAAATTTATTCTCCTGTCCTTACTCTCCTGACCTTGTGCATTGTTGCAGCTCTGCTGTGTCTACCTTTTGTTGGTGCAGGCAGCACTCGGGGGTCTTTCAGGATGAAAGGTTCGTTACTGCTGAAGTTGGAAAAACAGCAGCAGAAGGGATGAAATATCGTCCCGTGCCCTTGCCATAGTGAACAGGGAATCTTTTCTTCCAGTGTTGATTTAGGACTTAATCCTGCGAGGTCTTGTCTGTCAGCAAATACAATCAGGTTTAAGAGCATGAATAACCACCCTGGAAATCACTGGAAACTATTTGGTTAGTGTAAAATTAAGCAAGCGAGGATGTTCTCCAATAGACTTGGACCAGAGTACTCAGCACCCTGCAGAAACGAGCCTTTAGTTCTTAGAACCATTTCTTGTGTCCAGAGCAGCCATTCATTAGGGCTTTGTGCAGAGCGGTTGAATTTCACTCTCTTGGAAGATATTCTTCCTAACCCCCTGAGACACACAGGCTCTTTGGTTGATTTGGAAAACAAAATGATTAATGGCATTTTACAAGTTTTTCCACTAAACAGATTTCAGTTGAAGTCTGTCACAAGCTAAAGAATTTGCAGGAATAGTGTCAATCTGATGACACAGTGGCAATAAATCCTATTGTACTGGATTACGTTTTTACCCATTAAAATGCTTTGACCTATTGTCATCCAAGTAGAACCACATTCCGCTGGCTGTTCAAAAGGTTCTGATTTCACTCGCGATTGTTGCCAGGGAAACGGCACCTCCATCCAAAACTCTGCTGCACCAATCAGTTAACTCAATTCGAACAGACTCGTGTTGATAAAGCAAAGCCCTAATTGCTTCTTCCCATCGAAAAAGTCTAAAACAAACCTGAGACCTGAGCAACAGAAACTTCGGGAGGTTCTTTGAGGGTTCCTTGCTTCTCTCTATTGGATAAAGCATCAACTGCCTCAACTGGTGACAAAATACTATGAAAAGATTAATATCCTGGGTCTACCCAAGGCAAGAGCACACTAGAAATCTCACCAGTGGAAAGAGTTCTCACTCAGTTGTGGAAAACTGAAAGGATTTTCATCAGTAGTCAAAGAGCTGGCGAAGGGTTGGGAGTGGAAATAGAAGTATTTGAATTCTCCCACTGAGATTTCTGGTGGAAAGCAGGCTGTGCTTTAGAGCATCTACTTCTATATGTGTGGGGTGGATGTCATCTCAGCTGCTCAGATCTGTCTTCATTTGAGATGTCTCTCAGTGGGGCAACGTCACTTAGCAAAGGTGCCTGTTCTCCCATAGCTGCTTGTGACCAGCATTTCTTAGAGAGCCGAATGAGCCACCTGGCTGTGCCAGAAACCAGGTCAGTCAGTTAACTCGGGTCTGGTCACTGCCAGGTCACAAGCTGGCAAAGAAAGACTGAGGTGATGCTGGTGCTGCAACATACTGATGCTCCTGTACACAACGTTAGGTGCCAATGTGAAATCAGTTTGAGGGAGAATGTTTTCAAAAGAACTGGAGAGATTTTGTGTCCAAAGTTGCCTCAGAAACGGAGATGCCTTTAACTCTTGTACATGGAAAATTTCCAGCTAGCTCTTCTCTTTTATCCAGATGAGTCTCTGTTTCCCATTGCCCAGCGAATCCCTGCCTTGGTTTTCCTGTTTGGTGCAGGAAAACTTGGCTGAAAAATGGTTGTTCACTGAAATTGCCCCTCAGTTTGTTTCACAGATGGTTGATTTTTATGAAATGTCAGTTCTTAGATCTTCTCTGACTAGTCTTGATCTACTACCATCCTCTACCATCCTGACAGCAAAGGGAAACCAAAAATTCCGTGCTTCCTCAGCTGAATCTTTCCACAGGAAATTAAGGGCTGAAGCGCTCTCCAGTCTTCCAGTTCTCCAGACCAGCATGTCACCACAAATAACATGTGAGTAGCTGAAGCCCATTCTCCCCCTGTCTGCACTCTCAAAATACAAATTTAACTGCTTAAGAAAGAGGAACTGGTACTACCATCATGACTACAGAGAGCAGACCAGGAGCAGTTCCCTGTGAAAAGCAGCACCATAGCTTCTTGGGTTACAGCACTGCTTCCTGCCAGACAGGATGGGAGACCGGTCTGCTTTTCCAATATCAGATGAAAAGATGAAGAGTCAAATCGAGCTCTTATCCCCATTTAAAAAGCAACTAGAAAACATACATGACGTTGGTTTTGTTTGTTTGGCTTGTCTGTATCACAGAATCACAGAACATCAGGGACTGGAAGGAACCGTGAAAGATCATCCAGTCCAAACCCCCTGCCAGAGCAGGACCACCAGTCGCACTGGAACATAACCAGCCGGGGTTTAAAAGTCTCACAGAATCATAGAATCCATCAGGGATTGGAAGGGACCTCGAAAGATCATCTAGTCAAATCCCCCTGCCAGAGCAGGATCTGCTAGATCAAGTCACACAGGAACAAACCCAGGTGGGTTTCAAATGTCTCCAGAGAGGAAGACTCCACAACCCCCCTTGGCAGCCTGTTCCAGTGCTCTGTCACCCTCACTGGGAAGCAGTTCCTTCTCATATTGATGTGGAACCTCCTCTGTTCTATCTATCCTCTTTTATCTATCATCTGGCATTTTAATTGCACAATGGGTTACTGGAGAGGGATGCTCTGCCCCCAGACATTCTCACCATAGGGTCATGGTGCAAATATTGGGCAAGAGAGGTAACTGATGAAACAAGAGGGGAAATGCATTACCCGATCTGGAGAGTTTTAGTCACACTAGAGAGTAGAGAGCAAAGTGAATGAGTAGTGTCCTGATGAAAGACTGAGAAACTTTCTCAGTGTGAAAGCCCAGTATTTTTCAGCCAGAAGGGTTTCTTAGATGCCAACCTATTTTTTTTGGTCGGGTAATGATTCCTTTGCAGAAGTTTCTTTAGAAAGTTTCCTGAACAAATGACCAATGCATCAGTCTCTGCCTCTAGAAGAACAGATACAAAAACCTTGGTGAGGACGTGATTGTAGTTCTGACATTCCTTGCCTTGTGTTGCAGCGCTGAGCTGTTGCAATTACACTAATGAGGCCCATCTGACATATGGATGGCCTGGACATTGCCCAAACTCCGTGGGCTTGCAGCTAGTTCATTCTGACTGATCAACTGACATTTGCTAAGCAGTGCTAAACCGTTCATCAGCAGGGACTACAATCTTGTGTTTGACAGGAGGTGGATCTGTTGGCTGGTGTATCAGTATATTCATACCCTTTAAAAGGCAGTACCACAGGAGGATGCTTGCCCCCAGATCAAAAATGCCCATCAGCACTGTAGAAGATGTCGTGTAGGTGCCCAGAGAGCAGGCTGCCCAGAGATGTGATGGAGGCCTCATCCCTGGAGCCGTTCAAGGTCGGGCTGGCTGGGGCTCTGGGTGATCTGGTTGGGTGAGTGATGGTCCTGCTTGTTGTAGAGGGGTTGGAGTAGATGCCCTTTGGAGGTCCCTTCCAACCTGAAAGATGCTGTGATTCTATGCATGAGTGCTGTAAGACAAGTTAGTGGAGTCTGCAGCTCATGAAAGGTATAGAATTTTCTTCCTTTCCTGTTTCCAGTGACTAATTTCTGTTACTGTAACTAGCAGTTGGAAAGTTGATCATCACCAAAACTGAAGCATTCACTTCCTCTTCTCCATCTCCTACAGGCACTTGAAAAAGCACTTCCCCTCCGTTCTGACTCTCACAGGAAAACTTATAATAATACTAGCAAAACCACTATTTATAGAAGGTTTTATTCTGTGTATTAAAAGTGTAAGTCTCCCTCTGTATCACCGCTCCCATGGGGAATGAGTCAGGAACAATAAGAATGAACTCAAAGGAGATCTTGCTACCAGAAGATTCAGGAGCAATCAGAAGCACCAGGTCAAAGGAGATATCTCTACAAGAAGAAAGGAAAGTGATGCAATGGAGGACACTGCAAACTTTCTGCTAGGAGCACTCGTACGGACAGAGAGTTCCCCATCCACCACCCCTCTCTAACCCGGATCACCTCTATCTATAGAGACTGATTACCTCTGTCAACCTCTATCACCTCCATCCTCTTCCTCAGCTCACAACATTATGGAGGCCATTGTCATGGGAGGAGACCTTCAAGCTGAACCTACAGCACCAGCACAAGTATTTGAGGGAATTTAAGAACAAGGAAGATGCTGAAGCCAACATTACATAACCAACCCCCTGGCAAAAACACTACAGCCCGTGATGTGGGCAACGTGATGACTATTGCCTTTCTCTGTCATCTTTCAACTTGTTCTGTCGGTGAGGTTAGTGTTACCAGACAGGTGATCAGCAGGCACTCCTTGGCAGCAGGAGTGAAAACCCTGAACAGACAACAAGGACAGGAAATCCTGTCCACCAGTTTGCCTTCTCCATGACCTTCATGGAGCCTCAACGCACTTAGGGTGATTTCAGTACAGTTTAAAATGTTTGTAAGGATTAGAGATGTAGGACTGGGGGTAGCTCTAAGGTGGATAAACATAATTCTTCCTTTTGTAGGACTGCTGGCAGATTTTCAAGGCATAGGGGGTCAGAATCTCTCAGCAGACCCCTTACCCAGACGTGTTTGTGTACAGGTCCTGAAGCACCGACACTCAGATCTAACAGAACTCTTGTCCTTTCCTGTATCTCCGGTCTTCACTATTAGGACCCCATCTATGGGAATCATTCCATCAAACTGGTTACCCAGACCAGACTCCTAAGGCGGCCTCTGGGGCAGGAGGGTTTTTCTGACTCACCCTCATTTCAGCCAGCATTTCTCACAGTCTGTAACCCTCAGTGTCCTCTGGTATGAGCTGAGAGTTCCTCTGCTGCTCTGCCCTCCAAACTCAAGAATTCATGTGGGCAATTTCACCCCACCTTAGCTTCGTTCCTCCTCTGGTAATGACAAGTGGGACAAATCCCACCAGCAATGACCAGATGGAGCAATGTAGAGACAGCCCCACAGTCTGTCTCATCTTGTGTTCCGTCTCCACCAGGGGCTAATACCAAGTGCTCCAGGAGAAGGTGCAAGAGCCCTGCAATAGGCAGCTTTGGATTAATTCCTCTCCTCTAACAAGTTCTTATCCTGAACTTCAGTAATTAGAGGCTGGCGGCAGCCCTGGAATTACACAGCCCGAGATCCTTCCCAAACATGGATTCACAGAGGCACTGAAGCTCTGCTTCCCCTTAATATTCAAAAGAACAGGAGCTCTCCCTCTGAAATTCAGAGCGAGAAGCTGTTTCCAAACAACAACTAACAAGCTGCCAGGTTACCTGCAAAACACACTATCAGCTGAACGAGATAAATGGTTTATTCTGGTGCAGGTTGTTTAGTTACTTTGAAACTCTCTAAGGTAACAGAACCTCTGTTTACATGGACACACAAACACAAACACACAGAGGCATAATTAAGGAAATGAGAAATGACCTTTACCTTAACGTCTGCTGAGGTCTGAAAGAATCTCTGCTTCACTCTTTCTCTGTCTCTCTCCCTGTCTCTTGCATGGCTGGACTGACAGGTTGGCAGAGCTCAGAAGGACAGGTTGGGTTTGTTTTTTTAGGCACAACTCCTCCCCCTCTCAAAGAGAGAGAGAAAAAAAAAAATGCAAAGACTGTTTGGGAAAAGTTCACAGAAAATCTCATCCTTTCAGCACATTCGAACTGATGAGAAACCTGCTGCAGCTGGGAGCCCAGCACTTTTCTGACCTTTTAGTTTCTCCAGAAGGCTCAATTTCTACTCTGCAACAAGCATGGAGCGACCAGAGGATTTACAGCGGGAGCTAACTTGACCCCAAACCTTCTGCATTTCTCTGCTAGCCGATCCAACAGCCAATTACAGGCCCTTTAAGGCTACCTTGACAAGATGATTGTTCTGAAAGTGGAAAGTGATTTTTACATGCAGCACAAATATCCCTGGGCTTTGGGTTTTACCCCAGCATCCTACCACCTCTCCATATAATAAAGCCACATCAGACATCCCAAGTCCTCATTTTCCACCCAAAACCCACTGCTGCTAATCTGCCTGCACCCACAGCAAAATGCAGGCTATTTTAAACTCCTCTTGCTCTCCAGCCTCTCCCTTGGTTGCCTAGGGACCAGGTCACCTTCATCAGAAATGGAACAGTGGGCCCAGAGGAGCTGGGGGAAGCTCTTGAGGAGGCCACATTGGCCCCAGAAGTGAGGACAGTGTAAGAAGAGGTGGATGCAGTTAGGAACAAACTCTTAGATAATGTTAATAATGTTTTTTACCTCATCCTGTTAGTGTCACACACCAGATGCACCCACTGATCTCACCGTGAGCCTGTCAACAGGGTCTTCTGTTTAGGGTTGTGTTAAATGAACTTTGCTGCTCCTCCTGTGCCGGTGCCCACCTGGCCACCCAGATTTGCTGGGCAGAAATATGAGTTAATAAGGGCAAGAAAGAGAAGCCAAGAAGTTGGTGGCTGGTGAGGAAATAGCCCCTACACTCCCATTTCCCTGCAAGGTACCAAAAGAATGGAGAGGCCAAGTCTTGTTTGTGCTCTGGTGCTTTTCCTCAGATGGTGGTTTGGGCACAAATCAGCCTCCTCTCTGCATGGTAGCTGCAAACAAACATCCAGTAGACTAATGACAGCCATCTGCATACATTTGCATTGCAGGCTCCTTGAATAGTATCCATATCTCCTGCAGGTCTGCAGCTGGGATTAACAAGAAAGTTTGAGAGACTTCTTTACCTGCGTCACTGCCTCTTGCACTCTGTGGGCTGTGACAGCAGAGCTCTGCACAGCCTGAGTGCTCCCAAACTTCGGGGAAAACAACCAGCCAGTTTAATTCAATGTCGAGAGGTGGTGGAGACCCCATTGCTGGAGCCATTCAAGGTCAGGCTGGATGGGACTCTGGGCAACCTGATCTGGTGAATGCTGGCCCTGCTTGTTGCAGTAGGGTTGAAGTAGGTGACCTTTGCAGGGATCTTCCAGTCCAATGATTCTGTGATTCTGGTGAACTAGATTAGAGGTGAATTCAATGGGTATCACACAAAGTCACAGAATCATAGAAATGCCCAGGTCAGAGGTGACATCCAAAGGTCATCTAGTCCAACTCCCATGCAGTGAGCAGGGACATCTTCCACTAGATCCGGTTGCCCAGAGCCTTGTCCAGCCTTCCCTTGAATATCAACAGGGATGCAGCCTTAACTACCTTCCTGGGCAACCTGTGCCAGTGTTCAATCACCCTCCTGCTGAAGAACTTCTTCCTAACAGTCCATCTCAGTCTGCCCTTATCTAAGGTGAAACCATTGCCCCTCATCCTGTCACTACAGTAAAGTCACACAAATTCAACATGACATCACACACTATAACACCCAGCTCCACCTCTTGCCAGCTCAGTTTGTCCTCCTATACCAGGTGAGGGCTATATCCATCTGCTCCAGGACTGCCTTCTGTTCCTCCCTCATCTCCTGCAGAACACTTTTCCTTTCTGTTCCTGCTATCAGGCAACTCTCCTTAATTGTGTTCATCTCCCTACTTCAGATTCCCAGAGAGATAGCAGCAATGCTCAGAATCTTTCCTGCCAGAAGAACAAGTTAACTGAGTCCGGACCCGACTGGGCAAGGCCAGTGACAGAGGTCAGTGACAGTGAATCACGGCTGAACGCTCCGGTGCCTGCTGAGTGCCTCAATGAAATGAGAAACAGCTCTGAAGGTTACAGCTTGGGAATGGTCTTCATGTTTCTGTCTTAACTCTTAATCCAGATGGGATGGGGATAAGACAACATTAGCGTGAGGTGCATGCCAGTCTCAGCATTACAGCACTGAAGGTAGATTTACTAGCAGAGAGATCAGCTAATTACCTGTGAGAAAAGACCAGCACCAACATGTCTACAATGTCCTTTCAGGTAGTTGTAGAGAGTGATGTGATCTCCTCTTAGCCACCTCTTCCTCAAACTAAACAGCCCCAAGAGTTGGTCCATGGCTCTTAGTAAACAGAGTTGCTCCAAGAGCTTAGAACCCGTCACTAAATGCACCTCAGTTAAAGACTACAGTGAGGTTAGTTTTCTTGTTTTTCCTGTTTAACTAGGAGGCTTCAAGTCAGTCTAATCATGAGCCCTCAGAGCACAGCTTGTTGCGGCACCAGAAAGGTTGCAAAACGGCATGTGACTGGTTTATTATAGGCTGTAGGTTACACCCCCTTTAAAAAAACACTTTAAAAAAGGAGGGGAAGAACATAGCAACTTGACCCAAAATTATGCCAATGACAAGATTCCCCTGGCTTTCAAATGGCTGTGGATCAATACAGCTAACACACATCTGGGATTGACAGGTATCTCCTGATTCTGGACCACAGTTTCCCGTTGATCTGCAGCTGGATGCAAACTGGCTGAGTCTGTTGCTCTGAATTATTCAAAGTTCAAACTCTGTTTTTACTACCTATAAACTGCAAGGTGCTTAAGTTTGATAGAGAAGTGAGAAGATCCCTGCAGAGAGGAGGACAAGGTAGACTGTCATCAGTGCTTACAGGTTGGAGGTCCCATGAAAATCAGCAGCAAATTGTTCCTGTTGATTGAGAGGGCACAGATAAGCTTGAAGGACACCACAGACCCTCTGACACATCCAAGAGCACATTCAGGCTATTGGGGGCTACTGGAGGGCTCCAATCCTGTTACGTGTGCTGTTGCAAAGGGAGAATATTTCAGTCTGGGGACTGAATAATTCACCAAGAAATCAGCTGGGCAGTGTGGAAATAATTTTAAATGAACTGAGCCCTTAGGTATTACATTAACTGGATCTCTGGGGGAGGATGTGGATTATTGCAGCTGAATAGAGCCCTTATTTATCAGATGGAAAAGGTTAATGTCATTTCCTTTCCTTTCCTCCATGGCTTTTCTTACCACATCACCATTTATGGACAGCATGAGGTGCAGACAGTGTAAGAACATGTGCTTGATTTTTTTAAATGACCAGAGCTGTTACTTTAAGCGGCAGGGGTGGGGGGAGTGGGGAGAGGGCTAAGAAATCAAGGTTTCTTCTGGTTTCCTTGGGGGGAATTACAGAGCTAGGAAACATAAAACACTGAAGAAAGGAAATGGGCTTGTTGAGCACCTGGCCTTTGATTTGGCATCCAAGAGCACCTAACTGAATGAGGGTATTTCTGCATTCGCATCTACTGTGTGTGCATAAACAGAACCCGGATCAAACTAATCCAATAACCTTACTCCATACTTCATAAAGAAAGAGTGCATTAAGAAAGGTCATTTTTTCCTACTCCTTAATGAAGTTTAAATACAGTTAAATTAATTTCTACTAATGAAGAGCCTATGTTGTTTTCCAAGTTGCCTCGGAGTCTCAATGGCTTTGACCCTCAAGGCAAATATTGGAGCACTCAGCTATCTATTATGTGCTTTGCTAATGATGTCAACAAGGCAATACTAATACCAGCTATGGAGACAATTTCCATGGCAATAAGACTGAGTGCAATAAATGCTTGGATTAAGAGAAGAAAACTTTTTGTGCTAAAGACTCAGGAGACCTAAATTCACTTCTCTGTCTCCAGCACAGTACATCCCAAGCTAAGCCACTAAGGGACATCCTCTTGGTGCTGTAAAAACGATGGGCCTAAACCATGCTGTCTGTTATCACCAATTGAGAGGAGGAAGATCACTTCTGACTCATTGGGAACTCAAGGATTTCTGGACCTTTGAGCCCAGTATGGACTGCCCTGCCCTCTTCTCTGTGTCTAGAGATATGCAGATCCCTCAACAAAGGTGTCATGCACATTTTTCCTTGCTAGCCATGGATAATAAATGGTCTGACTTCCTCAACATCCTCTTGTTTCCAGAGCCATCAGTAGTACTTTACTCCACACTAAGCCCCATAAAAAAGGGCAGAGTATAGCCCTTGATCTCTCTGACTACACAAAACTGCAAGATGTGACAATTGCCTCCCGGCTAGAGGCTTCTTCCCTTCCCCTGAATCCAACCCCATGTTGTAGCAAAACTCAGGCACATTTTCTCTTTCTTTATCCCATTGTCCAAGGATGAAAATCCAAACCAAAAGGATGATGGAGGACAGAAGCTCTATGTATTTGCTGGATGGTTCTGAGGTAACCTTTCTGACCTCAGGTTCCTATCTGTGAAACCCAGTCACTAGCATTACCTTACCTTGCCAGAGGTGTTTTGAGGACAAAAAATTCCTATCTGGGGGCACTGCAGCAACAGAGAGCTAAACCCAGCTCTGAATTAAATGAGGAGAAAGATGCCCATTGACTTATATGGGATTTAGAGTGAGCCCTTATTCATTTTGCATTAGCCACCGAACAGCCATCTGAGGATAGCGGTGAATAACCATTAATACTTGTGCAGGTCAACACTCAGCATCTAAGTTATAATGGAGAGAATTAATGTGTGTATCTAAGGCAACCGCAATGCAACTACTGAGTTTGCTTCATGAAGTGGTTGCAGGCTATGAGAAGAAATATACGTAAAAGCTGAGTGCATCTGGTCAGACTGTTTTTCTCCTTACCCATAAAGGAACAGCTTTCTCAGACAACGAACCAGCCAGATATTACAGCAAATCGTCTTTCACGTAAAGCCACCCTTGACTTGGTTATAATTGCTATGTAAATATAATCCCACTCATCAATTAAATGCTGCTTTCCTGGGCTGGAACATTATACATGTTCATTGAGATGGAATCCCTGTCAATTCAGTTTGCTAACTCCACATTCATGTGCATTAGCCTTGGAAAAAGAGAATGTGATTGCTTGAATAAATTCAGTCACTACCTCCTGCATCCCTGTATCAGTTGACACGCGTCAGTCTCGCTGCAATACAGGGTCAGAAATATGTTGCCATGGAAATCCTAAATATTCAGCTCTCGCCAGGGGGGTTCAAGTGGGACACCTGATAAATAGAAATAGCCGAGCCCTTGCCAAGACTATAGTTAACCCCCAGGTCTTAAGATGTTAGTAAGAATCATTGAGCTGCTTTTTTCTGAAGTACTTGAAGGAAAAGTCTTGATTTTCACTCTAATTTGTACTACCAGGTCCTGTATTCCTTAGCAGGTCAGGAAATCTCCCCCAGAGCTTCCCATTGCATAAGTTCAGGCTCTCTGGTGGGGTTACATTATTTCTGAGCTGTCTGGATCCAGCCAGTTCCACAGGCCAGAGGGTAGTTGTTAATGGTCCCTGACTGCTTAGATATTGCTGCTCAGCAGTAGCCCTTGCCCTCAGGATGACCTTGCCTTTCCGTCCCCATACACCTCCCACATGGGGCCAGCCAGTGTCTGACCCCTCGTTTTATGGTTATTGTTCTGTGTGACTGAACATTCTTAATAATTCAGCACAGTTCCACCACTTCGCTGTTTTCTAGGCACAGTCACAAATTTTACAACCCAAAATACAACCCATAAATAGATTTCCCTCTCAGGCAGAATCCAGCAGCTGTTTAACAACATCCAACACTCCCCTGCAGCAGTTTAGCACGAGGTAATGTGTGTCATAGCTAATTAAGCTGCAGGCAGTTAGGCTGGAGACCAAGTCTTTGCTCTTGGTTGATAAAGCAGCACTGACAGACCATTACTGGGGGCATGAAGTACTACTATGATATTGAAAAGCTCAGTAGTTGTTACTGGAGAGGAGAAATTAAGCCCCATGGAGCAGAGTGAATACTGTCCATTGACTTTGAAGAGCTGCAGACTGTCCAGAAAAATGCTCTTAAAGGGTCTGGAGAACAAGTGCTATGAGAAGTGGATAAGGGAAATGTAGGCTAAGGGGTGAACTTCTTACACTCTGAAACCTGAAAGGGAAAGGCAATGAGGCGGGGGTCGGTCTCTTCTCCCAGGTAACAAGCGATTGGATGAAGAGAAACGGCCTCAAGTTGCACCAGGGACATTTTAGGAACAATGTGTCCCCCCACAAGGGTTGTCCAGGACAGTGGTGGAGTCCCCCTTCTTGGAGACACTGCAAAGTCGTGGATATGTGGGGTGAGGAACGTGAGTTAGTGGTGAATGGAAGTGCTGTGAGAACAGCTGAGGGGTCTCGGGGTGGGTTCCGGAGATCCTGGGGGTGGCCGGGACTGCGGGGGGCCGGCGCTGTCCCTTCAGCACCACGGGCGCCGACAGCACTGGACGGGGCGGGCGAGGTGGGAAGGGTGGAGGGAGGTAAGGGTTTGTCCTCCTCCAGCCAGGACCCTGGGTGGGATGGAGGAGAAACCAGCGAAGAGAACGTTGGGGAAGGGTCCTGGCCCTCGTGACAGGGAGAACTTTAGGCTGCAGAAGTCGTCGCCTTCCCGCTGTGATCTCAAACCTGAAGGTGAGATCTGAGCGGGATTAGCTCAGCCTTCTGCGGTGGGGAGGGGAAAAGGGAGGAAAATGCCTTTCCCTCGTTTTAGGTTTCAGATGATTTTGTACTGGAAAACAAATTAACCTAAGAGGATTTTCTGAATTTGAGCTCGGAACAAAAGACAAGGTGGAAGTGTCTGAATTTTGAGAGCGTGCCAGAGCCCCAAACAAGCAAATCCTTCTTCTGAATGTTGTCTTAATAAGATCTTTCATCAGCACTAAAAGAATATAGAGGGGGAAAAGGTTTTTTTTTCCTTTTAACAGAAAAAAGTCCTCAAAAATAACCTATTTTCTCTGAAATGTTGATTGACTTTTCTACTCTCCTCAAAAATAATGTTTCTGTGCATAGAATTATGGCAGAAGAAGCAGCCCCGCAGTCTGCAGATCCAATCTGGCAATTTAGATAAAACCATCATTTGGGTTAACAAAGGTTAGAATTTCATTTGCCTAAGACATTCTTCAGTGCTGTTCTCTCAAACATCAGTAATTTCATTTTTGGCTGAACAATTCAAACTCCGCTAATGCAAAATAATCTGTCCAACAAATAAAGAAACTTCATTGTCCGCTTGTCTGTGGCTTCAAGTTGGATTTGGGGGGGGAGGAAACGAGTTAGAACTGAGCAAATACATGGGAATTTAAAAGCCATCTACAACACCGGAAGTATTTTTCATACTCTTACTGAGATGGGAAGGCAGAGAAGATGAAGTTTCTGTTCAAAATCAGGATCTCCATAGTGCCTCAGTTTTTTGTGTTGTAGACTTAAAACTTATTTGTAGCTGGACAAAAGAAATGATGAAAATAAATGCTTTGCTTCTGTCAGGAGAGGAAATATCTAAACACTGGTGGAAAAGTTTACATAAAGAACTAGATTTCTCCTCCTCCAGCAGAGCTTGTCACTTGCAGTTGGCAGAGTTCGTGCCTTTGTGCTGAACAAAGCAAAGGATTGTGCAGAGCAGATTAAGAATTAACAAAGTCTGCAGCAAGAAGGGCTATAAAAGAGGAGTAGAAAAACATTGTCAGACAACCCCCCTGCAGATGGTGTGCACATACAAGCTGAACATATTAGATACAACCAGCCAATCCCCCAGCATGTTCCAATGCATGGTTTTCGAGATGTAGGACAGTGCAGGGCGTGGATTGTGCGGGTGTTATCTATTCTGTAAGCTGCAGTGGCTCTCAGAAATGTGTGAAATAGCCTTATCTGCAGCCACCGGTTTGCATGTAATTTATTTTGCGTTTCAAAATAGAAGAACCATATCGTGGTTTGTTGGCTTAGTGGTGGAAACTGATGCGGGTTATCAGCTGAAACACTGTAAAAGTCTAAGGTGCCCTTGCTGAAGGCTTGTTCCTTGTGTTCGGACCAGAAACACTATCTTCTTGGCCTCGTGTTATCAACCACAGTCTGTGTGCTCGGTTCCAGCTGTTATGAAAGGCAAACAGATACGGTTCCCACTGCAGAACCTACCTGCCCTTCCTCAGCATCTATTTCTTTTCCTGCTTTTTCATCATCCCAGAACTTTCTTAGGTGCTTCGTCCTTTGACTCAAACGAGAAATGTATGTTTAGACACGACTTCTTTGCAAAGCCTAGAAAGCCTCTGCAGCTGTGACAGCATAGCAAGGACTGAATTGCCAGCAGAGGGGGAGAGTTAGAGGGACACTGTGATTTGAGCTAACATCCACCAAAGTCAGCAGAACTATTCTCATTCACCATGTCCACAAAACGAAGGAAAAACCTTCCACTAGAGATATTTTTGTGATGTTTTCTCCAGCTTGTGTTTTCTAGGGTCTATCCATAACATCAGTTTTCCTTGTTGTTTGTAGTAAAGAGCCTGTAGCCCTTTTCTTTTCACTTCCACATATTTTCTAACAGCCTTCCAGCATTATCCTAGAAGTAAAGTTTTGCCATTGCTTGAAGAAACTTCTTTTCCGTCCTCGGTGCAGCAAGCTGCAGGACTTCCTCAGGGTTACTGGCATTCAGCTGGATCTAGAAAATGGCTTTTATTGCTACCTGCTACTTGTCTGTCTCTCACAATAAAAAAAAACACTCTGAAAGTGTGAGACCATATGTGTATGGCCTCACAAATAATGATTAAGGTGGAGAAAACAATCCTCCTTGACCAGAACGAAGAGGCATTGAGCAGCTTTAAGCAGCAGATGCCGTATGCCAACCCCTCATGCCCCTAATAAATCTGCGTTTGATCGTGCGCTCTAAGTCCCTAAGCACATTGTAGAAATGGGATAAATCCTCTTTCGGAATTTACTGACTTTAAAAAATGAAAAGCAACGTAATTCTATTTATTTTAACATCATTAGATTCTGAAAAAGAAACCCTGATCATGTCATGGGATAGCATTATTTTTAGTTCTGTGATTACGGCTGCATTTTAACAATTGATGCCAAATGCTGCTGCTTGACCATTGTATCTTCTGCTGTGGAGTTAGGCAGGTGGTGAGAAGCTTGTGAGGACCTGGAGGAAGGCACAAAAAGCAGTTACGTACTGCTTTGCACATTTTTCCCCAATAAATTCAAATCTTTTTACTACCAGAAGCCCAGATGGGGCAGAGTTGCTGGAAAATGAAGATTGTTGCTTTCTGTTGGTGGTTCTGAAGCACCCTAAGGTGGTGTCCTACTCATCCTACTCTAAAGTATCACCTGAATGTTTTTGGAACTGGCTTCTAGGACTGCTGTAGGAAAACCCAAAGAACTACACAACAAAAATAACCAACTGAAAAAAAACAAGACTAAAACCCAATCAACTCATGAACTAAAACTCTTCCAGGGCTCAAAGTCCCATTGGTGTGGGATACTTGCTGCTGGCTCTGTCACACCAGCGAAGCCAGAAGTTAACTTGGGCACAAGGAACTTGTCTGCTTTTAAGGCAGGCAGTAGAGACTTTATCCACTTCTCATTTCCTACATTCTCCTCTGGAATTCCTCATGTTAATTTCCTTCCCCCCAGTTATGTCACCACTTCATTTCTGAAGCTGAACTGAGGTGGCCTAAGCAATTAGCATGGAGAAAGCAATGAAGACCTCCAGTCGTTCCTGTCTGATGTGCCTATGCTACCATCATCAGGCAGTGAGTCCTTTAAGTTCTACAAGAATTCCAGTTCTCAATGGTTCGTTGGCTCCTTGGCTTTTTGTCAAGCCCTTCATCTTCAAAGCACTCCAACCCCTTTTGATGCCAGTGTCTTTATTTGCCTTTCGTAGCACCCAGAACAAGCCAGGCAAATACGTTTAAAGTCCAACATATGCTTTGTAGGACTGCCAGACTGGGGGGAAAAAAAGGGCTCAGGAAACGAAGAAATCCATGGACCCTTAACAAACATTAAACTTCTGACAACATAGAAGGTAAATTCATCCTCTGCTGACCTAGGTCACCTTTGAAGAGACACAAGGTTCTTTATCAACTTGCCAATTCTCCCACTCTGTTAGAGAATGGTTTGTGTTTTGTTGTGTTCCCTTTGCTTGTTTATCTCTTAATCTTTGAGTAAATTGCAAAGTCTGAACTTAGGTGTCGTAGAAACAGATTCAAAGCTTCACCCCGACTTCCCACTTACTTCATAGCCACGTTGTCGGCCCCCCAAAATTCAGGTAACTCCTCATTTACTGTTTTCTGTCTTATGATTCTGATTTTCATAGTTTCTGGGGCCTGTATTCTGACTAATTTGTATATTTAGTGCTAATTTATTTCTGTATTTGATACTAATTTATTCCACCAGTACCCCCATTCATGTCAGCATTCTTCAGTGGGAGTAAAGTGACAGAATCTCGTCGTGACTCAAGTTTTGGGTGTATGCGTTAGCCACATCATCATCAGCCTACATCATCCCCTGCTTCTGATGCCAGTGATCATCAGGGCTAAATAAACAGCTGGATCGGACCAAAGGGGAGAACAGCAGAGTCATTTGCCCTATTCTAACAGGCTTACAGGAATTGGAGATGCATGAGCTAGTCCCCAGACAGTTATTTATGGTTTCTTTTCAAGGACTACGAAGAGGGACTCTCTTCCCAGTGCTGATCATCCCACATTTCATAAAGTGCCTGCAAACCCTTGCTCACAGTTTACAAAGTACTTACAAGCCAAAGGCTTTGATGGCCAACACAGTTCAAAGATAGCGTGAAGCAGTCTTTACTCTGAGGGCAGCACACAAACACTGCTGTACTATAAATACAGATGCAAAGAGTGTAGCTACAGTGCCTTTAGAAATTCCCTCTCCAGCAGAATGTAACAGTGTTGGACATGATCATCATCACCAGGCATCACGCACACAGAAGGGATACAGAGAGGACGTCACACCTGGGTCTTCCTAAGGGACATAACACGTGCTGAGACTTTGCTTAGATGGAGATTGAACTTGACTTACAGGATCTACTTATGAAATACGATGATATTCAGAGCAGCTATAAACAGCACCAATTTCATTTTTATTCTACTTATTTCTGTTAAAATGTTATGGTTTCTACAGTCATGTGATGTTTATCTGTCATTACACAACACAACAAAGAGCTACCTCAACATCTTTAAATACTTGTTTTAACTCCCACTCTTGATCTTCACCCAAATTTCCTGTGATGCATTAGTTTGGCTCAAGTCCAACGGTATCATTTTCCATGTAAATTTATGTCACAGCAAATAAAAATAAGTCAATGTTTGAGCAAAGGGATCCTCTCTGCAAAGTGATTTTGAGGCACGGCGTATTGTAGGCAGACATGCAGCACTGTTTTAAAACAACCGTTCACAAGGGATTGACATAGTACCCAGGCAATGGTGAGACAAGTTTCCCCTGGTGGGTGCCAACCTCACGCAGAAGGTCTCCTCTAGAACTCACAGCTTACCCAGGAGCAGAGAAAGGAACTCAGGGGTGTAGGATGAATGCAGCAGAACAAATGGCACAGCTGCTTTGTGGGAGCTCAGTGAAAGGACTGATGTAAATTCAGTCCTTCACAGCACAGTCATGCCTCTCCACAGGGAGATGAAGGGGCAGACCTTTTGTAGGCTCCAGAGGTACAGAAGACAATGAAAAGCAAAACAATAGTCGCAAAGATAAGGCTCCTGGTGTGAAGAAAAGAGCGATGGAAGACAGCGCATCTGTACCGGCGAGTACATGAGTGTCTGAACAAATTCCCCGTGCGTGAATACAGATACTTGTTCACTTTGTGCCCAAATAGGATTCAAATAGCTGGATCTGCCTAGTGATTCAGTTTAAAACAGACACAATTAAGCAAAGCTTTCTCTTGGCAGGTTGTTCTGCCCTAACAGAAAGGCAGAAACATACAACTGTTTTCCCACATATAGCTATGGAAACAATACAAAAAGGTACTTTACCTTTGCTCGTGCCTCCACGAGGAAGTTATTTCAAGGGTCCTTTGTTTCTTGTGTGCCAGCAGCTGCGCAGCTGTAAAGAAAAACAGCGGTTGGGTTAATAATAAAGAAAGGCACAAGCTGTAGACTCCAAAGACTCAAGTTAAACATTTACTCCAGTTGGTTCTTACGAGCAAACTCAGAGGGTCTGCTCTGCACACTGCTGGCATCTTGAGAAAGAGGGGGCAGCCAGGCTGCTGCCTGCCAAGGTACCCCTCTTCCTGCAGCTCAGAGAGCCAGTGCAGAATGCATCTGAAGTCACCTGTGAACACCTCAGCTCACACTTGAAAACAAGGAGGAGGAAATGGTCTCCTGTAAGAAAAGCCCTTCACAATTTGAATGGTACTTCAAATATTTACACATGGGATTGGATTTGGAGTTATCCTCTGATATACAACCTCAGAATAAACAGGTTCAAGTTTATACTTACATTCAATTTCAGTTATTCAGATGGAGGGGGGGGTGTTCTACAGAAAGTCTTTTGTTTCTCTATTAGCATGAGAGTAAGCTAAAGACTTGTGGTCTACACAAGATGTGCAGTCTCCTTTTCTGTAGGAGCCACACAGCAGCATTACGTGTCAGTTCCTGCTAGGCAGATACCTGGAAAAAAGGTGACATCCAGGGCAGGGTGCAGCCTCCGTCCCTGCTCAGAGATTCCTCTGCCTAAGAACCTTCCTGAAAGTGTGCTAAGCACTTTGAGATGATTTTAGGTCACTTGAATGGATGTGAAACCTCACACAGAGACCCCAACCATTTCTGAACATGATGCATGGAATGAACTCATAACAGAAAACCAAAGCAACAGCAAACCATAAGGAAGAAACATAGGAATGAGCTGGTGCAAGGTGATAAGAGGTTTCTCCCACTCACGCAGCCACCATCAGTGGGGTCAGTTGTGCAAACTCACACTAACTTAGGTTTTGCTCAACCAACCTCACCTAGTTTGGTGTTTGGATATAGAGAAGATGTCCCCGCTCACTGCAGGGGAGGTTGAACTAAATGTCCTTTGGAGGTCCCTTCCAGCCCTGTCATTCTATGATTCTAAGATTTCCTTGTAACGACAGCTCTGCTCTCCAGAACTCCAGCAGCTGAGGTACGAGGCTGTGACTTGGAGGGATAGGTCTAATTCCTTACTCAACTGTGAAGCAGCTGCACAACGTAGGGCAAGGTGCCCTTTTGTCTGTCTGGTCCATTCAGACTATGGGCTCTCTGAGGTAAGACCAGTCTCTGACTGGGTGTTTGTCCAGCACTTAATACAATGGAAATCCAGTCTCAGTTTGGTAGCTCTGTAATACAAATTAATAACAATAACTAGACTTGACTGCTTGACAAAAAGCAAATAGTTTGGAAAAAGCTGTCTTAAATCTTTCTATCCCACTTCCCCAGACCAAAAAAAATCCACAACTGTTATTTCTTTTGGCAGCTGAAACCTAATCCTACCTTGGTTAACATAACAGAGAGAGCAGGAAGCGCTGTGAAGGAATTTTTCATTCCCTGGGACGTCTTTGATCCTCTCCCCTCCCTTTTCCTATCAGGTAATTTTCAAATCTCGACGTTTCCAGTTAGTCTACGTATCTTCTTGTTTTGTCTACTTTGGTCAAGCCTTATTTAACTTCCATTTAATGGATGAAAAACTGGTCTGCGTTTAGACTTTTGCTGTTGTGTAAGCTGGAACCTGAGAACTTCAGAATCCCAAAAGGGAGCAGGGGTGAAATTCGCAGCCCTTGCTGGTGCAAACCCAATCACTGCTTTGCTTTAACACAGACAAGGTGCACTCATATATTACATAAACACCAAACAAATATCATCATTTTCTCTTGCAGCCACTGCTTTTTGCTGCTCAGAGTTAGTGTCTCGCTTCAACTTCCCAACATACAGAGGGAATTTTTTCGCCGTTATACAGCTTGATTTGTACTCATCTAGAATGGGCAGAATTCAAACCAAATTAATGTCTGTTTAATATTTGAGGTTCTGAAGGAAAAGTGTTGACCATTATTGCTGTGCCACTGTATCTCCACAGGCAAACTTTGGACAATAAAACAAGGAATCATTCCAATAGGCATCATCATCCTCGAAGCGCTTTGTTACCCTGTGCTGCAACAAAGACAAGGCTGGAGAACCACAAAGCAGATGACGACACAGGTGAGATCCTGTGTGACTTGGTCTAGGTGGTCCTGCTCTGGCTTGGACTAGATGATCTTTCGAGATCCCTTCCAATCCCTAATGTTCTGTGACTCTGCATGAAAACAAGGTCTTCTTGGAGTAGATAACACAGTTTGTATCATAGCTCACTGGTTTCTTTTTAGCCTTGATGTGTTCATACAGCCCCTCTTTTTTCCACTTACTGTCTTCTTTTGCCACTGGCATCACCTGTACCTTCGAGTTACCAATCAAAAGTTCCTTCAAGTCAATAAGAGCGAAGGTAGTAGCCCCGCTGCAGGAATTGCTCAGACTGTCCAAACAGTTCATGACCACTGTGCAGCAGCTCCTGGTCAGACGCACTCAACAGTGGCAGCGATGGGGTTAGCTGGAGCAGTGACAGAGCATCTCTCATGCATCTGATGGTGATGCCATCTGCTGTCTGCTTCAAGGTAGGCTCAAAAAACACCTGTTTCCTGGGAGTGATTAACTCTTGATGAACAAAATACTTTACAGTCCCACCGCTCCATGTAGCTGACCCCCTAATCAGAATTCTCGTCCCTTTTTATGCGTTACAGAGAAAGTAAGTGACTTCAGTCGGTGTCATTCTGCTTCACTCAAAAAAATGAAAAAGCCCCAAAAGAGCAAAGTACAATTAAACAGGGAAATGTCAACAGACTTATTTCTTCACTCAGACTCTGTGAATCTTGGTTTCAGGAGACTGCTACTGTGATAATCCCCAATGGCATAGCAGGAGATGCATCCATAAATCCTCTTACCAAGTTCCATACTACCTAAGCCCCCACTGTGTGAGTGTTTCTTTCCAGACCATAATACACCTAACATTTACTACTAACTGCTGTACATGCTTCCAGTTTCCTGACAGGATGACTAGCAGTAATCCTCCTTGGGGACAAGGAAGCAGCATTGCTTGCTCTGGCAGATAGTGTGTGATAATCAGCAGCGGGTTTGTCACTGGTTCCTTTATTTGCTGAGCTGTCTGTAACTGGAAGCCATCGCAACAGATAACAACTCGCTTACATGATTAGTACCACTGCGTGCAGCACCGGAGAGATGCCAAGAGAACTGACGTTAGATTCATCTTTTGTGTCTCTTCTTTCCCCCTCCCCCCGTTTTTTCTTCTTTACTCAGACTTGGCCAACACTGGTTCTTCTTTCTCTCCTTCAAGAAAAGCTACAAGAAGCAGATATTTCATTTCCCTCCTCTTTAAAGCTTGAACTTGTGAAAATCCAGGAACGCTGGGTTTTATTGTTATTCCATGTTACAATAACCTGTACGTGGAGGTAGGTTCTAGGCTGTTATTGACTTCTCTGCTCCTGAAACAAGGACATTGCCCAGAGCTCCATTTACCAAATGTATTCTGCACTCTTGCTTCCAGCTATTTATAACTCCCTGGTGCCTGGAGCAAACAGCTGGGGAACGAGTTAGGGACTCAGTGGCGCTCTGACGACTCAATGGCACCACGCTTTTCTTTCCCATTTGTTCCCCTTTTAAAATTGAATCCTTTTCAGCATTAGCAGAAGGAGATGGGCAGACAAAGTGTGCTCAGCACGAGGCAGCACAAAGGCAGTCGATACCACTGGCCTGATGGTTATTGCCTGCAGGTCCAGATGCTGTTGGAGATGTGTGGCCTAAATAGGAGCCTGTGCCTGGGGGATCGATGTGCACAGACTATGCACCAACCTTTAAGTGTGTGTAATGGGCCGTGCCTGCCAATGACCCTCCTTCTGGATTCCCAAGCCCTTCGGGGTGACAGTTGCTAAAGGGACTTGCACGGACAGGCTGCAGCTGCTCTTCACTTGGTGGTGGTGACTCTGCCTCCTCAACCTGTGCCAGAGCCAACAACACTCTAGGCTCGTTCCTACTCATGTAACAGGATGGAAGAAGAAGCTATAGGCTGCGACTTCCACTGTTGCGGGGTGTAACAGGACGATGGACAGATCTTGCTTCAAAGAGAGGAAATCAAATGAAGATGCAGATGCACCCCCTTTTTCCTTCAACATATTAGAGTGATTTGTAGCTGCCTTACAAATATTCTCGTTCCCACAGATCTCTCCTTGGACTTGCAAGGCTTTGAGGGAAAGGGAAGAGATCAGGGAGAAGATGTAGACAGTTTTGATAACTTCTAAGTGAAATATAAAGCCTGGAAAATATGACAATGCACTTTCTGGGATAAAATCACAAGGTCCTGCAGGTCCTGTGTTTCACGGGAGCTTGCACGCATGTTTCTGGGCCAGTATTTCCCCTCCACTGGTAAGTGTCTGAGCTGGAAACCTGAGTGCTCTTGAAGGGGCAGCACTGGAACCTGCTGTGAGAGACAAACAAAACAAAGCAATATCTAAACTGCCAGAAAGACAAATGTCATGTTTCTCAATGGGTGCTTCCTCGAAGCGACCCAGACCCTTAAGGATGAGAAAGTTGGGGTGCAGCTTGTCCATGGGCACCGACTTTGCCAGAGGGTGAAGCTTCTCCCCCATTGCCCCGCTCTGTTTGGGATTCAATTCTTTCACATCCATACTGTGACCCCAGATACGCCTCTGAGATTTCTCAAACTGGCTCCTCGTCCCCTGCAGAGCTCTGTCCCCTAGGCCAGGCTGCTGGCAGCAGCTCTGTGTACCCCCAGTGAGTGGGCAGTGGGAACGATGGGGGATAATGAGGGTCACTGCTGGGGGAGCAGAGTTTGCGGAAGTGTGGAAGACAAGGAGGGGTCAGCTGAAGGGTTCAGGGTCAGGCCAAAGGGCGCCTTCATCAGCCAGAGACCTCCAGGATTTCCCCCGCCCTGGCCCATGTTTGGGGTAGGAGACTTTGAGTTTATAGAATCATAGAGTCATTAAGGTTGGAAGAGACCACCAAGATCATCCAGTCCAACCATCAACCAACCCAACCCCACCTTGCCTTCTAAACCCTGTTTTCAGCTGTCAGATCCATATGTTTTTTAAACCCTTCAGGGATGGCAACTCTATCACTTCCTTGGGCAACCTATTCCTCAGGGTTTCTCTTTCACCACCCTTTTCATTAGAGAAATAAAACAATTACAGCAGGTGATAGAGCTGTGGTGGTGGTGCCCAGGGGCTACTGACTCTTAAGGTGAGATTTAAGGCACCGGTGTGAGAACCCACTTTGCTTCATACCCAGAGATATGAGCTGCGGTGGGAAGCTCCAGCATCCCAATGCAAAGTAAACTGCTGCCCGGGTTCTGGGAGATTTAGATTGCCTGGAAGTCACACCGAGAGACAGGCTGGTTTCTTCCAGGAGCTCAACCCACACAGGAGCTACTGACAACTCAGAACAGTTTTATGACAGTAAAGGCAGAGAACAGGGTGCTCTGACCACTTCCCTCCATCCTTTCCCTTCGTTCCCAGTAGGATTCGAGAGAGCACTACCGGCAGAAGGAGGGACTTGAATAGCTGATTGTAACAGAAAATAACAAGTTAATGATTCTCATGATTTTTTCATGACTTGAAGACCTAATGATTTTTGTTTCCAGTTTCATCTTGGTGCTTTTTTTACAGAAACAGTCTATTTTGGGGTGATAGTTCTTGATTTAAATGAAAAGAACAATTAGTGGAATGGAACTGGAACGGCAAACTGTGCTGCATTGTCAGACCCTTTTGTGTGCTGCTCTTCTAGTAGCCTGAGTGTGTTGTAGGCATGTTTTTTTCTTGCCTGGGTGCCTTCCTGACTTCCAGAGTACCCGTGTAGGAATTATTATTTCGAAAAGCAACGTCAACAAAATTTTATTAGACAGAACAGGCTGGTTTTGTCCTGGTGGGGACCAACTGGAGTCCAGGGGCGAGGAAGCGACATGCCAAGCACAATAAGGAGTGAAGCGCAGGAATGTGATGCTGGTCTCTGATCGATTCTTCACCTTGGAGGGAAGATTTTTACTCTGCAGGAAACTCTTTCCTCTTACTCATTGACAACTGGGAAATAACAGAGCTGTGCAGCAAACAGTGATCGTAAAAGACCAAAATAGCTCTGAGCCCCTGCAGCAGCCCCTTAGACCTTTGTTAATCCCGTGGACTCTCCTGCCAAGCCAGGACTGGTCTCAGCGCTGCAGTTTCTAGTGCTTTGGTTGAGCTCATTTCACATATTCTGAGGGATGTGGCCTCTGCCACCGCTCTTTGAGGATTGTCACAGCTTAAAAGGCTTTCTTCTTCTCTCACCTGCATCCTTTCCCCTTGTTTTTCAAGTCCTTTGGCACACAGAGAGGATGGAAAACGCTCTATATGAGTAAATTCCTTTTCTGCACGGGGTAACGTTAGACTGAAAAAGCAGGTCTGAAGCCTGGGGTCAGCTCCAGGTTTCACATGCCTGCAGCCAGCTGTGGCGTTCACCTCCATATACAAATGCAAACGACATTTGCCTGCCTTGAAGATGCAGCAGTGAGCAGCTGAATTCATGTTTATAAGTTATTTCTAAACGCTGTTTGCAAAATACAGTGTGACAACAAGACTTGTTGCAGTGGCTGTAATACAATCCTGTAAATTGACTGTTCTCAAAAGGTTTTATTTTGGTTTTAAACAAAGATGTAGCCCAGCCCAGTAACTTTCCCCTGGCTGGCCGGAGGACAGCAGAGCGCTGGGGCAGAGCTACCACCCCCTCACAGGCTGCTTTTCTGCAACAGCCCTTTTTCTGATGCCAGAAAAGCCCAGTAGGTGAGAGCACAGGCAGGCGTGTTTATCTGGGACACCTGACAAAGCCGTTCTACAGGCCAAGCCTGATGCCCACATTTTTCACATAAAAGCTATTTAGGGCTTTTTCAGCCTTTTTGAGTGGAGGATACAACCCCCAAAGCCTCTGTCACTGAGCGCTCGTGCCAGACGCGCTTGTAGAGCCTTGAAGAAGCAGCTTTCTAAATTTAACGTCGCTTCAGTCATTGTGTTTCTAATAAAAGTAATTAAAACCAACCCAAACCAAAATATTGCCTAGAGAAGCATATTTAGAACGTTCTCATGTAGAGCAGCCGCTGCTTTGGTAGAAGTCATGGCTGAGAGAGCAGAAAAGTCCTCATTTAAATTTTTCTTTGGAACTGAACGTGTTTGATTTGTCATCGTAATCAAACCGTTCTCCTTATCAAAACACGACACACCCAGGAGGTTGTAAAAGTCAGAGACATAGAAAAAGAGAAAGAAAGAGAGAGTGATGTGGGTGGGGAAAAACAGTTTCTTCTGGGCTGGAGACTATTCAGCTGTATTATGGGAATAATCATGACCTGAGCTTCCTCCTTGAAGCAGCTTCTGTACGTCTCGAATGTGGATTTCGGAGAGGTATGAAAGAGCTGGAGGCTGCTGCCCAGGGATGTCGTTTTTGATTAAAGAGTGGGTTAGGCCAAAACCACAGATCCCAAAACCTCTTAAACTTTCCCAAAATGTAACTCCTAATCTGAATTTAACATCTGTCTCTGTAATGAGCTGAACTAACGCTTGACCTCCAGCACCAATGAACTTTGCAAAAGTTCAGTTTCCTGGTTGAAGCTGGGCTTCCCCCCGCCAGATGCACTATCCCAGGAAGCGGAGAATTGGGTGCACGGGTAAATCCACGCATGATCCTTCTAGGTGTTCTACGTGCAGGCTAGTGGGTGCCAAAATGTTCCATTCAGCTGCCTCCAGATGATATCTATTTAGCGAACGGACGTGTGCGAGGCCTCATGCACCTAAAAGAATTAACAGCAGTGGAAACTATTTGAAGAATTGCAGGTGAGGCATTTCATTGTGCCCGGGGGTATTTATGACCTGCTTTTAATAATGAAGACGGCGTTTGCACAAGGTCACTCACAGTGTTCAGATCTGTCCCAAGAAATGCAGCTAGCAAATAGCTGGAACTAAGGACAAACCCAACAATAATACCTTGAACCATGACTAAAGTGAACTGGCTCTCCAAATGGGGTAACTGGGGATTGCAGGAATGCTGCATCCCCAGTAGCATCAGAGAACCATGGAATCCTTAGGGTTGGAAGAGGTCTACAAGATCATCCAGATCCAAAACCCTGCTTTCTGGACGATGAGGTGTTACTCAGGTGGAAGGTTCTCCAGAAGAATTCCACTCCAACAGGCAGTAACGTCTCTGTGAAACTTTGGAGATGTCACTTGTGGTGCTGACGTCTGGATGTGATGTTCAGGATGGATGCAGGCAGAAACGCAGGGCTGCTGACAACCTCCCTGTACCTCCAGCAGACACAAAGCAACGCTCTGCAGCCGGGGAAGATGTTTGTTTTAGCAACCAGGTTTAAGTGAGTCAATAAATACAAAACAGGGCAGTGTGTTCCTATGCTGGCAAGTCTCTGTGTACAGAGGTTTAACTCTACTGTGTGTCTGAGGCTCCTCTGAACAGAAAACCACAGCTGAGTGTATCCTCCCTGCGCCCTGAAACAGCAATTCTTTGCACCACTAATTAGCCTTATAAATATCCTGAGGTGGAAAGAATAACAAACTCTTTATCCATGAGTCAGGAATCAGCTTTACCAGCCCCATTATTCGCTACTCTACAGTTAAACTCTTGTTAAATGGAGGGAGAGAGGTACCACATCCTAAGGGATCAGGGGCGATGGGAGCGGAGGTTGTTCTGTCGGTGCTGCCTGGCTGTTTAACGATCAGCTCGTACCTGTGTTAATGATACACAGTGAATAATCCACGGGTCAGAAACGCGCCACAGTTGCCATCCCATAATTGCACAACAGGACCTGCTGGGCTGTGCATTTCTAGAGGATTATTGCACTCTGCTGAAATCCGAAGTCGCCTGGCCTTTGGCCTCCCACAACCACCCAAAGCTTTCAATAATCTCCAAGGCTCTGCTCCCTGTTGCGTCTTTCTGAGACAAATGGAAAACACATTTTCACTTCAAACTAATCCCCATTAAACATCACTGAAACCATGCAAACCCTTGAGCTGATTCTAATAAAAAAGGAACGTATTTAGAAGCAAATTAGTCTTGTAACTCAGGCTCTGTAATTCCATCCCGTGAAAACCGCTGCTGGACAGCTGTGATTAGCTGCTTTCTAACCGTTTCCCTGAGCCTGAGTGACAACCCGCACGGTTCCCTCAGACACAGACATCATCCAAGCACTGGTTAAGTCTTAATCTGCACTGGTGTCCTACACAGCAATATGGGTTTTAGTGAAAGAGAGAGCCAGTTCTGTACAAGCAAGAGACTCCAGAGAAGCAAAGAGGCTGGGGAAGGGACTGGAGGGAAAGGCTGATGGGGAAAGGCTGAGGGACATGGGAGTGTTTAATCTGGAGAAGAGTAGACTCAGTGTGGGACCTTCTCCCTCTCTACAACTCCCTGAAGGGAGGTTGGAGTCAGGTGAGAGTCGGGCTCTTCTCCCATGTAACCAGCACCAGGACAAGACGGCAGAGCCTGAAGCTGCCAGCGGAGGGTTAGGCTGGATGTTAGGAAGCCCTTCCTCACAGAAGGGGTGCTCAGACCCTGGAATGGACTGCCCAGGGCAGTGGTGGGGTCCCCATCCCTGGAGGTGTTGAAGAACAGACTGGTTATGGCCCTTAGTGCCCTGGTCTAGGTTATGGTGCTACTAGGTCATGGGCTGGGCTTCATGATCTTAGATGGCTTTTCCAGCCTCAATAATTCTGGGATTCTGTGAAGGGAACTCTACCTTCTGCCTCACAAATTCAATACCTTAAATGCAAAGGGAGCCCTGTACTCAGGATCCTGAGCATGACATTGCAAGGAAGAACCTCTGTTTTCAGTTACTTATGAGGTCTTTCTAGAGGACTGTGTGTCAAGCTATTTCAGCCAAGCACCTTTGTTCCTGGCCCACCTTCAGTATTGCACTGATGCTGCCCCAAGGGATGACATCTTGGCATCTGTCGAGTCTGCTGTCCAGCCACCAGCAGCTCTCACTGGTTCTAAAAGGTGCAAGCTGCTGGGGTACACCTTGCCAACAAGTTGTTGTCCTTCAGGGAAACACATTTCTTCCTGATCCCCGCAGTGAACAAGCTCAGATTAGTGGCTCCAGCTGTGGGGTTGTGCTCACATTGGGAACATGGGGTAAAGCTCTTCTCTCTCGCCAAGCATTGTTTTGAACATCACTTGTGAGGGCTGGGTTTTGTTTTGGACTGCTCTGTTTTTGTTGTTGTTGTTTTTGTGAGTTAAGGGCCTTGCATGGAAAATCGCTTTGTGAGATGCCTGTTATGCTCCCACTTGAGCTAAAGTGTTGCTTATTTTTAATCCTCTGTTCTGTACTTTGCTCTCAGTGCACTGGTTACATCCAGTGATCATTTAAGATGTGACAATGTCTTAACAGTCTATTCCAAAGCCCGCTGAGGCTTTCTGTTTTCTTCAATACACTTTGACGGGGCCATAAATAACCAACCAGGAAATCTGAATCATCTTAACCTTTTAACCCATCCTCGTTGACCCATGGAAAACCTTCTGGAGGCCTCTTGCTGGTGGGTCCTTTGACTTAGGGCTGTCAGGGTTCATTTGGTAATGGGTAACCACTTGTATTCCTATTGCATCTGCGTGTTCCTCTGACCATACCCTGCCATTTCAATGGGCATTAATGACCAGAATTCATGTGCTGGGAGGTTTTTCTAGTGCTCAGGAAGCAGCAACTGGAGGAAAAGAACAAGAGAATGAAGAGTCCAGTCTGACTCACCTGTCCTGTTCATCCAGGAGTGGTGTTTTCCCAGTTTGCAGTGGGGCAATGCTTTGCAGTTCCTGTCTGTCAGCACCATTCAAACACCGGGTTGCACTGTCCCAGGCTTCCCAGGGCAGTGGCTGAGTTGCCATCCCTGGATGTGTTTAAAGATCGTTTGGATGAGGTGTTGAGGGATGTGGTTTAGGGGTGAACTTGTAGGGTAGGGTAGATGGTTGGACTTGATGAACCCAGGGGTCTTTTCCAACCAGAGGGATCCTGTGATTCTGTTAGCAAATCAGTGCCAAATACTTTGCAGCATCTTCATTCATCCCATGACTAGGAAAACAGATCGCAGTGTGTCACCTTACCTTGAGACCATGCTCTGTCTTCCCTGGGGCAAAGAAGACTGCTCCCATTCTTCTAGGCAATACTGTCTGGAAAGACAAAAGAAAAGGAGTTTCCATCTCCAGAAAGTCTGAAAGGGTCAAGGTCTTTGCTTTGCAGTGGATAAATTCAGATCATACTCAGCGTTATACCCTGCAGCCACACTGAGGCCACTTACTTGGTATTTAATGGCTTTTATTACCGTCTTAGTTGGCTGGAACAGGAATAGTTAGCAAATAATAGTTAAAATTCAAACAACCATTAAAGTCTGGTCCTGACAAGATGCAACTACTCTGTTACCAGTGGACTTTCCCCCACAAGGACACATTTGTTAAAGAAAAATGTTCGAAATACTTGGCCACTCCACAGAGGGAAAAAAAGAAGAGCAAATTCTAAAGTTCTTTGGAAGCTGTGGTGGCAATATCCAGTCTACTCATGTCAGTGAGACCCAGTGGTTGAAAGAGGCAGCCTTGTCCTCAGGAAGTTCTTCCCTGAGTTATCTTTACTCACAGGTTCCCATTAGCTTGATGGAGAACAGGCAGAGGAAAAGCTACTTGAAGATCCAGAAATGTTTGACCAGTCAATTAGCAAACTAAAACCTCTGGTTGCTGTGGAAGCCTGGAGCACTGCTGTGGTGCAACTGAAATAGTCTGTGTTATCTGTGTTATGAGGAGAATTCAAGTCAGAAAGACTCAAGAGCGTAAAAATTCAAGTCCTGCAAGATAATGTGTAGAGCTCTACGTGATGTGGCAACCACCACACTCAGAAGAATAAGGATAAGGATTGTGAGGTCTTGCAGTAGTTTTATGGAGGCAGACACACCTGCACACAGTCTGTGGGTGAAGACAACCTGGTTTCAGTGCTTCATGTAGAGATAATTAAGCTTTAAGCAAGTGGGTATTTTGCATCAAACCATTGCTGACTCTTGATTTGGCCCTGGATTTAGTCCCTGTTGCTCCAGGCATGTAGATATTGGGTATGCCCAGTGGCACGTGGAGCCCTCCCTCTGATGAACTTCCGTATCTCTCACCTCAACTGCCCGAGGGGGTGATTTGCAGAAGTTCCCATCTGACCCACCCAGCCTTTCAGAGGATCTTTCCAGCTGTTGGGAAACCCTCAGTGCATTAAGTGCATAAAGGGCTGGAGACAGTCCGGGTGAGAGAGGTGTCATGTACTACCTTTGTTCAGATCACATCCAAGTGCAACTAACATCAACAACTTCTTTTAAAACTGTGATTGCAAAAGAGGGGGGGAACCCCAGAACTAAGAGTAATTACACTTATTTTTACTTCTAATTAGATGCAAGTGCTAGAAACCACTCCAGAGCTACTCTTTACATGGTATTTGCAAGCTCTTCCTACGAAACAGCCTCCTAGAGCAGCAAGTAAAAAGCTGTTAAACCTCCTGACCCTCCTCTGCCTCTACAGTAAATGTTCTCTCCAAGCCTGTGATTTGCTCGTATCTTTTAATGATGTTTTTTACTCTTTGCTCCTGCACTTCAAGTTCATCTTCTGAATTTGGGATTTTTTCCTCACAGACCACTTCTGTTTTAACCTCTCAGCTACTGCCAGCAGAGAACACTGTGTGATGCTTCAGCACGGTGGTACTCGGTGCGAGATGCTTCAGGATGCTCTCGTGCATGGCAGAGCTCTTTGTGTGTTATCTGCTAACACTGATCTCAATGCATTATTAATATATTAACTAAATTACACAACCTTAGAGCAGAAGCAAAGGTCTCTCGTCATTTTACCCTATCAATGTACAGATTTGAGATATCTCAAAGGAAGCTGAATGTGTCTCTTCCTTGGAGATGTTTAAGGCCAGGCTGGACAAAGTTCTGGCCAGCCTGATCTAGGGTGGGGTGTCCCTGCCCATGGCAGGGGAGTTGGAACTGGATGATCCTGTGGTCCTTTCTAACCCTGACTGACTCTATGATTTGGTCTAGATGATCCTGCTGTGGCAGGGGGATTGGACTGGATGATCTTTCAAGGTCCCTTCCAATCCCTAATGGTTCTATGATGCTATGATTCTATGATTCTCTTCAAAATGAGAACCCATTGTCACAGTATCGCAGTATCTTGGGAATTGAAAGGAACCTCGAAAGATCATCCAGTTCAATCCCTTTGTCACAGCAGGACCACCTACATCAAGTTGCACAGGAACATGGCCAGGTAGGTTTTAAACATCTTCAAAGAAGGAGACTACACAAGCCCTGTGGGCAACCCCTTCCACTGCTCTGTCAGCCTCACGGGGAAGAAGTTCCTACTCAGGTTGGTATGGAACCTCATCTGTTCCAGTTCACACACATTGCCTCTCATCCTACCATTAGATGCCACTGAGCAGAGCCTGGCTCCATCCTCCTGACACCTGCTCTTCTGTATTTATCAACATGAATGGGGTCACCTCTCAGTCTCCTTTCTTCCAAGCTCAAGAGACCCAGCTCCCTCAGCCTTTCCTCATCAGGGAGATGATCCCCTCCCTTCATCATCTTTGTGGCTCTGCACTGGACTCTCTGCAGCAGTTCTACATCCTTCTGGAACTGAGGGGCCCAGAACTGGACACAATATTCCATATGTGGTCTTACCAGTGCAGAGTAGAGGGGGAAGAGAATCTCTCTTGATCTGCTAACCACTCCTCTTTTAATCTACCCTAGGATGCTGTTGGCCTTCTTGGCCACCAGGGCCCATTGCTGGCTCATGGTCATCTCACTGTCCACCAGGACCCCCAGTCCCTTAATTATGTACACAGTTTGCACAGAAAATTTGCTCCTAGCATTTTGGCATTTGTTGAATGAAATTTAAAGCTCATTGAACTGTTAATCTCAACATAAAAGAGAGTAAATCTTCCTGGATTTCAGGTAACAGTCACTACTTGCCTAGTTCTTAGTTTCTTGATTTCTTGAATGTGAGGGTGTGTGATCCTTGGAACAGGCTGCCTAGAGAGGTGGTGGAGGCTCCATCCCTGGAGCCACTCAAGGTCAGGCTGGGCAATCTGGTCTGGTCAGTGATAACCCTGCTTGTTGCAGGGTGTTGGACTAAATGGGCTTTGGAGGAACCAATCCTATGAGTCTATGCTGCTGTGATTGTGGGTGCAGTTAACTGTTAAAGGAGATGCTAGCAAATAAAGATCTGGTCCCGTGAGCCAGAGTCACTCTTTCTTCTCTGTTCTGCACCATTCTTGCCCATATTGCATTCGTGTGGCTAATGAATGACAATGAAACCATCTGGTGTGGCTTTATGCGTTTGGTTTAACGTCAGCTGAAGGAATACAGATAAAAACTCAACACAAAAGACTACACTCAGGCATCGTGTTTCTCCTCCCAAGATCACTTTTAACTTCTCCATGACGAAATGCATGTTAAGAAGAGGGAGAAACCTTCATTCTCACCTATAAAAGCTGCAGCTGGTTTCCTGTTTTTATAGAAAGCAGTGGGCAGATTTACTATAAAAGAGTAAATAGTCTACAGCAAAGTGCTGTTCACCTTGACGGATGATGTCAGACCCATAAATAGCGCTGCGGGAATATAGGTAGGTCCTCAAAGGGCCATTAAGAGCGACGTGAAAAGGAAGTGAAAAATAGGCAGGCGAGCATGCTCTGCACATGCTGAACATCCTTGTCCTTTACGTTCAGTCTCAAGTGCAGGAATGGATGGGAACATCAACAGCCTAAAGGAACGCAATCACCGCAATGAAGTTCTGGCAGGATGCTATCTCTAAGGTGCCTTCCGATCCATTCTGCAATCCCATGGTTATGATTTTATGGGATGGTGGGCTTTCAGAGACAGTTCGACTAACACAATGAAAAATGGGTGAAAAAATGGGTAGAATGAGACCTAACCAGCTTACCTGGAGTAGGCAAGGTGCAGTTTTATCTCGGTAATCAGATTTGATGATTTTACCAACTCTGGAGAAGAATCAAATCACTTTACTCAACTGTTGTACCCTTTTTGTCTTCAGAAACTTTTTGAGGTAATTCAGTAGGCTTCTTCTTGCTGATAATGACCACAGAAAAGCACCACAGGTAAAACAGTCATTAAAGTTCAGATGCAAAATGAGTTTCATCAAACTAATGATAGAAAACTTGGTTGTAAGCTATTCTAGAAATGCCAGAAAGGGGAAAGAAAGACAGGGAAATAACACGGTTTATTCTCTGGGAGTCAGCTGTAGTCCTTGTGCTTTCCAAACAAGCAATTCAAAGGTTTCAGGAGCTACTAAAGACCTAACAGTACCTCCCTCTTTTACTGCTAATTTCATGTTTGATGCCCCAAATTAAAAGATCAATCCAAGCTTTGAAGAAGATAAAGAGTTTGAAATCAGATGAGTTTGGAGACTGATCCCAGTGATCCTCAAGGTTGCATTCCTGTCTCATGTGTTATCATTTGCACAACCCCCCCACCTCCTTCCATCTCTTGATCGTCTGTAGTTTAATCAATATCTTTCTCTGTGGCAGACTGGGTAGATTTGCATCCACTATCAGGAAAAGATCAGTAAACAGTTAAGAGTAAGCAGATCAACAGTTGACAAGAGAAATTGACCTTGGGAAAAACTTTGCTGTATCTTATCTCCTCCTGTTGGATGATCTCACTGCAGCCAGTGCCTGGCAGCACAACATACTGACAGAATGCTGTGTTCTGTGTGTCTTAAAGATCCTTTTTAACTGCTCCTAGGTATAGATTGTCTAGAATGGAAGAAGGAGGTGCTCACCAAAACCAGACCTCTTTTTCCTCCACCTGTCCCACCATTGGCACAACCCAATATGGCTGCTCTACTTCCCATCCTGACCCTGGTATCAGCAGCTCTGGCAAGGTTTGGTTGCTTGGAGAAGTACAAAGTGCAGAGCGGCAGGGAAGAGAGAGGGTAAAAGGCTGCCTTTTCTTCCTAAAAACCAGCACCATAGTCAGAGGAGGTAAGTTCTCTGAACATGGCTTCCAAATGGCATCATCAGCTCATTCTTGTGGTTTGAGCTCGAAAACGCTTGCCATCGCACTGTGAGCAGAACAGCTGTCTACCAAATGCTCCAAATGCCTCCAACTGGCTACCCAAGAGCACCCATCAGAAAGGAACGGTTCTGCTGGCGTGCAGGAACATCAGGCTTTTATGACTTGTCATTCTTTGCCCTGTCCTCACGCAACCTCGCATTGTTTCCCAGGCAGGGCATGTCTTCTGAATTAGAGCGAGAGTCGTTATTGGGAAAATATGGAGCCTCTAGTAATTGTACTCGCTTGTGTAACCTTTGCTTAAGTTGGCTCACACTCTTTTAACACCAACAGTGACATGGTTTTCCTCTGAGGCGGCGGAAAGAGAAGAGCATCAGGGCAGAAGGAAGAGGCATCTCCAGTGCTGATTGGACTTTTTTTGTTGTATAGTCAACGCAAATGTTTTTAATGAGGAGAATAACAGGGAAACAACATCCCAAAGTTTCTGCGACCATAGCGACAGCAGTGCAGAGCCAGCATGATCAGTGTTGGGTCTTTCCTTCCTTATCATGGTCCTGTGGTGGGTTTTGCAGGCCAAAGAAGAGTCTCGGGTAATTGCCATACGTGCAGCAAGCTGGGTGAGCAGCTAGAAGCACCAAGACACCGCTTATGTCCAGAAGCAGGTTACCGTGGCAATGTGTCCCCTGCACATTAGGCAGCATCTCACTGAGAAGAGTAAAACAAAGGGGAGCACTTGCCTGTATCAAGTTGTTGGCACCAGCAGCTTGGTCAGGACTCAGGGGAGATTTAAGTCATGTAAGGGAGATGTTTGTTGTCTAGTACAAATTAATTAGTGGTCAGCTCAAGCCGCGAGCGACATGATGACTTCTAGCTAGCTGTAAAACACCCTGCCAATATTCTGTTTGAAGAGATTCATCACACACATTTGTGATGACAATGATCTTATCCTCTTATTTGCCCAAGGCACATGAGGCATTAGTCAACGTAGCAGCATATAGGCACTAGATAATCATAACAGCAGTAGGAAGTTGTGTCTCGCAGTAATGAGTTTCATGAGTTGCTTTGTTTTCTAAAAGCTTCCTTTTCTTGTTTCTGCATCTTGCTGCCACAAGGTTTGTGGGAGACTTTAATATTATCACTTCGAGCGAGCAGGCGCTAACTTTTGTACATTCAACACTTCCAGCCTCTCTGTATTGGCTGCCAGAAGTTTTGCATCGATTCAAATTAGACAAAGGCTATATATTGGGAAGGTCTGTGATTCAAATGCATTTTTGCTGTGTGGGATAACTGCAAAATGTTTGTTTTCATACGAGCATCGAGAGCCCAACTTGTTTGTTCACAGCTTCTTCAGACTATAAAGCCATTGTGACCGGCTGATCCGATGATCCGCAGAACACAGACAAGGGAACTTTGCCCAGTAAGTTGTGTGTTAAGGCAGTAACTTCTGGTTTAGCTGCACATCTTCATGAATACAGGAAGTGCTGGATTTAAAGACAGAGTCAGGACTAACTCATTTCACACTATCCACAAACACTTGTAGAGTCAAGTGTTCCCCACACAAGTACTAAAACAGCTTTTCCTAAGGTCTGTGGTTGTGACAAATTTTTCCAGTCCTTCAGCCTTCTGATCAGTGTGTTAGTAGCCCCAAAGATAAGCTTTCAACTTGAAGTGGATGCAGCTGAATCTAAAAACTTCACTTACATGAAGGATGTGTAGGATAGAAGGTTTCTTCGTGCAGAGTAGAGGCAACTCTTCAACCTTCACAGCATGATAGAATCATTGGCTGGGAGGTGATATACTGGAAAGCAGTCCTGTGGAGAGGGACCTGGGGGTCCTGGTGGACAGCAGGTTAACCGTGGCACAGCAATGTGCACTGGTGGCTCCCCAGGGAGGTCGTGGCCTGTGTTCCTCTGTGATCTGTGTTAGATAGTTTTGTCCTGCTCCAGCAGGGGGGTTGGACTCAATGATCTCTTTGGGTCCTTTCCAACCCCTAACATCCTATGATCCTATGATCCTATGATCATTCAGGTTGAAAAAGGCCTTGAGATCATCAGGCCCAACCCTACTCTACCAAGTTCACTACTTGTGATCTTTAAACACATCCAGGCATGAGGTCTCACCCCTACCGGACACCTTCCATCACTTTTTGAAATGCCTGTCAGTCACTACAGATCTCAGAAATGATGGTAAAAAAAGGAGAAAACATCTGCCTCAACTACATTCACGACCCACCAAATTAGATGGAATTAAACATCTGGGTCTCCTTGCCTTCCCATCCAGTGCTGTATCCATCAGGTAGTACCAGCTCCCTGACATCATGCCGTGGTTGTGCTCCTTGCGATGAAGGACGAGTTAACAGGGTAAAGGAGGACAAATACTGCTGCCCCAGGGAAAGAGTCACTGCTGTTTGTCACTGAGGGCTGTTAGTGCAGCAGGACTGGTGTGTTGGGTTTGCAGCTGAGTTCCCACGACATATTTCGTCTGGAAAAAAATGTGCTCATGTTTGTTTCTGTGCTGGTGGGTAAACTGGGATTCCTGGTTATCAGCCGATTTGCTGACATGTTTACTTCAGTTCTCGGTTCTTTCCCCAAGGTGAGGAGGGTAGATAAGAGCCTCTGGTTTTTTTCCCCTCAGAAGTTCATGCCTTGGCTGCCCTGTACATTTCAGTCCCAAGCTGTGCCTCCAAGGGACACCTGCTCATGGGTTCTGGGAGTGGCAGCTCTACCAGCAGAGTCATCCGAGCTTCTCTTACTCAGCATCCTCATCCTACAGGGCCTTCCTCCCCGAGCTCTTTCTCTCTGCAGGGACTTGCCTAGTAAGGTGACTCTGTGAAGCGTCATTGTAAAGGGCAAATGGGGATTATGTTTTGTCCCTAACACGATTTAACACCCTATGCCATCTTCCTGTCCCTGTTGAAAATATCTGCTCCTATTTTCCTGCCTTTGCCTACATTATGCTTTTCTGAGCTTCATGCTCCAGCCATGGGTCTCCGTTTATCCAGATCAGTGTAGACTAAGCAGGATTATAAAACCAGATTTATCCAGGGCCATAATACAGCAGTTCCAAGGAGCACTCTCCAGTGGCTCTGAGGTGCTTAATCTTTTAGATTAACTAGAAAGACCTATGGCTTTAAACTGCTGGTTTGCGTCACGTCCTGAAAGCCGCTTTATGAACTGGTTGGGAAACATTATCACAGTGATTAAAAAATTGTCTCTGGTCATAGACCCTGCACGAAACGCATCGCATCTTGGCAGCTCAACTCACTTTGTCATCCCAAGTAGTCAGACTCACATGTGTGATGAAGGGTATTTTCTGAAGAAATGGAAAAAGGAAAGGGAAACACTAGGACAGGGGAACACTCTTCTCCTCACACTGCCCAGTTCACTTTTTAGCCCAGCTGGACGGTGCTGAAACTTGCTCTTTAGTGCCAAATATTAGGCAGAAAATTAAAAATTAATTAAATAAAGCAGATACTCACCTCCAGTAAGAGTTTCACCACAGGCCAGCTCTTGACCGCACATCATCTCTTAGTGCCATGGTCTAGCTGATGCAGAGGTGTTAGGTCATAGGTTGGACTTGATGATCTTAGTGGTCTTTTCTCGTCTAAATAATTCTGTGATCACAGAATCACAGAGCATCAGGGATTGGAAGGGACCGCAAAAGATCATCTGGTCCAATCCCCCTGACACAGCAGGATCAGCTAGATCAAGTTGCACAGGAACATGACCAGGTAGGTTTTAAACATCTCCAGAAAAGGAGACTCCACAAGCCCCCTGGGCAGCCCCTTCCAGGGCTCTGTCACCCTCACCATGAAGAAGTTCCTTTTCAGATTGATGTGGAGCCTCCTCGGTTCCATTACCCCTTGTGATCCTGTGATCTCTTTGTTTAACCTGGATAATCCATACCTTCAAATCTTCCAGTTCTCCTCATCTTGCCCCTTTTGCTCTGATGGCTCAATCCGTTCCCTGTTGAAAACTCCACATCACAGCAATGAAGGACCTGATTTACACTGCAAAGAGTCACTGATTTACCAAACCTGCACACGAGAGTTATGTGGGACAATGCGTGTGCATCATGCTTGGTGCTTGGATGGCTCATAGCTTGACAGACATGGCTTTGCTGTCTCTAAACACATCGCCTTATGCGTCCAAAGAAAGGCAACAAGGCTAGTGAAGGGCCTGGAGGACAGGTCTTATGAGGTTGGACTTGATGATCTTGGACATCTCTTGCAACCTTCATGATTCGAAAGTGAAAACCATTCCGTTCTCCCTGCAGAGAGGTTAGGGCTGGTCAGAAAGAGGTAACAAGGCATGTCCTCTGCCTGCTGAATGCCTGCATGGAACTTCTGGTTCTCCTGAATTCATAAGGTCACTTGCAAGAGCCTAGGACTTTTTATTGCTGCTCACAAGTGCCTAGGACTTTTTATTGCCTCTGTAGCTACTGAGATCACCAGGACAGCTATGAAAATTCTGTCCAGGTAGAAATAGTCTTCAAGTGCTTTTCCTAGTGATAATAGTCTAAAAAAGGAAACAACTGAGAGAAAAACAGTTCCATAAATTTGTTTAGAGAACATTCAGTGACCATGAATCAGGCTATAAATACACCAGGCTATAGGTTTCAGGATTTCTCTACTGGATTGGTACAGTGGCTGCTAACAGACCTTGGTAACAGTAGCTTCGTGATGGTCGTGATAAACTGGTTCTATTCCTTATCTCTCCTTTGACTCCTTCCTTCCAGTTTCACCGGGCTTTTACCCTTCGTGTTTATTCCTCACCTCATGGAAAATTTTGACCGAGAAAAAGATCACTTCTGTTGAAAAAAACCAAAAATGTCCAGCCAAAACCAACGTTTTCATTGTTTGGCTGAAAATGAGAGGTTTGCCATTTTAAGCTTAAAGTTTTTTTGGTTTGGGGCCAAAATATTTTTGCCTTTTGCCCAAAGGCTCCAGTAAAAATTCCCAATTTTTCAGAGAGACAGACACTTGTTTTTACATCAACAAGGGAACAGTTTGAAACCTGATTGCTCACCAAAAGTGCTTCAGACAAAACCAGCTCTACAGAAGAGTCCTTTTTTCTGTAAGTGAACATGAAACTCATTCCAGTTCACCACCCTGTTACATGGCCATGGCAGAGCTGGAGGAGAGCTCCTGCCAAAGACACACATGACTGGAACAAAGGTGACGCTATGTCCCTGCTCAGTCCTTGTCCCCCCTGCTTGTGCACGTCTCAGAATACATGAGGATTAGCACTGCAGAAGGAATCTGGGGCTTACTGTGGTTGTTGAAGCACCAGAGTTTTTATAACAAGCCTCTCAACCCTCATTTCTTCTGTGAACTCACAGAATCACAGAACATTAAGGATTGGAAAGGACCTCGAAAGATCATCTAGTCCACAGCAGGACCACCTAGACCATGTCACACAGGAACATGACCAGGTGGGTTTTAAAGATCTCCAGAGAAGGAGCCTCCACAGGCCCTCTGGGAAGCCCATTCCAGTGCTCTGTCCACTGAAGTGGTTTTGTGGGAACACCAAAAATCCTAGACCCTGCTTATCGACATGGATTTCCATTGTGTTAGGGAGTAGGATTTTGTCCATTGTCATTCCTGAAGTTATTACTTAGCCACAGCAAAAGCTTAGATCAGTCAAAGCTTTTTGATTTCTGACATCGTTTCAAGAATTCATTTAAGAATCAAATAGAGAATCACAGAACCATTGAAGTTGGAAGACACCTACAAGAACATCCAGTCCAACCATCAACCGATCTCCAACCTGCCCTATAAACTCTGTCCCCTAGGGAGATCTTTTGCAGCTCACAATGAGGTTCAGTTGGTAAGGACCAAGCCAAAGAGCAGATATCCACCCTGGAAGAGCTCCAAAGGGACCTAGAATGTCCAGTACCTTGATGGCAACCACATAGACAGTGAAAAGAGCCTAAATGGCATTTTTGAACACTGAGAGGTCCCTGTATTTGACCAATCTTTAAGTGGATGCCTTTTTTACTTTTGCTACCATGTTTGTTGCCTTGAACTTCAGACCCATTTCAGTGAAACTTCTGTCAGGAAATTACAACATGGAAAGTTGGCATTTTCTAATGGTTTCCATAGAGCAGTTTCCAACTCGATAGACATCCTGTGCAAGGGCAGACCAACAAATGACAAAGCATTGATTTTCTTCAGAAGAGAGCCCTATACTTGTTACCCTCCACAGAAGTGAGGCCAGCATCGTGGTGGTTGTTGGGTTGTAATTTGTGTGTTTTTCCACAGAATCAAACACCATGCTATTATGCTTGGCTAATACTGGAGGTGAACAGTTCATCAGAGGAGGGAGTTTGTACCCATCAACAAGAGAACCAGCTCAGTGATATCTGAGAAAGCTTGAGTGACTCTCAAGTAACACTGTAAAATGTACTGACACAGGAGTTGTGTCAGAACTGTGAAGCTTTGAAATTGATCTTCAGTCATTTCTAGGTCCTCAGTTGAACTCAATATGAAATACTAGTTTCATTTAAACTTCAGATGTAGTGTTTTGGGTGAGAGTTTTAAAGATCAGCTTAATGATTCCTTTACCTATCACAGAATTACAGAATCATCAAGGTTGAAAAAGACCTTCAAGATAATAAAATCTAACCATCCACCCTACAGCTTCCAATCACTAACCCATCTCTTGAAATACGCTGTCTACCTGTTTGTTGAACCTCTCCAGGGACTGTGCCTCCACCCTCTCCCTGGGCAGCCTGTTCCAAGGCCTCCCCACTCTTTCTGGGAAGAAGTTGTTCCTAGGATTCGATATGACCCTCCCCTGGCACCACTTGACCCATTTTCCTCTTGTCCTATCACTAGTCCCTAGGGAGAAGAGGCCAACCCCCACCTCACTACAACCTCCTTTCAGGTAGTCGTAGAGAGATCTCCCCTCAGGCTCCTCTTCTCCAGGCTGAACAGCCCCAGTTCCCTCAGGCTCTCCCCATCAGACCTCAATGTCCCTTCTATATTGTGGTGTCCAAAACTGCCCCCAGTGCTCAAAGTTCACCCAGGGACTTCGGAGGTCATCCAGTTCCTCCCCACTGCCATAGGCAGCAACAACTCTCACCAGACCAAGTTGCCCAAAGCCCCATCCATCCTGGCCTTGAACTCTTCCAGGGAGAGGGAGTATCTTCCAAGTATCTTAATGATTAGCAAACATGTTGAGTTTCAAGAACCAGCATCAGAGGGACCAGATAGAAGAGCAGAAAGAAATACTGATAAGTAATTGCTCACTGTGGTTTCAGCACATCCATTGCCACAGGCACTGTGACACAGGAGAGATTTAGGGTAAGACTTCAGGGTAGGATATTTTTTTCCCCAGAAAAATTAGTGTAGATGTTTGTAGACGTGAGGTAAGGTTTTGTTTCTTTCATCCCTCTGTTCTTTTCCATGCCATGTATTTCTCAATGAAGTAATTTTATCCCCGCCTTCACATATTAAGAAAAGAAAAGAAAATAAATTCAAAGTGTGGGTTCTCGTGTGTTGCAAGTTATGGTTTCCTACATGAGTTTTCCATGGAATTTGTTTAGGAAAAAATGTAGAGTGCACCAAAATGAGATAATGATGGGGTTTGGTGTTTATCAAAGCCCTTTTCCCCTCGTCATCAAACTCCGAACGTCCCACTGTCTACTGGAGGAGAGGGTGCTGCCCAAGCCACATGTGAAACACAACCGATCTCGTGGAAAGGTTGTCCTTTGCAGAAACCAGCACAGAAGTCTGAGATGGAGAGAGGATCTGGGTCTTTCTGGCATCTGACATCCATTTCAGATGAGGATGATGAGGATTTGCATGAGCATATGACAATGAAGACTCAAGGATTGATGAAGTGTCAGATAGATCCCACAGAAAACTGAACAAGAACCCTCTTTCTACTACCTATGTACCCTGTGGAGTAGGTATCACTACGTTAAGCAAACCAGTGGCTCACTGTCACTGTGTTGTGCAAGACAGTGGCCCAGCACAGAGCCACAAAGATGATGGAGTAGAACATCTCCCTGATGAGGAAAGGCTGAGGGAGCTGGGTCTCTTGAGCTGGGAAAAAGGAGACTGAGAGGTGACCCTATTCATGTTGATAAATGCAGAAGGGCAAATGTCAGGAGGATGGAGCCAGGCTCTGCTCATGAGAACCCAATGATAGGATAAGGGGCACCAGGTGTGAGCTGGAACTTAAGAAGGTTCCACATCACTATGAGAAAAAACTTCTTCCCACAGAGGGTGAAAGAGCTGTGGAAGGGGCTGCCCAGGGGTGTTGTGGAGTCTTCTTCTCTGGAGGCATTTAAAACATGCCTGGATATGTTCCAGTGAGACTGGATCTAGGGGATCCTGCTATTGTGGGGAGACTAGACTGGATGATCTTTCGAGGTCCCTTCCAATCCCTTATGTTCTGTGATTCTGCTGACTGCTTCAGGAGATGGTGAGTCTCATCTTCACTGGGGCTTTTCTATGACTCTCTGAAACACTCTTTCAATGACAGCTTAGATCATCTTAATTAATCTTAACTGTAACATCTCAAACATTACCAGTTTGATGTAATATTTTGGTCCTGAAAGATTCCTTGACAACTCTGTGTCTGCACATTCAGCATCATGCAGCTGTGAGGGTGGTCATCAAAGCATCCTTGTCTCTGTCACCTCAGCTGGATTATTACTCTCTCTTCTGCTTTTCCTTTGTGCCGTTTTTCAAGCCCAAAGCTTTGTGCAAGTATGTCAATTCCACACTCTCTCCATTAAAACTCTATGGGTTTCATACCCAGGAATTTTATTTTAAAATTTTATTTCATTTTTTTTCTTTCTTCCCCTTAGAAAATAAATGGGGTGTTTTATGCTTTTCCATTCTTATTGTGGGTGAAATCCTGAAATGGTATAAATCAACATCATTCTACCGAGGGAGAAAGCCTCTACTTCCACTTGGAGCAGCGGAGACAATCACCTATTGAATGGAGTATTTTTCACCAATTACAATAACTTAGAAGTGTTTCCGATTCTCTTTTATTTCATGGATAAAAACAGGTTTTATGTGTCTAACTCCTGGGGTGATAATGGCAGGGAGTAGTTTTACTACACACATAGGCCATTTCCTTAGGCCAAGAAAAGCAGCCACAGCCTTTCATCTACTCCCAGCAAAAAAATTAAGCAGGATTAAAACAAACAAAAAAAAAAGAAATCTAATTGATGGGGATGGAAAGTGGTGGGAGAAGAGAAGCTGAAGGATGCAAATGAACAACATGAAGTACACAGACATCACTCTAAGTAGTTCGTCCTCTATTTTAAGTGGTTTTGAACTCACTCGCGTTAAACTTTCAATTAAATGATCCAATTTTCAGTCCTTTTATTTTTTTTCCTTTTTCTTTTTTCCCTACAGCTACATGGGACAAAAATCAAAGGATGAAAAACAGAAGCATGAATATTTCATCTGCCTGATACTCTTGCTGACTTCTCAAAGCTCTGTTTCCTGGCTGCTTGACTGACGGGTAAAAGAGCATGAAGTCATCGATGGGAGCGTCCTCACCTGGGAAAGCTCATCACAGAATCTTGGCGTCATTCAGGTTGGAATCATCTTGACACTAACAATGGGAACGGGCTTACCGTACCTCTGCACAGGAGCCGTCCTGGACATGAGCCTTATTCTGCAAAAAAGACGAGATGGAGGGTTGAGGGGAAAGAAGGACCATAAAGGATCTGCTGGAGACAGTCCAACGGAGAGCTGTGAGAGTGGTGAAGGGACTTGAGCACCTAGCCTGTGAAGAAAGACTGAAAGAACTGATGCTGGTTAGTCTTGTAACTCGAAGTCTGAGAGGGACCTCATTAATGTCTGTAAATATCTGAGGGGTGAGGTTCAAGAGGAAGGGGTCAACCTCTTTTCTGTGGTCCCTAGTAATAAGGCAAGTAATATTGGAGATAAATCTGAAGATAGAAGGTTCCACCTCAACATGAGGAGAAACTTCTATACTGTGAGGGTGATGGACCCTGCCCCAGGCTGCTCAGAGAGCTTGTGGAGTCTCCTGCTCTGGAGACTTTCAAAATCTGCCTGGATGTTCCTGTGTGACCTGGTCTAGGGGACCCTGCTCTGGCAGTGGGATTGGACTTGATGACCTTTGGAGGTTGCTTTCAACCCCAACACTCTAACCCTGCAAAGCTGAATATCTCTATATAAATTCCCAGAGTACTGAGCTCTTCAGTGTTGGATCTGTTGAACTTGAATGTGAAATTTCACAGATTTAGGTATCAATTACATAAAAGTCATTCAAAACTGAAGATGTGCCAGTATTTCAATCATCCTTTTTGGTAGACATGCCAGAAGCAGGTATTTCCAAGATCTGACAGAGGATTGTCAATGATGCTTCAGCTCTTGTTGTTCCCTTTTAAAATGTTAAATTAAATATGTGGTGGACTGGTACAGGAGTGAATTATTGCCTCCTGTTAAAGCACTGGGAATTGTGGATCCTAATCAATAGACCAGCAAGTTGTCATGGCTTATGATGTTACCTTCTCTCCATGCTCACATGTTAAATGAGCTCTCTGACTCTGTTGAAGACCCCAACTGACCACCTGTCACTCTATGCATCTATCCAAGAGAAAGAAGATGCCCCATGTAGATACAGATGAGGGTTTTTTTTCCAGGTTGCCTTTTCAAAAGAAAGTCAACCAGTTGGTTTACATAAGCGTGCCTCTTCCTGAAAGGCTGAGCTATTTTAACAGTGCATTCCACCAAAATGAATAATATTTGGCTTTTGGAGGCAGATTTTTCTGTGGTTACAACCTCTTTTGCACATCATAAAAGTCCAACCCCATCCTCTTGCTTTTATTTCATTAAAAAGAACAACAACTAACCTTTAAAAATACCGTATTTGTCATATGGGCTTCAGCCGCTGTGATTTATGTGTCTATGTTCCCAGTAAACATGCTCATCAAGGAAAAGAGCCACGCACATTACACTGTAGAAATTAAGGTTTTGGGTGTGAGTGGGTCATGGCAGATGGTCCCCTCAGAGCCGACTTTGCAACAGGGAACGGCTTAAGCTGGGCTGTAAGTTGAGATGGGTCATGAGCCCAAGCATTGAGCTGGAAACCCTCCAGCGCTCACAGGTGTCCTGAGCGTACAACAGGGAGCTGAGAATCACAGAGCATCAGGGATTGGGAGGAACCTTGAAAGATCATCCAGTCCAATCTTTCTGCCACAGCAAGATCCCCTAGATCGAGTTGCACAAGGACACGGTGAGGCAGGTTTGAAACTCCTCCAGAAAAGGAGACTGAACAACCCCTCTGGGCAGCCCCTCCCAGTGCTTTGTCACCCTCAGTGAGAAGAAGTTCCTTCTCATAGTGATGTGGAACCTCCTTATATTCCAGCTCACACTCATTGCCCCTCGTCCTATCATTGGATGCCACTGAGCAGAGCCTGGCTCCATCCTCCTGACACCTGCCCTTTACAAGAAGACAGTGAACTGCTCCTGCCTTCATGTGGGAGTGTCACGGTCATGGTCTATTACCAGGATGGGTAAAACCCAACTCCTAAATCCTGAATCCATTATATAAGATAATATATGTAATGGATCACATTAACAGTCTGTGGCTCCAGCTGACCTCCAGTGGTGGCCTCACTGGTCATTAGCAAATTGAGTCAGTTACCCAGATCCTGTTCTGACCACCGTGAATCATGAGCTGATCCTGCATAATTTAAAAACAAACAAGCAAGTAGCACCGGAAGAAGCTGATCCAGCAGAAATAATTTGTTGCCTTGACTTAGCAGTGAATATTTTTAAAGCTGGTGCAGAGCTCTCCAGTTGTGCTCAAGACCCTAGAGGTATCCCTCTTGCACAAGCGAGTCATAGGATCCAAACTGAGCAGGACTTCTGCTACTAGGGAAGAACTATGTGAGCGGCGAGTAAACGGCACTACACCGTTCCAGCTGCTCAAATTCTTGTTTTGCCAAAGCAACAGGAGAAAGCTGTTAAAAAAAGATTTTAATTGTGAGCCATTTCAGCTTTCCCTGTAAGAAAACAAGGAAGAGGCAAACACAATGGCTAAAGAACATGAAAAGATCCCAAAGGTTAAGAATGCTCCAAGAAAAATAGGCTCTCAATCTGAAATAGTGAGCAATGGAAATATTATTTGCACCACTTTCAGTGCTGTTGTTGGTTGCAAGAGGCAGCAAAACCCCCTGTGATTTCCAGGGCTTCGTTCTTCTCCTCCAAGGAGGGAAGAAACATCAGAGGCTGAGCCTTACTGCTCAGCTTCCAGGAGAGCTCAGACAGCTCAGCTCTGTCCTTCTCCCACCACAAAGCATATATTTGTGTAGTTCATTTGCAGGGTGAGTGAGAAGGCTCAAGTGGCTAACTGGATATCGACAACTTCCAGAAGATTCTTTTCAGGGCCGCCGTGTTATTCCACTCCTCTGAAAAATCAACACAACACTCGTGGCAAAAAAAGCTCCCCCAACAAAGAGCGTGGCTCCAAATGAATTAACTTTCAAACCTGATATTTAAGGAAGGTTTGTTAGTCTGACGTCTGTCCAAGTCTTGCCAGAGCCATCACGTCGAAAGGCGGTGGAGTCATTTAGAATAAAAGAGACACTATCTGTCATGGTTTCCTTATCATGCCAAGGTAAAGGTGAGTGGGAACTCACTTTTCAGTGCTCTACTCCTTCTCCCTCAGGTTGCTCTGCTCATATTCTGGACTGAGCAGGGAATACTAGGGCACTGTGTAGGACCTCATGCTCTCAGGGATCGACATGGCTGAAGCAGAGCTGCGCTGTACCTGCATAAGCTGACAACATAGATAGAATCACAGGAAAGGACCTCTAGGATCATCAGATCCAGCCCTCACCCCAACAGCTCCCTAGCCCCTAGGCCATGGCCTCAACTGCTGGAGCTACTTGTTTCTTAAATACCTCCAGGGATGGTGACTCCACCATCTCCCTGGGCAGCCTGTTCTGATACCCAACCACTCTTTAGGAAACAACTTCTTCCTCAGATAGAATCTAAACCTCCCCTGACACAACTTGAGGCCATTTCTCCTCATTCTATCATCAGTAATTTGGGAGAAGAGCCCAGCACCACCCTCGCTACAACCTCCCTCTGAAAGCGTTGAGTCTTCCCTCTCCTCTGGAGTATTCTCATTCCTGAACAGGACAGGGAGAAGGGCTCCTTGTCTTGTTTTACTTCTCTTTGTTTGACTTTTGCTTTGTCTTTGTTTAATGTTTTTATTAATGAAGGATGGGATTTTGTAATATTTCTATTTTAAAAAAAAAGAGGAGGCAAGGATCCAGGCTTCAGCTTTTTTGCGTAAATATTGGCAGTAGAGCTTCCACGGGTGAAGGAAAACAGAGGTGATCATAGCTAGCACATGACTGTGCTTAGGCACTCTATCAGTTAAGTTATTCTCCAAATTATGATGTTTCAGCTGCTGGTATTTTCCATATTAAAAATCGAATTTAATTTTCCAGTTTTGCAGAAGCACAAATTCCAAATATTTGTTGCTTTTCCACCACCACCACCACCACCACAACCACCACCACCAGGAGGGAAGAAAAAGTCAAAAATAGAGTGAAATACAGCCTAATCCCCCAAAATAAACCTCCTCAAAGGCTATTTCTATCGGAGGGAAAATGTCAGTGCAGCTGTTTCAGCCATCCCCTGCGCCTGAACCTGTGGCATCTTCAAGACAACAGTAAGGGTATCATTGCTCATGGTCTTGTTTAGTGTGGGGTGAACCTGGCCTAAAGCTTCCAAATAGGCTGCCCAGGAGGCTTGTGGAGTCTCCTTCTCTGGAGACGTTTAAAAACTGCCTGGACATGTTCCTGTGTGACTTGGTCTGGGTGATCCTGCTCTGGCAGGGGGATTGGACTGAATGATCTTTTGAGGTCTCTTCTAATACCTAATGTTCTGTGATTCTGTGAAAAGCTGTGATTTTAGTCTATAACCCAAATCAGAATTTACCTTGGAATGCACACAGATGCTCCTCGTGCTCTCTTAGTCCGTGGAGACGAAGGAAGCAGCATTGGCTCAGGCAGAGAAGTGCCATCTCTGACCGTGTGTGGCAAGAGTTTTCAATGCTTGGTTTAGTTCCATTCAGGCTATAAACCAGAGAACCAAACCAGAAACAGAGGAAGGGGGGAAAAATAAAATAAAGAAGGAAAAAAACCCCTCCGAAATCCTTTCTGATTTTCAACATAAAGTTAGGATTACCACCAAAGAACAATAAAAATTCTTTTATTACCAACAACAGGAAGAACAGAAGGGAAAAGAAAAAAAACCCACAGAAAAAATCCTTGTTATAATTTCTCCATAACAAATAAGGTCTTTTCTGGTCATGTTTGGCTTTTTTTTTAAATAGCTTTCCCTTAAAATTCTATCTGTTTAGGGGAAAAAGAGAAGAAATCAAGTTGTGCTTACAGTCAAAACAAAACGGCGGAGGAAAAGGCATAGCTCTTTATTAAAGAGTCTGACATCCCAAGCCATCGGTTTAACAGCAGTGCTCTTAAAGGAAAGTCACTTACAAAGTAAAGGGCGGAAATGAAAGGTTGTATGAGTTCCCAAACCCATTGTTGAGGCACTAAAGCACAGAAAACTTCCACTATCTATAGCCACTGAAGTCATGTGTTAGCAGGAACCAGCACTGGAGGTTCCCACAGAGAGAAGATCCCCGTAGACAAACACAGCAGCAGTGACTTGCATTTGGGTTTATTCCCCACACTTTTTTGTGGCTTTTATGAGGATGATTGGAGGAGATAAAGTATCAAAGAGGAGTGAAACATGCTGGTCCCCTTGCTCTGGAATATGATGGAGGTACATCCCGGCGTCTTGGTCCACCGCAGGTGCTCCCACCCTGGGAGAGTGGGCGAGCATCAGCTTAAAGCTGGCTCCTGTGACTTCAAGGGTGAAGTTATCTCCAAGAGCTTTTTTTTCTTATGCTGTCCTGAGTTTTAAGGCTTGTTTTTGTGAGTTCCTGAGAGAGAAAGCTCTTTTTCCTCTCCCGAAGCCTGTCGCACTTTCTTCCTGTGCTCAGCGGCTGCTCTGCGTGTGGCTCTGCACAAGGCAGATTAGGGTCGATAACGTGTGGCAGTGAGTTATTGCCGTGTGGGACCACAAAGCCAAACTGGACAGATTCAACATAAACCAGTTACAGAAGCAGCTTCCCCTCCCCTCCTTATCTGACTCTACTCTTGATAGCAAACGCAGCCTGGTAACAAAAGATTCGGTTGCCCTTACTGAGAAGTATCAGGCAGTTCAACCTTCCATCAAAGAAATCCATCTGCTCTGATCCTCTGCCATGGAGCGCCAAGAGATGCTGCTAATCCAGACTTGGGTAATATCCATCCCATACCAGAGCAACTGGGGTCCCCTGGGCACATTCCAAGTGATAGTGGAAGGGCACTGCCTGGATTTCCCAAGGGGATGTTGAGGGTAGTTCATCATCAAGTTCTCATCAGTTCTTTTGGTGATTGAACAAAGAATAAGTTGCAGGTTGTTTAATCAAGTTCCTAAAATTACAAATAAATGCTAAAATGCTTTTGATGGAGGCAACAGCTGTAGTTAGAGTGTGTGACAAGAGGATTAAGATTCTTATGGCCAAACTCTTTCCTGAGATAGGTTTCTTGGAGCATCCCTCAAGATAAATTCTTCAGCATAACCTCAGGAGGTCACAGCAATAACACCATGATACCGCTCATCTAGAATCTGGAGGAGGAAGATGTTCCAGAAGAAAGAAGCCAAGTACTGAGCAGTTAGAGCCCAGTGTTCACACCCACGATCAAACTATCCAACCCCCCAAACTGAGTAGCGTTGGGTGCTTTCCTGTAAAAGAGCTGCTGAGTATAAATCCAGGAGATTGGATTAGATGATCTTTCGAGGTCCCTTCCAATCCCTAATGATTCTATGATTCTAAATAAGACGCAAAGTCAAGGCAAAACCCCATTTTAGCTCTTTGTGGAACCCAGCTGAGGTCATGCACAACGGGGAAGAGATGAGCCAGGAGGGAATATGGCCAAGGACCTGAGGATGCTGGTTTAGACAAGGTGCAGAATTGCACCATGGCCAGGGCACAGCACATAAAGGCAACATTTACCTGTTGCCTCCCACAGCCTGATATGTTATGTGAAGAGATTGAGGGGGTGGAGTATGTCCAGAGAAGCAACGAGGCTAGGGAAGGGACTGGAGGGAAAGTCTGATGAGGGAGCTGAGGGAGTTTAGCCTTGAGGACACTCAGGGGGGACCTTCTTCCTGTCTACAAGTCCCTGAATGAAGGCTGTAGTCAGTGGAGATTGGGCTTTTCTCCCAGGAAACCAGCACCAGGATGAGAGGACAGGGCCTGAAGCTTCCAGGGAAGGGTTAGGTTGGATGTTAGGAAGCCCCTCTTCATGGAAAGGGTGATCAGACCCTGGAATGGACTGCCCAGGGCAGTGGGGGGATCCCCTTCCCTGGAGGTGTTGAAGGACAGACTGGCCATGGCCCTTAGTGCCCTGGTGTGGCTGCTGGGGTGATGTTAGGTAGTGGTCTTGGCTGGATTAGCTTTTCCAGCCTCAGCCATTCTAGGATGGTATGATCAAACCCACACTTCAAAACATGAGTTTTCAAATGGCGATACACAGCACAAAATACTCCCAGGACAGGGAGGACCTTTATCTCAGGTCCATGAACTACAACACAAAGCCACACAGAGCAGGACAGCGCTCCACTCTGATTCATTCTTCCCCAAAGGCACTTTTCCTCAGAGAACAGTGGAAAGTACCTTCTTTTTTTCTTTTTTTTTTTCCATGACCCTAATTTAATTCTTTATTTTAACCAAGTTGCTACGTTCTTTCTCCCTGATAACTCACGAGTTCGAATGTAAAAAATGTATTATTACAAGAGACAATTACGGGGTTCAAAGCATTCTGAAACATTCCATGCTTTCAGCTTCTGGTACTGATATAAGTAGAGGAATATTTGTGGTTTTTTTACTTGCATGAAGTGGAAGAGTTCCAAGAGCTAGTGGTAAAAGGCCTAATGAAAGTCTGCCTTCATCAGACACAACAAAGATCCTGCATCCTGGGAGGTTAACTGTTTATATGGACATGATGTCCAAGCACCATCACAGAACACAAACAAGCCCTTGACCATCTACGCTCCATCACTTCATGCTCAGTCAAAAATAACAATAGCAAAATAATAAGGGGGGAAAGAAATAATAAATCCTGGTTTTGTTTGGCTTTAATTTTTCATTTTTTATTTAAATAAAGCATTAGTCTGAAAGTTCAAGGTATGCGGCTCTCCAGTTCCCAAAGTTTGTTTGGACTGAAGATGTGTCTAGCACCTTTGGTGGTAGAGTTGGACACCAGCAGGCTGTTTTGAAGTGCCCAGTTGTTGCACAAACATCTGACTGCTGTAGTGCAGGAGGTTCTGTTCTACTGAACCTTCTGTTTGTCATTTATTTTTCCATTTTATAAATACTGATTGGAAACTTCTTCTTGGAAAGAAGAAGGAAATCTTGTGGATTGTAAACACTGAGAAGATGATGAATTGTTTAGGATGGTGAAAAGGGTATAAGGACTGAAAGCATAACGTTAAGTAGAGGAAAGTTTAGGCTGAATAACAGGATAAACTTCCAAGTGCTGAAATCTTATTAGACTGTGGAAAATTCTTCCAAAGGATGTGGGAGAAGCTCCACTGTTTGAGCAGTTTGCCACTAGACTGGACAAAGGACTAAAAATACATCTTAAACAATCTTGCCCTAGTAAAAGGGGTGAACTGAAGAGGCTAAGTCAATGCATCCAACACATGGTCCTTGATATCACTGATCACCAATCAGTCCATGAGCCAAGAGTGGCAATATCAACAAAACATTTGTGTCTAGAGACAAGTTCACTCATGGTGCTCAGCTTGAAGGGATTGACTTTGTAACCTGCTGAGAAGCAAAACCTGTACACTGCAAGAAAGTAGGATGTGCCAGCAAGCTCCCATCTCCCCAAGAAATCCAGCAATTTTAAACCAGGAGAAGGAAAAGTAAATATTTATAGCTGAACTGCTCTACTGTTTAGAGGACAAACCGTATCCTGGGGTTCAAATAGCCTTCTCCATCCATGTGGAGCATCCTGGGAAAGAGGATGAAGGACATTGGAGAGACGACTCATGTTTTCAAACCCACAGAAAAAATATGGAAAACCATTAAACCCAGCTGAGGAACAGAAGGATATCATGGCCCTAACACTTGCCATGTGTCCTTAGAATCACAGAATGTGTTGGGTTGGAAGGGACCTCCAAACGTCATCTAGTCCAACAGTCCTACAAGAAGCAGGACTGTCACTCACCAGACCAGATTGCCCAGAGCCACATCCAGCCTGACCTGGAGACATCCAGGCATGGGGCCTCCAACACCTCTCTAGGCAGTGACCCACCACTGCCTTTCAAGGACATGTTCATCTTCAGTGACACTCAAGAGAGGAAGAGCAGGCAGCAGTGACTGAAGAGTTACTGCATGACCCCAGCAAAATAGTTCAAGTGCCTTGTATCAGATGGTCCGATACTGTGGAGAGAATTCAAGTGTTAACTATGTTCATGTGCTTAAGCATCAGGCTAATAAAATCATGGCAGATAACTTGCTATCAGATGATCTAAGCTGCTAACTTGTTTTATATAGTAGTGGCAGATGACACGAGGTGAAGAAGATAGAGAAGGATTTACAGCTCCAAGAATTCTCCAGCAAGATTCTAGCAGTTTGGTATGAATCCACGTGCTGCCTTTTCCCTTGCTCTTTGCAGACGATCTCGAAGCACATTTATTATTGTTTTAATCCATTCACGACGGTGTTGATCCGAAATTCCTGAAAAGATGAGAAATCTGCCCACTGACTCTGCTGGGTCCTTGGGTTTTATCAGGCCATCTAAATTTATGACAGAAACACCATCTTGCTGAACTGTTTTGCTCCAGGGACTCGTTAAGAGGCTTCAAAATTTGATCTGAGTTCCTCAACTCTGACTGGTCAGATGAATCAGATGGTGGCGTTTCCAGTCCTGAATGGAGGCATGTGTGAGCACATCTGGTGCAAATATTTCCTGGTAGAAACCGAAATGTCAGTTTCTGTAAATACTTCTCTGTGTGATCCTGAAATTCGCTCTCCGCTACATTTTTTGGCCAGCAGAACTTGATAACTCCGAATTTCTTAGAAAGCAAAGACAAAGAGATGTGAATGGGGACAAAGTGACTTTATTGCACACTTGGATGAATCCAATATCAGTTGGACAATATCTGCAGTAAAATGGGATCTTCTGTGAAGGCTTGAGGAGATGCAGAGTTCTTGACCTTGTAGCAGAGCAGATGGAAACCTTGGCGTTTCCAATCAACAGGGACCACATCACTGTTACATAGATAGAACTATAGAGAATACGCTTCCAATAGATGGGAACAAAACACAGGGTTTAGATTTCTTTTTATTCTTATTTTTGTATTTATATCTGTATTTATTTGTATATTTATGTGTATGTTTATATTTGTGGTTATATGAAGGGTGGGTGTCAGGAGGATGGAGCCAGACTCTTCTCAGATGAGAATATAATGATAGAACAAAGGGGGAATGGGTGTGAGCTGGAACAGAAGAGGTTCCACATCAATATGAGAAGGATCTTCTCCACAGTGAGGGTAACAGAGCACTGGAACAGGCTGCCCAGGTAGGTTGTGGAGTCTCCTTCTCTAGAGATGTTTCAAACTCACCTGGGTATGTTCCTGTGTGACCCGGTCAAAGTGGTTCTGGCTGTGTCAGGGGGTTTGGACTCGATGATCTTTTGAGGTACCTTTCAATCCATAATGTTCTGTGATTCTGTGATATTTATGGTTGTATTTATGTTTATATTGATGTGTCTATTTATGTGTCTATGTGCCATTTTCTGCTGGTGATGCCACTTGAGGAGGCCCTTGAGTCCCACCACAAGCGTGGATGAACTAAACTGGTTTCCTACACAGCCTGCAAGCATCATCAAAAATTATTATGATTAGAAGTATCAGACTAGGAAGAACTTCTTAGTTATTCCCTGTCTAAACCAAAACTCACTTTCTTCCAGGGATGTCAATATTAATTTGAATTTTACCTCTGCTATTTTTTTTTAATCTTTATAACTCAATTGTTCCAGAACTTCACTGTTTTTAGAGACAGAAATGTGATTGCTATCCCTCTCTCATGATTAATAGTGTATTAATTTCTCAGCCAGCAACCAGTCACTGTAGTCTGGAGGGAGTCCCTCTGGATCTTCCCCCAGCAACAACCTCATCACTGCAGTCACTCACTGTCTTAGAGCCCAGGAACCCATGGCAGCTACAGCAACAGTGAGAAGGACCACCTGAAGATGCGTCCCTAGCCTTGATTAAAGCTACAAATCTCCTCCCAGTGTGGCCACACTGGAAGCCTGAGGGGAGCACAGGGTGGGGACAAAGTGGTTCACTCTTTGGTTAAGTTAATGGTGAAATCCTTTCACTTCTCTGAACACGCAGCAAGAGGTTCCTGTGGCTCCTTCACCTTGGAACCCAAAGCAAAAGGGATTTCTCGTCTCTTTTCAAGTGAGGCACGTTCTGAGATGTTGAATTCAGCAAGAGATTCCTCTCCTCTGCTCCCCTCTCCCCTATCACATCTCTACATCATCACTCTGGGTCTCATTTTTACCTTCCTACTATTCCTTTACTTCTTCCTTGCTTTTGTCCTACACCTTTTCTTAACGCTACCCCAGACCTTTTTCCTTCTCCCACTGCTAGGAATCCTCAAGGGCCACAAGAATTTTCCGTCTTCCTGCCCTAAACTCTTCGTATATCTCTCCCCACCTCGTTACAATAAAATAATTCTTCCATTTCGCTGTCACCTCCATTTAGCTCTCTCACCCTCCACTCCCTCTTTTTCCCCTTGGTTTAAAGACCGACCAGCATTTCCTGAATTGGAAAAGCCACAATAATATTTTTTCCATTGAAAATACCACAAGTGCAGTGTTTCCATCGAACACGCCGCGAGAACAGTGTTTCCATTGAACACACCACAAGGACGGTGCTTTTGAGGTATCTCAACGCTGAGATGAACTCGTAACGTTCATCTTGGACTCATTAAAGCAAAGCCCCTTCTCTCGGTAAGAAAAAAAAAGAAGAAGATATATAAACAAATATCTCCTCAGGCAGAGAAAGAATTTTTATTCACAGGTTTCAAGAAAGAAAAATGGACTACAATAAAAACAAGACCTAGACAGAGCCAGGACAATCTTGCACTTGCTTTGTGAGTAAAATATAAATAGGTTTTAGCAAGTTAGAAGAGAGAAAAAAAAACTCAGCCCATTAAAAGCCCTCGGAGTGGTTGAACAGCTGGAAAAGCAACTTTTTTTTTGATAACATTTAAAGCTGCTTAGCAGCTGGGGGAAAAATCGCCTGTAAAAACACTTAACATTTACAGCCACTCAGTGGCTGGAAAAGCAACTTGTTATAAAATTGATTTAACATTTCAGTGGCTGGAAAAGACATAGAGACACACACACATATCCATAGGACTGCAGTGGTTTGCGTCGCTATTTATGGGTATTTAGACACAGATAACGCTATAAATAGATAAGCTTGGCACTGCTGCTGATGCCATTGTGGCCAGGAATAATTTCCATTCAGAGCCTTCCCCACTTTATTTTATTTTCTGGGGGTTTCAAAGCTCAGCCATTGAAATTCCCCTCAGCCTGAAGCCTGGCACGCCTGGATGCTCAGCCGGCCCACCCAGCCCCCAGGAACGTCTTAAATCACTTTAGTTACAGAGCACTTTATGAAATAATAAGGGAGGTCTGTAGCTGATCTGCTCACATGAAGGACTGACTGAGGCAGCAGAGACCAAGCTGGTTGACAAATCATATCTGTAATCAAGGCTGCTGGGTGGGATCATCTCCGTCGGCTCCCCTGGAGTGCCTGGGTCGCGTGCTGCCCGTCCGTCGCAGCCCTGACAGCCCCACGAGCAGTGAAAGCCCCGTTAAGCAGTGATTAAACGTATTTGTTTCTCTCTGAGATTAACTTCATTAAAATGCCATTTTAAAGTATGAGTCATGTAACAAGCCCCACAGCATGATCAGGCTGTTGTGCTCCCCCTACTCTGGTCCCTGCATCCAGCTGTGCAGTGGCCCTGATGCAGATGTGATGTGGGACAGGTCCTGTACTTAGCCTCCAGTCAAACCCCCAAGAACCAGGAGACAAGATCTCACTTGAACAGGTTCTCTGTGAACCAGGGGCCACTATCTGGGATGAAAACCTCGATGCATGTGGGCTAACGGGGCAAAGAGCTGCGAGATGTAATAGAGCTGTCTGCAGCACTGGGGTTTTGCTCCTTGCACCAGTGACTCCCACTTTCCCCAGCCCCTGATGAAGTCAGGGGGTTCCCTGTCACTCTCCCTCTCACTTCACCTCCACTCGATGTTTCTATTTCATTTTGCCAAGCGTGTCTCTGTGACAGAATCTACTGGGACGCATCTGTTGTGCTTGAGAGAAGCCATGAAACCAGAGAGGCAGTGGTTGCACTGTTACAGCAAAGTCCACAATAAAACGTTTTATGTGATGCATGTTTGGCTAGCAGGGGCCAAGCCGGGCAAACCAGGCATCCCTGTAAAACCCAATGATCCAACGCAAGGGCCCACCACACTCTCGTGGTGAGCTTCTTCAGAAGAGAACAGAGTCCCCAGGAGCAAATTCTGTCTTATTTCAACTCAGTAATGTCCTGGCTGCCTGGATTATGGCTGAGGCTCTGTAACTGATCACTTGCCACTCCATAAATCATAGAATCATAGACGGACCTGAGCTGGAGGGGACCTCCAAAGGTCATCTAGTCCAACCCCCCTGCAGTGAGCAGGGACACTCTCAACTAGATCAGGTTGCCCAGAGCCCTGTCCAGCCTCACCTTCAAGATTGCCAGAGATGGTGCCTCAATTCCCTCCCTGGGCAACCTGTGCCAGTGTTCAACCCTGCTCCTGCTAAAGAGCTTCTTCCTAACAGCCCATTTCAGTCTCCCCTTCTCTAACGTCTTTTTTTTTTTTTCAGTATCATCAAGGTTGGAAGAGACCTCATAGATCATCAAGTCCAACCTGTCACCCAGAGCTCAAGGCTAGACCATGGCACCAAGTGCCACGTCCAATCCCGCCTTGAACAGCTCCAGAGTTGGCGACTCCACCACCTCCCTGGGCAGGCCATTCCAGTGGCCAATGACTCTCTCGGTGAAGAACTTTCTCCTCGCCTCAAGCCTAAATTTCTCCTGCCGCAGCTTGAGGCTGTGTCCTCTTGTTCTGGTGCTGGCTGCCTGAGAGAAGAGAGCAACCTCCTCCTGGCCACAACCACCCCTCAGGTAGTTGTAGACAGCAATAAGGTCTCCCCTGAGCCTCCTCTTCTCAAGGCTAAACAATCCCAGCTCCCTCAGCCTCTCCTCATAGGGCTTGTGCTCAAGGCCCCTCACCAGCCTCGTTGCCCTTCTCTGGACACGCTCAAGCACCTCAATATCCTTCCTAAACTGAGGGGCCCAGAACTGGACACAGTACTCAAGGTGCGGCCTAACCAGTGCAGAGTACAGGGGCAGAATGACCTCCCTGCTCCTGCTGGCCACACCATTCCTGATGCCCCTCATTCTATCACTACAGCCCTTCATAAACAGCCCCTCTGCAGCCTTCCTCTGGGGAGAAGTAGATGATGATGGCATGAGGTGTCATTTCCCCAAAACCTGACAGATCAAAACTTCTCCCAGCATCAGGAGCAGAGCCCAGGATTCTGCCCAAGTGGGTTCAACTCCAGCACTTGGAGCTGAGACGCGAATCTGGATGTCTTACCGGTAACTGTGCCGATAACGAGGCAGCGTTCCCAAAGCATCTGAGACAGGGACCTTTTCAGTGTCACTGCTTTGCAGCCAAGTACTTGGGAAAGTGGAAAATTAATAATTACCCAGGGATATGCGAAGAGGTCTGTTCCTCAAGGGCAGACAGGAATTGGTTTAGCGTCGCTCGGGTGAAGGGAGGAGGTGCAAAAAAAATGTCTAGAAGAGTTTTCCTGCCAGAGAGAGCTATTAGGCACTGGAATTATTTCCTCAATGAAAGCAGAGGAAGGCGATTCCTTCAGACATTTAATAATAGATTGGGCAAAGAATTAGGAAATATAAAGAAGAAGCCTGTCCTGGCAGGTAATTGAGTTAATCAGAACTCGGAGGATTTAAGCCTCTATTTATTTATTTATTTATTTTAAGGATCATTTCAAGTCAGCTGCAATAGAGATTTCATCAAATTGCAGCTTTTCTTTCGTTGCAGGCCAGTGTCCAGGAGTAAGGCAGAACAGCTGAATATGAAAAAAAACACAACCCCAGTAACTCCTGAGAACACCAGGACGGTGCGGTGCCAGCGAGGCGAGAATTCACGGGCGGGAATAAAACTCACAAGCAAGTCCTCAAGCAGCCCACAAAAGCCGGCGTGGACGAGAAAGGGTAGAAGGAGCCAAGGTCTGATCTGGAAAATAAAAGGGGAAAAGCAAGGATGAAGAAGCAGGGGATTGGACAAGAAGAGATGGGATGGGAGGGGGTCCTGGAGAGGACTCTGTCTTGGCAACGAGCATGGAAAATAAAAGTACAGAAGAAAGAACTGCTTTAAGAACAGTCCGTGATCAAATACCAGACTGGCTAGTTTGGATTTCAGGGGCTAGAGGAGAGGATGCTGGTGCAGCCTGAGCCTCGGTGCCTCGCAACACATCTTGGGTTCCTGGACACACAGCAAGTCCTAAATCAAGGGCATCCGGCTCAGACTTGAACTGGGGTGTAAAGGCTGAGCGGTGTCAGACTGAGTGACTAAATTTTGGGAAAGGCAGACACTTCGGAGCGCTGTGGTGTCTGGATAATCCAGAGGATGACGAAGCCAGGTACTTTTTTCCCCTCGCTGTTCATTCTGAACAGCATGGTGGGTGCCAGGTTTTGCTCTTTCAGCCTTTTTCTCTGTTCTGTGTTTTTTTTTAAGTACAATTTAAACATGCTGTCATCATTCCATATGGGATTATTAACCAGTTACAGACATTGCTGGGAATGGTACTGGGATGTCCACCATGCTGAGGTCAGGAGGGGACATAGCCTGGGGCATCTCATCAACTTCTGCAGTGACTGACAGATGATGCTGAGTGGAACTCCACCTGCTACTTCCCCAATCCTGCATCTGGGTGGGAATAACTGAAGAGGGAAGGAGGGAGGGAGGGAAGGAGGGAAGGAGGGAGGGAAGGAGGGAAGGAAGGAAGGAAGGAAGGAAGGAAAGAAAGAAGAGAAAACCCTCAAGTCATATCCCAACCCATAAATTCTGTCAGAGCTGAGTAAATGCAAGTGAAGTTCATGGCCTTTTTAACAACATAATGTCATTTCAGACCATCTCTAGGTCCAATTCGCCAATCCATACACGTGATGAACAATAATTACTCCCAGTTGTAATCCCATGAAGGCTTTTAAGTGCTTGTCAGTATACAGGAGGGTTGACATATTCACCAGAGATGTCAGAGCCTGTTCTTTATGCACTTGTTGACTGTAACTAGGGGAGAGGCACAGTCTGCCTCGTGCTAACAGACTGTCACACGTGCTCTGGTTTCATAGCCATTTACTCCTTAAGCATCATCACTTGCTGATGCTGTTATCATTACACCTGAGTAATGATATCAGAATCTGGCCCTACCCTTCTGCATTTATTCTGTAGCCTGCTCAGAAAGTTCCTCCATTTAAATCTCATGCTACTGACTCAAAAGCTGCTCAGGATTCCAGGTTGTTCACTACATGTTTACTCAGTGATCAGAGCGATTATGTTTGATCATGATTGGAATGTGGGATAATATCTGAGCTACAGTCATCCTGGAGACCTCTGTGAGCCCCGAGCAACATGATGCTCAATGTCCTTCCCTAATCCCAGAATGGACATCCAAGGCAACGTGGTTTGAGAAGCTTTGGAGGGAACAGGTACCCAGTATGGAAGGAAGAGAGAGGACTGTTACATGAGTTAATGTTTCCTCGTGAGGTATCTGTAATTAGACCTAAGGATGAAGAGAGTATGAATAACTCTGAAAGCTGAATCCCTGAATTCATTGGACTAGGAACAGAAAATACTCTATGGAAAAGTGACTGACATCATGGTGTGTGGTACAACCCTAACTTAGCTTAGAAGAAGGTATCACCATTAAATTTAAGTTGATTCTATGATTCTATGAAATTACTGTTAGTATTAGCATCCATCAGCAAGTTGACCTAGAAATTTATTTGTTTAAGAACATCAGTGGTCGGAATCAAAGGCCCCTTTCCGATGCCAAAAAACAAAAACAAAAACAAGTACAATGGGGTTTGGATCTACACAATGGTTGGGAACCGCATTGGCAGCCATCAAGTTAGAATATTTGATCTTCACAGCTTGACGTCAAGAATGGCTTTTAAATCTCCTGGCTGGTAAATAGATCTGGCTCACGTGTTGTTTAACGTTGGAGGCGCTTATAGATATTGTGGTTAGAGAGCAGATCAGACGTGCAAGGCATTATTTGTAGGAAAAACATTTACCTTTCTCGAGAGCCTTGACATATACAGAAGGCTCAAACGATTTCCCGGTTGCTTTAACGCATGAAGTAACGTGGAATTTGGTTTAAAAAACAGGAGGCAGTTCTTCCAAAGTCTGCTACTGGGACCGGTGCTGCTTGTGATGCCTTCAGCACCATGTTCTTCTGTAAGATAAAACCATAAAACTCACTCCAAGACTTACCAAACCTTTGGACTGCGAAGAGAAGCATAAAGAGAATTGTCTGAGTGTTGAGACTGACGTGAAAATTGTGGTGATATTTTCAGTTCTCTTGTTCCTCTGTTAACGGAAAAATTAAAGCCTAAAGAAAGAGGGAGAACAATTGGAAAGGTAAGGGGAAAGAGGAAAGGAGAAGAGTAGAGAAGACAAATAAACCACAGATATTTTGGATATCTTAGTTAAAAAATAAACTCAGGATTTTCCATTAGAAAGATTTTTAGGGGAAAAAACAGGTCCTGTTCAGAGAAGGTGGGTTTTGAGGTGAAAAAAATGAAAGAGTTGGAAGGTTTCGTCCAATTAGATCAAATCTAGTTCCTGTGGGACAATATGTGAGAGTCTGCCTCTCTAATTGTTTGGCTGCCTTCATCTAGGTGATGCTTCACCTAAATAGAGGAACCAATACTGTAAAATATTTGCCCTTCCTTCAGCACAGCAGCACAAGGCAGAGACTGAAAGCTGCCCCAGCAGTCAGAGAGGGTTGCAGTGAACTGAAAGAAATACAGGAAGGGAAAAGGACTGGTTTTCACCCTGGAAGCAACTGAAGCAAGAAGATGCAGCATCCATGATGTGCAACTTCCCTTTCAGGCAAAGAGGATGTCTCAAGCTCCATCTGTTTCCATCTGCCACTGGGCTTTGGGGTGTACAGTCCTTCTTCCACAGCATGTGAGATGCCTTAAGGGTTGGCTGGCCACGTGTTGAGAATCCATGGTGTAAGTAAAGCTGCTACATACTCCTGATGTACTGAACCCGCTGTGTTTTCTACCTCTTCATACATAACTATCCCTTAGAAAACACTTTACTAACATCCATCCAATTGCCAGTGGGAAAAGAATACTTTTCCTCTCCAGATTTCTTCTATCCCTTCTATTCTTCAAGAGAAAAGTGAGGTCTGACTGTACAGGGAGAGAGAAGCTGATTGTGTGGGTTCAGCTGCCTGTGCTGACGCTGCTGTTCTGAATCATAACTGAGATAAAGATTATCTTTCCTTTCAGCTTAAAAATAGTCAAAAGCCTTTTCCTGGAAATAGTTTGGTTTGAAGCGAAGCCGTGCAATTTGCACGTGGCTGCCACTACTCTGTGACAGATATAAGATCTTAATAAGCCACAGCCAGGATATGTTTTGTGAGAGCTAGGCAGAGTGAGACGCTGTCTCTGTCTCTGCTCAAGGGTGAGTTCAACCATCTGTGTAAATCCCGAGGAGTGGACACCAAAGAGACACATTAGAAAAATCCCAGCAGTGGGAAAAGCATCAGCTGGAATTTGCGCTTGTATTAGACATCAAAGAATCCAGGAGGTTAAAAATCCATCAAACACCAGGGAAACCTTTCATTTCTAACACGGCAAGTGTTGAATTTATGTGGGAACTGCAGCTCTCTCTGTTCTTAAGGTTGGCTACGTGAGCCCTGCACTCTGGAGCAAGTAAGCAAATGAAAAGCACCAGTTTGGACACATTTTCTCTAAAAATAATGATGGAGTCTTGTCTTATGACTTGTTCTGAGAGACAGTGACAGAGACTATCCAGTAAGGGAACCAGAATCTTACCTCATGAGCTGAACAACTAACGGGCAACACATCATTTCACAGAATCACAGAACATTAAGGATTGGAAGGGACCTTGAAAGATCATCCAGTCCTGCAAAGGTCTTGCCTACCAGGAGCTATTGCTGAGAACATTAATGAATGGCTTTGAATAACAAACTCATTTGAGACTCCGACCAGTTGTAGACAATCATTGAAGTAATAAAAGCTCCAAACCCCAAGTCCAAAGTCTCAGGATCAGCAAAGGATAAGTACAAGATTATCTTTCGTGCTGTTATTGGACTGGCCCAGACATCCAGACACACTGAGTTACTCAAGCTCGCTGTCAGCTCCACCATAAATTCACGTGGAGTTTGAGTGCTATCTCAGAGGGGCAATATTGCTTTAAGGTGTTTCCATTTCAGAACCTCGTCCTGTGGCAGACTGGTTGTGTTTTTTGCCCAGTTTTGCCTACTGTTGAGTTTTCTGAATTACTTCAGCTTCCCAGATCTTTATTGGCCACATTTTCCTCTCCCAGACCGCTCCAGGTCCATATCCAGAACTCACCAGTCTGCTGTCGGTGGATGCTACTGTGCTATTTATAAAGCCTTCACTCCATACAGGTATTTATGGCAGGTATTTAGGGTCAGGAAGAACCAGAAAAATAAAGAAAAAGAAAAAGTGCACTCCATTGTTATTGGCCGAGTTCACAGCCAGCCATATGGCCACAAACTGGAATCCTCCAGCTCAGACAACTGGAACAGCATCCCTTTCCGAGCCCTGCAAAAGCCATTAAGTTGTGTGATAGATGTGGAGATAGATACAGATAAATGGAGAGCGGTGCTGGATATTGAATAAATGAAGACAAGTTCCTCCCTGAGTGCCCTGTGTCAGTCTTCTGCCTGATCCCTAGTAAGAACAGAAGGTCCTGCATTTTATGCCCTCCTCAGGAGGTCCACATGTGCTGGAGGAGGTACTGCTATCCCACTGCCACCTCCCTCCCTGTAGACTCTTACCCAGGCATTCACAGAATCACAGAACATTAGGGATTGGAAGGGACCTCAAAAAAATCATCTGGTCCAATCCCTCTGCCACAGCAGGGTCCCCTAGATCCAGTCACACAGGAACATGTCCAGGTGGGTTTTAAACATCTCCAGAGAAGAAGACTCCACAATCTCCCTGGGCAGTGCATTCCAGTCAGGTTTCTTTGCTGAAATAAATCATAATGGTAAAAATACAGAGCCCTGAGTGGAACAGGAACAATATGTAGCTGTGCCTGCAGTGCTAATAATCCCCTAAGCTAACAGAGTCCCCTAAGTCCCCTGCTAACCCCAGCAATATATTTTGAAGATTACTTGGTGTAGTCTTCTGCTTCTTGGGTTTTTTTCCCTGTTAATAGTTCTTGCAGGCAGTTTGAAAAGAAAAGAAGGGCTTTTTAGATTTGTAATAACAGAGGATTTACCCCCCTCACGCAAAAGGTGTTGTGTAAAATCAACGGGAGCACAGATGTTCTGAGCAGAGCTTGCATCTCGTATCTCATCATGCTGCACATCTCCGGGGGGTACCTGTCTGACATCCTCCAGCAGAGCAGAACATGGTGCTGCCCAGCACACTCTGATGAGGCATATCAGTGCATTCAGCTTTGGGGAGACCTCAGCCCATGTCCCAACAGGATTAGAGCCATGTTCTTGGTGTCATTCAAGTCAGCTTTGCCTCTTAGGACCTCTCATTAGCTCATACCAGGAACACAGAATTGTACAATCACTGGGTTGGAGGAAACCTCTAAAGGTTATCCAGTCCAACCCCCCCTATCACACAGGGCCATCACTCACCAGACCAAGTTGCCCAGAGCCCCATCCAGCCTGACCCTGAATGGCTCCATGGATAGGACCTCCACCCCGTCTCTGGGCAGCCTGTTCCAGGGCTCCTCCATCCTCATACTAAAGAACTTTTTCCTCCTGTCCAGCCTCAATCTCCGCTTTTCCAGCTTCAGACCATGACCCCTCGTGCTATTGTTCCCTGCCCTTGTGAACAGTCTTCCTCAGCCTTCTGATAGCCCTTTTCAGGGAAGGGGTAAACCAGGGCTGCACTTGTCTGTCCTGCTCTCGGCTCTCTGCTCTCTGTACAGAAGCCTGGAGGCGATCCTGCACTCAAGGGCTGGTGCTGATGTGGTCTTAACATCTTGTTACGACCTTCACAAGGTCACTGCCATTCTTTTTGCACCTGTTTCCCTATCTATAAGATAAAGGTCCCTGATACCTACCTACCTCAGAAGATTGCGTGTAGGCTTAATTAATAATCCGCAGCCGCTGTGGGATTAACAAAGAGGCGGAAGGACTGGGGGAGGGAGAAGATGGGCAACAGTCAAAGGAAACACATGGTCGCAGAGCTGAGCGGCACAGAAATTCCCATCAGGGAACAATGCTGCACCAGCTGGGAGGTGAGAAGGTGACCTCAGGGCTTCGCTCTCCAGTGCCTGGAGCCCATTGTTCTATTGTGTCCTTTGCAGGGAGTTCAAGGGGATAAACAGCATTTTCCAATCAGGGAGGATTTTCTTCCCTTCTAGCTTTATTTGACCTAAGAAATCCAGCACCAATGCACTCCACACCTGCTGGGGTGTGGGCCAGCATGTGGGTTTGTAGAGGTACCTACAGATCCTGTCCCAAAGTGTCCTGTTGTCCTAGGGTGGAGGTTGGGAGGAAGCGCAGGAGTCCAGAGAAATGAAGGATGATGTTGCCAAAGGCTCCCCAGTGATCTTCTGCCCAAACACCCACAGTCATGATCAAGAGAATCCTCCTCCACACCGCAGCTGTAGCTGAAGAAACCCTCAGAATCATGGTAGTGGTGGGAGTGGGCTGGTGAGGAACCATGGAAGTCCTTCATCATTGATGTCTAGAGCAATTCATCCCTTCACAGCCCAGTCCTAAGAGAATGATGATGTTCAGAAGATGGACCGCGTCACAAGGACTGGAAAAAGTAGACACCACACCCATGTAGGACTGGCTTCATGGTCTAAATTAGACATAGAAATTAAAATCAAAGGAGACACATGCATTAGGAGCTTCAACTCTTTAGGTCCCCTAAACAGCTCAGTGACTGCTGAGTGATGGAGATGCTCAGGGAAGGACTCACCAAGATTCAATGACAGCAGAGGTTGGGACTTGAACCCTGATCCAGATTGCAGGATCCTCTGGGCTTATTTTCAATGTGCTCTTTATCCCTAGTTGTCAAATATGAATTTCATGGAGACCTCCTTGACAGAGTGGAACAAGAGACAATTGAGTATGAAAAGACCAAGTCTCCAAACAGAAAGGCAGCAGAGGAAACCAGCAAGGAGGGAGAAATGGAAGCGGGGAGGCCCAGCGGTGTGGAAGGAGAAAAGGGGAGCTCGGCACATGGCACGAGCTGAGCGTCTCTAAGCAAAGGTCCTGCCAGCCAAAACAGCGGCAAGTCTGAAATTGGTTAGGGATGGTTTATTCATTCATTCCACGGGATGTAAACCAATATCGTTACAGTCCCCTGGGAAAATAGAGGGCTTCTTTTCTTTTTTGGTACGTTCTAGAATACATTCACCTCTCTCTCCCCCATTTTGTGCAGCTTAAAAGGCTTCAAAGCACCCACAAAGACTGAATACTGATCTCTTGACTCTTCTGGGATGAGGAACAGTCATCACATGGAAGAGTAAGTGGTCAGGAGCTTTGGTATCCAGATGTAAGACATCAACCCGTGATGCCCCATGGTTCATATTCAGGAAGGACTTTTTGACTCTCAACCACTGCAAATCTTTAATGATTTGCTGGGTGGTAGATGTGGCTGCTATTGATACGAAATTAATTGCCCTGAGCAGGGGGTTCAATGCTCTTGGGTGGAAATGTGCTGTTAGTTGGGGTTAATAGGAGTTAACTGAAGTATTTCCGTTCAGCTCAGGTTTTGCTTCCTTGGCCCCACTTTGGAAGCGCTGGAGGTTTCACCAAAACAAAAGGAAAACACCTTTCACCAAAACAAAAGGAAAACAACAATCTTAAGCGTCTCCGTTAGAAAAAGCCCAACAGAGCTTTATAGAAAATACAAACAGTTGAAGAGGGAAAAAACAACCCTAGAACCTGCAGCTGAAAAACAAGGTCTGTGGGGTTGTGGAGAATAACCACCCGCCACGCCGGGCATTCCTCTGGCGCTGCCTCCCCAAGCAAAAGAAAAAGTTAAAAAGACTTTTAATTGACCCAAGTCTTGATTGTCTTTTCAGACACCCTTCTTGATGTGGTTGGAGATTGGAACCCTCTTGGAAAGCGACTTGACATTTCATAGCTCAGATATTTCCTCCATTGCTTTTGACTCTCAGGCCTCAATTATTTCCACAAGGACAGAGTTTGCCAAGCTGATGAAATTGGAACCAGAGTGGATGTTATAAAATACAGGTAGCTCCGGCCGCTGTGCGTGGTGCTGCCTCATGTGTTTTTTCATTTTACTTCTCCCGGCTGCCTTTGAAGGCTCTGCAGGAGCAGCGCTGCTCGTGAAGGGGAGCAGAGCTCCACAGCACTGGTGTGTGCCTGCACATGTATGTCCAGGTACTGCTTTTAGCTTTGGTTTCTGAGCTGGAAATTTCTTATAGTTTTTGCAGGGACAGAATATTTCCCGGTTGTGGAGGGAAAGGAGGGAAACCATTCTTGTCCCTCAACAGGTTTTGATGGAAATTGTATTCCTGTGCCAAACGATCCCTGAAAACATTTTTCAAGAACATTTATGGGGAAAATGTTGCAATTCTCTGGCTTTTTGTGCCTTGTTTAACTTTGCGTGAGGATGGAAACTGGTAAACTTGCAATTTGCTGAGGCCATCCTGTTTTACAGCTTAACTAAACACCTCTCCCAGGGGCTTTGTCAGCCCTACGTGACACAACTGCACCGATTGCTCCTGAGCAGCTGGAGCTCAGCACTTCAGGGAATTTGGCCCAGGTAATGATGCTTAACTACGATGGATTCTAAATTTACACTCTCAGAGATCTTTATTTCCACCAGTGCAGAACGAGGTGCTGACTGGGACACAGTGAAAAAACAGCTGAATGCTCTGTGCTAACCCTCAGAGCAGGATCCACTTTTTGGAGCAGAGGAACTTCTCTGTGTTGTCCTCATCCCCTGACTATGCTGAACTGGTCTTGCAAAGTGACCTTACCCAGATAAAAGGGTTGGCTCTGAATGCATTGGAGTTGATATTCCAAAACCAACTGTGCAGAACGTCTGTATGGTTCCCACCAGGATCCACAGCTAGGGTAGAATTGGGGTGGAGGCATCTGGAGGCAACACTCTTCCCATCACCACTCACCTGAGGGTCCTAGAGCTCCCGTTATTGCACAGGGCAGTGCACATGGTCTAGAATTATCTCATCTCTAATAGTAAAACACAGATGCCCTGAAGAACTGGTGATTATATAGAGCTGGTGGAGCTCCACAGAGGAGCAATATCTGTCCTCTCTTCTGGGCATTCCAACCAATCAAAGACATAAGGAGCAGTTTGTCTCTGCCAGCACTTGAAGCTTGAGGCTGTTTCTGTAGGAAGTAACAGTGGTAAAACATCCTCTGTAGCATGTAAACACATTTTCCTACTCAGTATGGTCCAGACTAAAAAGGGAGCTGTGTAAACATCTCCGAGCTGCCCTTGCTCTTCTGCCTCTACCGAGCTGCAGAGCAGAGAGCTCCACTCCGGAGCCAGTACATGCTGTAACTTCCATCTGATCCGTGATCCAGCACAAATACAAACCCAAATCGTATTTCCACGTAATCAATCCACGTTCTTAGAGAGGAAAAGAGTCCTTAGCAGCTAACTAGGAGACCTTGGAGTATAATAGAACTCTCCGAGCACGCAGGTGTGCCAAAGCACTTCACCAACAGTGTGTGAGAAAGTTCTCACATTGTTCTCCAACCAGGGGAAAAACATATCCTGTTCCCAGTTTGCAACGGCCATTCATAAGGCTGGGTGTACTCTGCTCGGTGCGGGAACGTGCGTTGTCTCCTCTCAGCCATCCCTGCTCAGGGGATTGGTGATAAACTTTCTCTGGCTTCCGGGCATTGTCCTGCTCTCAAACAAACTGGAGGGACCGCGCTGGTGTCCTTGTCCTGACTGGATGGGGAACCAAGGCTGTGCCGACTGCAGTGTTGGGCTTTTTCTTCTGGGATGACTTCTATCAGGAAAAATATAAAGGAAGAAGCTTTTCTGATGCAGTTGACTTCTCTCTGCTGTCTCTCAATCCCACATGGATGCTCTGATGCCTGGTGCTTCCTACACGGGTCCAAAGAGTTACAAAGTGAATGAAGATCGCTGGATGGTGAGAGAGGGAAACGAGAAAGATCAGAACAGACTCTGATGATCGGAAGCTTGGATGTTGTGGTCACATTTAAATGAGCAACACAATAAGGGAAGCAGAGAAGTGACTGCAGAGAAGAACAACAGATGTTTATTGCTTAATCACAACAAACTAATTTTATGCTTTTGGCCAACATGAGTGAATCTACAGCTTCCACTGGAAACATGTTGGAGATGCAAGTGCCTTTCCTCTTCATGGAAAAAAAGTCCTTCAATTTTAACATCCAAATTACCTTACACTGAGATGCAAAACATACTTTTCCTTTCAGAATTTCTGATAAAAATCCCTGAGTTTCGACATTTCAACAAGAGACTGGGATCACCAGCATGTGACCACCTCTCCTTCCCTTGCACAAAGGATATCAGAGAAAGTAGCAGTGAGACTCCACCCTGAGTCATCATCAGATGTCCAGGATCTTTCTGATACCCTGCGATGCTCCATCCTTACTAAGAAAATGTGTTTAGAGGGTGGAAAAAAGGAGCAGCGTTTGAGAGGTGATGGAGGCACCATCCTTGGAGGAGTTCTAAAAACAGGTAGACAGGGTGTTTCAGGAGACGATTTAGTGGTTGGAGTTTGTACAGTGGGTAGTTGAACTTGATGATCTTGAACGTCTTTTCCAACCTTGATGATTCAATCATTCTGTGAATCTGAACGTGCACGCTACCTCAGTCTTGTTTAAAGAACTTCCAGAACTTGAGATCAATTCATTGAGGACTTCCAGCTACTGAATTTTCCCATAAAGTTAAAAACCAGGAACAAAATCTGGAGTTTTCACAACCCAGCTTGAGAATTGCCAACAGATCATCTGAACATCTCTAAACCAGCTAGCAGAACAGATGTGAGCTGTGCCAAGTCTGAGTTCATGACTGCTTTCCGTGGCTTTAGCCAGATCACACTGGATGTTCTCTATCAGCTCACAGGCAGAGGTCAGGCAGCACCTCCGGCAGCGACGGGGGCAGATCATTAATGGACGAGAGCGAGCACAGCGCAGCATGACCTGTGTTTTGATCTACTGCTGCAAGGTCTCACAGCTGATTTATGGTAACCTGAGCCCCAGGTGAACCCATCAGAAAGTGTCTCTCCCTTCCTGAATGAGGAAAGGCATCTCCCAAAACTTAGCAGCAGCCACTCTGGCCCAACTCGACTTTAATCAATGAGATATTGCAGCCGCAGTGAGTTCCAGCCTAGACAGAGTTCATGAGAGGTTCAGAGTGCCCAAGTCATGAATTCATTCCCACCACCACCAGCACTTCCTTAATTTTATAGAGATTGGAAAAATACAGTAGTAAATAAAATGTGGATCTGAATAAAAGTCGTTTTTGTAGCGCGGTGGGTGTGTTCAGCCGCTGTGGTGGTTAGGGGATTACTTACAGCCGACCATGTTTTTATATTGCCGCGGTAATTTCCAGAAACCCTGCTTTCCATTCCAAACCAGCAATTATTTTACTATTGATCATTCATTTCCAGTGATCTAACTGGAAATCTTTAATCATACAGCAGCCTGTGTTTTCAAGGAGAAATCACTAACTTGGGCTGTCAGTTATCAATCACCAGAAAAGTGAGCAGATGAACCAATTGATTCCAACACCCTGATCACCCAACTCTTGGACGTGAGGTGGCCACCACAGCGGTTTCTTGAAGTCCAGCCTGATGTGGGTGGTGTTGAGACACAAAGATGCTCTGGAGCAAGTGGCAGGGGGTGCTCACCATCCTCTCCAGGGCTTTAGCCTTCAAATTAGCCAGATGCTTACTTAGGAAAGGAGAAATATTTTAAAATAAATATTTTTAAATTACTATTTTAATTATTGATTTGTTTATAATTTTTTAATTATTACCATTTATTTAGTTTTTATTGTTGTTGGAAACACTGGGGCTAACGGCAGCCAAAGTGATGCGCCCGGCCCTGAGCTCACACCCCCTTGCATTGTACCGCAGATCCAAAACCACCTAACACCTGCCACCCTGGGGACGGTACCAGGATCACGAGGAGTCAGCAGCAGAAGAGAGGATGTTTAGAACCTTCTTTTCCCCAAACATAGCTGTCAGGAGGGGGATGGGGCCAAAATCTGCCCCAGCCTGCCCTGCTAAGAGTTTTGTTCCCATGGCCTCATTCTCTTCTGCAGAGGGCTTGCACAATGAGCCTTTTAAAAATAAAATGTCTTGAAAAACACTCTTTCTTTTTTTTTTTTTACATTATGAGAGGCTAAGTGAAAGCAGCAATTTTATATATATATATAATTTTTTTGCTTCCTTTTACTTTTAAACCAATGAAAGTTAATGTTTATAGCAGTCTAGGAGCTGGAAACCCAACTCAAGAAGCACTTAATGTTTAGATCTACTTAGTGGTTGGAAAAAACAACTTTTTAAACGCTCCAGCAAGTGGAAACAGCCACCCCTTGTAAACAAACCTTCAGTATGAGGATTATTTCTTCGCAGTGGAAAACCTTAACTGCATGGAGACATATTTCTGCGCCGGCTCGAAGGGATCACAGGCTGCCGGCTCAACCACCTTCTGTCAGCAGAGACGCCGATGATCGATGGAGATGAAAGAAGAAAGAGTTTCCATACAGGATGCTACGCTGGGTGTTTGTCTCACAATAATTTACTGTGTTACACACAGACCTCGTATCCATCTCGGGATCCAGTTCAACGGCACTTGACTCCAGTTTCGCCTTTTAGGGTCAGTGAAGTTAAACCAACACAAACAGCCAAAGAGTCGGGCACCAGCATGAGAAATACTGGTTGTTTTCTGCAAGTACAGTAAAATTTCCCAGCCCTAAGATAAACCTGCCAGATATTTTAGTGATGACCTTGAAAAAATAATAGGACAACCTGCTCAGTCGGTGTTGTGCCTCCAAAAACCTCATTTCAAGCCTGGCCATGTGTTTTGGAGCTCCTTGCCCTGACCACGGGGCGAAGCGACCTTGAGGCGCGCTGTGGATGAGAATATTTTCTTTCCCAAAGAAACTGTGGAAGTGCCATCATGAGACAATGAAATGCATCCTACTCGCTGTTGGCAGGGAAGTCACAGGGGTGTCCTCACCGGTCTTTTCCATCCCTTGTGCCTGGGTGGATCAGTGCATCGACCTGCTGGGGCTGTTTACAGCTGAGCAATGCTGGATGTGGCTGCTTCCATCAGTAGTGACCTACTGGGATGTCTGACAGCAGTGACACTGCCCTCCCAGTGACCCCCCACTGCAACACCCAGCATCACCGGTGCAAGCCCAGGAGGTCATATATCCCCTTCTCTACCATGGAGATGAAAGTGTCCAAGCACTGGGAAAACACCCCAGTGAGGTGACAATCTTTGTTCCCAAGTCATTAGGCTGGGAGGAGGTGGGATTTAGTGATGCCCATGTACCCCTCTACCTAAATTGGGGTTCCTTTGTATTGCCTCACCCCAGCTTGAAGAGGATCAGCCACCTTGCGCTGGTGGAAACTGGAGGATCAGCCGAGGTCCGACACACTCCTCCTGCCGGGTCATTTCCTTCAAAACAATTAGGAGCTTTGATCCCACGATGTGAGCTCAAACCTGCTGCTGTTCTCACTGGGCGCCCTCAGTGTGGCTAAAAAAAACCCCCACGCGGCAACCAACAATACAGCCAGCAGAGCCATGCTGCCGCTGACTAAGCCCCTGTCCTGAGGTTAGGTAATTTCCTCGCATAAATCTCTTTTCTAGAAGGGTTTTAAACAGCCTTTAACTAGTACCAGACTTTGCTCCTCTGGATTTGATCCTGAGGAAATACCTGATAATAAACAAATACCTTGCTGGGATCCTCAGCCTTGCCAGAAATGACAGTTGATTTAAAAATCACTGGGGTTTTTTTTTTGTTCCCCTTCTGTTTTCTCACTTTATCCTTTTTGGGGGGTTTAAAAAAAAAAAAAGGCAAAGGAAATTGTAGCCTGAGAGGGCTGAGAAGGTGCTGCAGAAGAAGCAAGCGCCAGCGAGGTAACATCCACTAAGGGGTAATGTTTCATGCTTCCACGACACCTAAACCTCCACTCCATTCTCTACTTAACTTAAGATTTCCGGTTGAATCTGGACCAGCGTTTGTACAGTCTTCAATCATCTTACTCGAGGTTCAGCATCACAGTGCCACGTCCTTTGGGAAGCTCAGGTGGTACCAGTATGGGGCTCTGCATGATGCTCACTGTTGGCATCCTCAGCCTGTTTTTGTATGAAAATACAGCTGCAAGTCAGACTTGAGATGCAAAGTCCTCGCTCCCTGAAGGGCAGAGTCCTCTGTGCATCGTTACAGTTCCTCTCCCTGAATTCCCCCAGCAGCTTCCCATGGAAAAAGCTGATTTCCCTGCTCCAGCTCACTGGCCCCGTTTCAGCGACGGGCTGAGCTGCTATTGATGCTGTTGTTTGTGTTGCTGTTATGGTTTGTAAATTCTCAGAATATGAGACTAAATAATGGTAGAATTATTACCATAATAGCCCAGTTGAAGGAAAATCTGTTTGTATTTGGCGATCAGCAGAGAACATCTGAGAAGAGGAAAAATACAACATGCAGTCAGTGTGCCCCATGTTGAGGCCCTTCTCCATTTCCCTCAAGCAGGCAAGGAGGGCCACTGCCACAGGGGAAAGTCAGTTAGCCACTGGGCAGGGGATGGGGAGGATTTTTAAATCCCGAAGGAATTTTGCTGTTTAGGAGCAATGTTTAGCAAAGCTGTTGAAGCCCACTTGCATGGAGTCTGTAAAGTATAAGGAGAAAGCTGGAGAGACTGTTCACAAGGGCAGGGAGTGATAGGATGAGGGGTCATGGTTTGAAGCTCAAAAAGGGAAGAATGAGACTGGACAGGAAGAAGAAGTTATTGAATATGAGGTTGGGGAAGCCCTGGAACAGGCTGCCCAGAGAGCCACTCAAGGTCAGGCTGGATGGGGCTCTGGGCAACCTGGTCTTGTGAGTGATGGCCCTGCTTGGTGTTGGGGGGAGTTGGACTATATGACCTTTGGAGGTCCCTTCCAACCCAGGACATTCGATGATTTTATTAAGGTCTTCTGGTTGCTGTAATCCTCTGAGGTATTTGTAGGTCCCTTTGTTCTGGTGATATGGGATGAAGTTTGATCTGGGATAATTTCTATGGGGTGATTTTTGGGAGGAAGGGACCAATTTCCCAGTGCTCATGTTAGAGGTGACCAAGTACCTGACCAGGCACTCTCTCAAGAAAGCAGAGTCTTGCAGAACAGCCACCACCGCAGATCAGCCAAAGGGCTCAGCTGGACTGATAACCCTCCTCTGTGATACCTGTGAAATCATAGAATCATAGAATCATTAGGGTTTGGAAAGGACCCTGAAAGATCATCTAGTCCAATCCCCCTGCCACAGCAGGAACACTTAACTGGAGAAGTTATGGAATCAGAATCACTCAGGGTTGGAAGGGACTACTTGATCATCCAGTTCCAACCCCCCCCACACCAAGCTGGGACACTCTGTGGTCATGTCAATCAGCGAGATACAACTCACACCACCTGTCACTACCTCACCTTCATCTGCAGATCAGAAAGATCTCTAAATCTATGATTGAAAGGAGTCAAGTTTTCAGTCTAACTTCCTGCACTTAACCCTCAGATGACTCCTGGAGCTTCTTGTCACAGGCACTTCTGTGTTGATGTCTACGAGATAAACTTTCATCAAACAAGTTAACTCAAACAAGTGATTTATTGTTCTCTAACGGGGATTAAAAAAAGGTGTTTAAAACCCTGTGGTTGTATCTCCTCGGGGGATTAAGGGGATTTTGAAATCACTGGGCTTCAATGCAATTAATGTGGTGAAAATACATGAAGCAGTAAGGGAGGCATCAGTGAGCTGGTTGTGATGAGCAGAGTTGTTGGGTCCATCTGAATCAGGTCTAGAAGTAAGACCCCCACACTCACAGCCACAGCCCCAAAGGCACTAACAGGGGTGAGGAACTGGACCAGACTTTGATTTAAATCACATTTGCAGGTGTCTTGAAACAAAATGTAGTTTGCAAGTTGTTGGCATTTGGTGCAAGTGATAAACTTCCTGATTCTTTCAAAGATCAAGTTGTTATCCTTTAGAATCATAGAACAGAATGAAAGAATCATCCTGGCTGGAAAGGACCTCCAGAATCAGCAAGTCCAGCCCTCATCCCAGCATCTCCCCAACTCTTAGACCATGGCCTCAAGTGCTCTAGCTACTCAGTTTTTAAACACCTCCAGGGATGATGACTTCACCACCTCCCTGGGCAGCCTGTTCCAGTGCCCAACCACTCTCTCAGGAAACAACTTCTTCCTCAGATAGAATCTAAACCTCCCCTGACACAACTTGAGGCCATTTCCCCTCATCCTATCATCAGTAATTTGGGAGAAGATTTGCTTCTGCTAAAAAGGAAAAAAAAAACAATTCCCAAACATTGTTCATAGCATAGTCCATACCTAAAATTAAAAGGAGCATCATTTAGGAAAAAATAAAAGGATCAGTAACCTAAACCCTCATTTGGGTCTGGGCTTCAAATTATACCTATTTGATTCTGACTTTCTGCCAGACTCACAGTGGAAACTTGGGGTTTTTCCATTTAAAGAACCTAATTTCTTTCTTTGAAAGCAGTTAAACCAGCATGGGGGGTTATTTCTCCCTCCCTAACTTTATCCAGCTATGACCACCATCTTTGGGGCTATCTAGTTCTATATTTTCTTTCAGTAACTAGTTAATATGGATGTAAGAGCAGCTGGTGGAGCTTTTGGAGGTAGAAGAGTAGCTCTGTATCCTCTGTATTTTCACAGGAGCATCTTTAGAAGTGATGTTTCACTGAAACTTAGGTGGTTTCATTGCTGCTTAGAAGTGATGCTTCACTGTTCCTCAGGTGATGTTTCTCTGTTCTTCTAATATGGTGGCTGCGCAGCCACACTGTCCCAGGGAATGGGATAGACCCATGGTTGGATGGCTTCAAAGAGAGACCAGAGGCAATCTGGTTGGGACAAATATGTTCTTGGTGACAGTTTCCATTGATCATGGCAGATTCTAGATGGTTTCTTTCCCCCTTTTTGTGCACCAGAGCTCTGGGCTCTAGCCCATTGGTTTAGGAGCTATTTGTAGATATGACTGTATCCCTCCTTCTCTCCAATTAGTTATCATAGGGGGTTGTGGAGTCTCCTTCTCTGGAGATATTTAAAACCCACCTGGATATGTTCCTGTGTGACTGTATCTAGATGATTCTGCTGTGATGGGGGGTTGGATTAGATGATCTTTTGAGGTCCCTTCCAATCCCTAATGTTCACAGAATCACAGAACATCACGGACTGGAAGGGACCTTGAAAGATCATCTAGTCCAAGCCCCCTGCCAGAGCAGGATCACCTAGACCAAGTTGCACAGGAACATATCCAGGCTCCAAGTGAAGCTTGTCCTCTTGAACTTTACCACTTACACTCAAGCATGACTGTCAGCAGCTGCTCTGGCCCCCGAGGTCCAAGCAAACACAAGCTGAAGACATCCATTCCTTGATGCATCAAAAACTCAAGGGCTGTATTTAGCCTCCTTACAGTTGGTGCCTCAAATAATCATTAAAAGCAGATTCAAAGGCCAAGAAAAAACAAGTCTAAGTAATTGTTGCAGGGCTGCCAGATCTTGTCTGTACTGAGTGAGAGGAGAGGAGAGGAGAGGAGAGGAGAGGAGCGCTCGGGGTGTCTGAGCTGGGTGAGCTCAACATTGCTCAGGGGTGCTGCGAGGAAAAGCTCCGCCACTCCCTTTCACCCCCTCCAAGAAAAACATGGAAAAAGGAAGAAAGGAGTATCTGTGCTGTTGCTTTTCATTGTGTCTTTTTGAAGATGTGATACGCTAAGATTTCCTGTAATTACATGTAATAGCTGGAGGGGGAAGAAAGGGAAAGACAGCGAATGAAAGTCAGAAAAATTAATTCATTTCAATCTGTCACTAAGGCTTTTATGAGCCAACCTGTAAATAACTCCACAGCTAAAGGAACTTTGTTTGCATAACTCAGCTCAAACCCCACAAAGTCGAGGGAGCCGGTGTTTTTCCCCTCGCTTCTTGCACATGAAGTGCTATTTGAGACACTAATAGTCTGTAAATCTGCCTCTGTGGCACAGCCCCAGACTCAAGTGGACGAAGCAAGCTCCCCATGCCAGCATACGTGCCTAAAATTAGCACCAAAGATATTGGATTCTCAAGTGCTTTATTCCTTTTTCCCTCTCACAGCAGGGCTGGATTCTTGGCCTGCTGCTGGGGACCCGTTCATGTTATTAGCCCTCTGGTTACTGCACCATTGAAACCAACCAGAGTCCAGCACCTTTTTCCCATGAGATGAATAACAATGGTGCTCCCGCTCCCTCCTGCCCTCCCCACACACACCGCCTACTGGTATCACTGGATGAGGTGGTTAAGGAACCAGTGGACTTTGAGCTTTTTGGTAATTGTGTGCAGATGGCAAGAGAATGGGAGCCTGAGAAAGGTAAAGTGGCTAGGTGGCATCGGTCCAGGAATCATCACAGGCTCCAGGGCCCCAGCAATAGCAAGCAGCAGCAGAGGTGACTGTGCTGTCATGGATGCACTCATGAGTTGTGCCCCATCGATGTCACTCCTGGATGTACATTTTCCTCCCTGTGATGGTTCAGGGTGTCACTGATGATGGACATAGCTGAGTGGAAAGATCAAGTGTCCTATGTCTCCTTATTCTTCACTCACGGCTCTGTGTTCCATGCAGAACAGTGGGCATTTCCATAGACTACTTCCACCCATCCCAATGTTGTCTGAGGTTGGATGGGTCCTCCGGCATTGCATCTCTTTGCTCTCCATATATCCTAGGGAGCCAAGAGTATGCTCAGCCCCATGATTCCATCTCACTATGAACAGAATCTCTTCTGGTAGCTGTGGCTGGGAGCTGGAGCTCCCCAAAGAGCAGAGCCTGTCCCTTCAGGGAGGCTGGAGATCTGTAGGGTCTGGGTCCCACAGGGCTCTCCAGTATGTCCTGAGCTTCATGCAGACTGTGCTCGACACCTTCACAAGGTAGCAAAGCAGTGCTGGCAGTGGTCACACCTTAGAACAACAAAGGCTCTGAGCAAAAAGGTAACTTCTGGGTCGAGGAAAACATAATCCATGGCGATCCAGAATAAACGGAAGAACAGCGGCAAAGTGCCACCAACTTTACACAACCCAATTTGAAGGGCTCCAGCACCAAATTCTGTTTCATACCAGTATTTAAAAAAATGTCCTTGCAGGCAGAACAGGTATTGAAGGAACAGCCAGAGCCAAATTTCTCTTGTACTTAGCCCATGGAAAATGCATCTTGTGCCCTGGGAGACTGAACTGAGCCCAGCTGGCCCAGCTAGTCTGGAGCCATTTCTACAAGCCTGACCTCTCCATTTTTTATGTTTCTGTTGTTATTTCACAACAAATATTTCCCTCTCTCCTTTCCCAAAGAGACATTGAGTTGGCCAGCATGTAGGGAATGAAAAAATTCCATGACATCACCCACAGGAGGACTGGGCTGTGGTATCTCCACTGTCAAGGTTTCATTTTATCAGATAATGCCTGAAAAAAACCCCAAATCCTAATATTATAATCAGGGTGAACTCCAGCCCAACAGCAGCAAAATTTCACTTTGCTATCTGCTCCAATAGATTAGCAGCCTTCAGAAGGATCGTGAATAGGCTGCAGGATAGAAGTCAGAGAGTAGTGGTCAATGGGACAGAGTCTAGTTGGAGGCCTGTATCTAGTGGAGTCCCCCAAGGATCAGTACTATTCAATCTATTCATGAATGACTTGGATCAGAGATTAGAGAGCATTGGCAGCAAGTTTGCTGATGACACAAAGCTGGGTGGTGTCACCGACACCCCAACAGGCTGAGCTGTCATTCGGCGGGACCTGGACAGGCTGAAGAGCCGGGCAGGAAGACATTGAATGAACTGTAACAAGGGCAGTGTAGAGTCTGGCATCTGGGCAAGAACAACCCCAGGAATCAGTGATGGAGTGAGCATTAACTATTGATGGAGTGACCATTATCTTAGGATTATGTAGTTACTACCTGTTCTTGTTAAAAATCATAAAGCTTAGCATTGTGTAGAGAGATGGGAGGCTAGGTGCACCCTGTCGAAGAAGAAATTGATTACTGAAATGCTGGCAGGGACCAGCTATATGGTTTGGACTAGTGAGAGGAAACAACAGAGTGATGGGGGGCAAAAGTTCAACCCTGAGGAAGACTCTTACTTCATCACAAGATGGCATCACGACCCTCAAAAGACGATCACCAAAAGAAACTGTGCAAGCTCAAGAAGGAGGAGACTTAATTAACATAGGAAGCGGGGACAGGTTATGCATATGTATAGGTGTGCTGGAATGTCTAATGAAGATGTATTATTTTATGGCATATAATTATGGTTTTGGGGTCCAGCTGTGTGCACATCTGTAGTGGCGAGAGCCCCTTTGCACCCGCTAGAGAATAAATTACCCCCTCAAAATCTCTAAACAGAGTTCTTGGGTCCTTTCAGTGCATCATCAGGATAGGCTGGGGACTGACCTGTTGGAGAACAGCACAGGAGAAAGAGACTTGGAGGTCCTAGTGGACAGCAGGATGGCCAGGAGCCAGCAATGGGCCCTGATGGCCAAGAAGGCCAATGGCATCCTGGGGTGGATTAGAAGGAGGGTGGTTAGTAGATTGAAAGAGGTTCTCCTCCTGCTCTGCATCCAGAATATTGTGTCTAGTTGCGGGCCCCTCAGTTCCGGAGGAACACAGATCTGCATCAGAGAGTCCAGCACAGTCTTAAAGATAATTAAGGGAGTGGAACATCTCTCTGACAAGGAAAGGCAGAGGGAGCTTGGTCTTTTGAGCTTGGAAAAAAAGTAAACTGAGGGGTGACCCCACTGGTGTTGATATATATGGAAATGGTGGGTGTCAGAAGGATGAAGCCTGGCTCTGCTCAGTGGCACCCAATGATAGGACAAGGGGCAATGAATGTGAATAGAGGAAGTTCCACATCAATCTGAGATGGAACTTCTTCCCAGTGAGGGTGACAGAGCACTGGAAGGGGCTGCCCAGGGGGATTGTGAAGTCTCCTTCTCTGGAGCTGTTCAAAACCCACCCAGCCATGTTCCTGTGTGACCTGGTCTAAGTGGTCCCGCTGGATGATCTTTTGAGGTCCCTTCCAATCCCTAATGTTCTGTGATTCCATGGAGCCAAAGGACCTGTTTTCTTTAGCGAACATCTTAAAACCTGTACATCTCTTAGAGTTTTTCCATCCCAGAATAGCTCCTGAAGAGCAGGGATGCTTTTCTCTTCTAATCTTGTCAACAATTCCGAGTGCAGATTTGTTCTGGAGAAATCTGAGATCCTGCCTTGGTTTCGGAGAAGTGTAGCAGAGTTGGCATCCTCTTCCTGCTAAATTAATCCTCCAAACCACCGAGACCCCATAAATTTCAAGAAGACTGATGAGAATCCTACGCCTTCCTAGGAGGAGGCATGTTGACTCCGACCTTCTGACTTCAGGTCAGACACAGCAATGCTGTAACACAAGAACAGTCTTAAAATTTTCCATCATTTCAGGCTCATGTCAGTTCTGTTCGATGTTGTAGGGGTTTTTTTAGTGTGTCCCAAAGAGATTTGGCCAAACCCTGTGTTTTAGCAGCAACAGAGCAGCATCCACTGCAAGATTTCTGCTGATAACACGACAAACAGTTTTTCATATAAAAACCTCCTCTGCAGCTTCAAGGAGGCTAGGGAGAGGTCTGGAGAACAAGCCCTATGAAGACCAGCTGAGGGAGCTGGGATTATTTAGTCTAGAGAAGAGGAGGCTGAGAGGAGACCTTATTGCTCTCTAGAGCTACCTAAATGGAGGTTGTAGTGAGGCTGGTGCTGGTCTCTTCTCCCAAATTACTGATGCTATAAGAAGGACACATGGACTTGAGTTGCCTCAGGGGAGGTTTAGATTGGATCTTAGGAGGAGGTTCTTTACTGACAAGAGTGGTTGGACACTGGATCAGACTGCCCAGGGAGGTGGTGGAGTCCTCATCCCTGGAGGTGTTTAAGAACAGAGTAGCAAGAGTACTTGAGGGAATGGTCTAGGGGTGAGGGAGCTGTTGGGATGAGGGCTGGACTTGCTGATTCTGGAGGTTCTTTCCAGCCAGGATGATTCTATGATTCTTTCAATGGAAAAGAAGTCACCACACATGTAAGTTCATGAAGAGGCTTCTGAGTCTCACACAGGACCTCTGCAGGGGTCAAAGTTGATCAATACTTTAGAAAATCCCCAGTCCATCTCAGCTTAGCTGAGTTTGGAACAGCGAGTTCCTGAGTTAAAGCAAGGTTGGAGGTGCAGGTGAGAAAACTGCAAGTGAGACTCAACTTGCTGTGAGAGGGCTTAAGATATATAGAGAGAAAGATCTCTCATCTGCATTTTCCAGAGGATTTCAAAGCAGAACAAAAGCACTTTGCGTTAAAGCTCTGGGGAAAAAAAAGATCACCTCTGATTCCCTAAGTCATGGATTCATAAATCAAACAAAATAGAGCTGACTACTCAGCAAATACATCTTCTAGCACCAATAACGATGAGGAGGGTTCTCTTATTTGAGGGTTGTTCATAATTCACCATAATTGGTGGGAGAGCAAGGGTTGAGTCGATGTAATTCATTCATGGCTGGCAGTGTTATTATTTCAGAACAAAAATATTGAGCTCTATGAAAACCAGCTGGTGTCAACAGAAACCAGCACGAGGGTCAAGCAACAGCTTGCAACCAGTGGTTGTTGTTTTAAAAGCCCCAGCACTGAAAGGTTGGTTGGTTCCAGCCCACTAAAGCTTTATTTTTAATAAGACTGGTGTCACCCAAGGGCGAGCAATCCTGATTGTCTCATGGGTCAGATATCTTCACCCCTTCTTTTTGGTGTTTTCACAGAGTTTTGAGAAAGGGGCTGTTTGCTGTAGGTGACACTGGCCATCGCAGGGCTGTGCAAAGGGACTCCTGAATCTACAGGAATTAAGAAAATCATCCTGTTTTGAGCAGGTTTAGTAGCACAATGACAGTTAGAAAAAGTTTTTCAACGGGGCTGAGACACCTTCCTCACCCCTCCATGATAAACTCTCCCCAGCAGTCGCGCAGCCTCCCACATTCAGTGAAGAAAAAAGGCAGAGGCTTTTTTGTCTTGGTGCTTTGTAGATGACTCCTTGATGTTTCTGGGGAGTGACTGCAACCCAGCTCAGGAGATCACAAGGTTCTAAAAGCCCATGTAGGCTCCTGGGCTTTTACACTCACCTGAGTCTTCACAGAGGTTCAGATCAAACCTTTCCCGAGCATCTCCCATGCCTTGAGGGCAGGGGGGAAGTGGCTCCTCTTAACTTCTTGACAGTTTTCTTTTACATCTCCAGCCAGAACAGGAACCAAAGTGAGAAAAAAATAATCCTCACATGTGATTTTTGGTGATAGCAGCTGGGGAGGTGCCTCTAGGACCCCATCCCCTTTGGACTGCAGGGTCTGGGATTTGGAAAGCCAGGCATGTGGGAGCACTGGGACATCCTTGGAGAGACGAACATGAACATGGGAGTGTTTGTGTGAACTCAGACCGTCCCCCAGAGCCTTTCCAGGCCTGTCTGTCAGCAGTGTTGACATCAAATGTGTATCCCCACATCAAAGCCCTCTGTGAGGCTGCTGACTTCCTACTAAGGAAAACAAGGGAAAACACATTTTCAGTGCTTGTTGTTTATTTTAACATGTTTTTAGTGGTTGATTGATTTCTTTTCCTTCTTTCTAGAAGCAACTGGAGGGGGATGGTTTGTTTTATCAGGAAACAAGGATAAATTCACTCAAGCAAGCTGAGGCAGTCCAGGCAGGTGCTGCTGCACTTTGGCTGCAGGTACCACAGTGCCCCAGAGGCTGCTGATGGGGCTGGGGCCAAGCTGCTCCTCTGGGGAAATGTTCTGCTACACTGTTCAAGGGTAGGGGGGCTTGTAAAAGGGCTGTTTCCGCTAGAAACTGGGTGGCCATTGGAACTCTTTGCTTATAGAGGTTTTAAAAAACGTTTCTGATTCCTGTCAAAATTAAGAGTCAGTAGTTCCAACTTAAAATAATCAGCTGCACAGAATGTATTGGGCTGGAAGGAACCTGCAAAGGTCATCTAGTCCAACACCCCTACAACAAGCCAGCACTCCCTAGACCAGATTGCCCAGAGCCCCAGCCAGCCTGACCTTGAATGGCTCCAGGGATAGGACCTCCACCCCTTCTCTGGGCAGCTTGTTCCAGAGCTCCCCCACCCTCAGATTCAACAACTTTTTCCTCCTCAGTCTCCCCTTTTCCAGCCTCAAATCACGACCCCTTGTCTACCCTGTATATTATAAGTCAAAAGCTAAAATGTTACAGCCCCTATGAGATATCAGGAGGAAACCCACTTGAGACAGTTGGGTTAATGGTTGGACTCAATGATCTTAAAGGTCTTTTCCAACATAAATTATCCTGTGATTCTGTGAATGCAAGTTGTACCTGTTTAATCCCACTTTTCCTTTGGGACTGGGTGTGCATGGCTTTCCCATGCCTCTGCCCCGGTGCTTCTGGCCGCTCCTAGAGGTATCACACGTAGCTTCAAGCTGTGAGTCCTCTGCTGCTTCTCACAGTGTGGGTAAAGACAAAGCCTCCAGCTACTCACAGAAAGTGAAGCAGCCTTGCAGGAGAGTGAAGTTTGGTGTGAAGGTGTGAATCAGAGCAGAGGTAATACCCAGAGCAATTGTAGCTGCAGCTGCATGAATTGTGAGAACCTGAAAGAGCCTCTGCTGTACATGGCAGGGATGGACAGGAAATTTTCCTCCCTTGCACCTCAGCCCTGTGCTTTATGTTCTCTGAGTTATTTACACAGAGCAGAATGAGCACAAAGGCAGCAGCCACCGTTACTGCAGTCGAACTTGTCTCAACTTGAGGAATCTGGGGCAGAAGGAGGTGTGGTAGCAGCAGGAGTCCAAAATACCCTGCAGAGAAATGGTGAAGCTGCAGGGTCCCCTCTGCAGTTCCCACTGCTCCATGTGCCTAGAGACACAATGCAAAGGCTCCTTGAGCAGAGGACGTTACCCCGGGATGCTGCAGTTCCCCTGACTTGCATCTTTGCTCTTTCTTGTAAGAACTTAGGAAAATCATTAGTGATCAAGTTGTAGGGTTTCTCTTGTGTGCACATCCAGAAACATTGGCAACAGCTATGAAACTGCAGGAGCATCAACTTTTGGAACTGAAAGGTCCATGAAATTCAAAAGATGCCAATTCTGTCACACTTTAGTTTGTTTTTTCACTTTATTTTGCTTCAACTTTATCTTTTTTCCTCTTTATTTTTTTCCACTTTATTTTTCCCTCCATGGACTACAGTGATAATGACCCTACAAGAAGAGCCTGATTTCTCCCAGGTTTGGATAGATGCTTTCCTGAAAGGCTCAAGAGAAAGGTGGGGAAAAAAAGATTAAAAGTCAGAACTAGCTGGGGAACGAGGGAGTTAAAGAATCTGCAGCTCAAGCTGCTCTCGAGGGAGACAGGAAAGCCATAGAGATTTGGCACTGAAGTGTAGATCCCAAAAATTAGATCATAGCACATAATTATCCTCTAAACCAGTCCCAGTGCCAAAATCATAATATCTGGGATTGTTATAATTTGAAGTCACGTAGGAAATCCAGAGTTCCAATCAGTTGCATTCCCATGCCCAGCCGCTCCATGCCATTGCCCATTCCACAATAAAACCAACCTGGCATTGTGTGTGGAATGAGTAACGATTCCTGTGCCGAAAGGGAAGAGGGAGAAACGCCGAGAACTCTCTCAGGAGCTGAAGTCAGCGGGAGCTGGCGCTGCTGGCAGGGCCTCAGCACCCATGAGTCAGAGCCTGGGCTCCGTCAGCATCATCCTGCTGCTTCCACCCCACAACATCCAATCATAGACTGTGTTGAGTTGGAAGGGACCTGCAAAGGTCATCTAGTCCAACTCCCCTACAGCATGGTTGCCCAGAGCTCCATCCATCCTGACTTTGAACAGCTCCAGGGATGGGGCCTCCATCACCTCTCTGGGCAGCCTGTTCCAGGGATCTCCCACCCTCAGATTGAACAACCTTTTCCTCCATTCCATCCTCCATTCCAGCCTCAATCTCTCCTTTTTCAGTTTCAAACCATGACCCCTTATCCTGTTGTTCCCCACTCTGGTGAACAGTCTTCCCCAGCCTTCTGCGAGCTCCTTTCAGGGACTGGGAAAGGAGCTGCCCACCTGCTCAGCAGATGCAGCTAACCTGCTCAAAAAACACCTTGGATATTTTTCCAGCTCCCCTCACTTGGGTTTAGTCAAAGCCAAACACCCAGTCTGGTAGAAGGTCCCATGTTTGGGTTGTGAGATCAGCTCATGTCCTCATAACCATCTCTGCAGGCGTTGGACAAAGCACTACTCTCAGCTCTATCTCAGAAGCTATGGAAACACCTTATGCTACTAATTTCAGGTCATGAATTCCACAGAGGAGTTGCCTGGATACGAACAGAAAGGTTTGAGCCTCCATGAGGGGCTGAGATTGACTGTCCTTCCTCATGGGTTTCGCTGGAGATGCTCAAGTGGTTCAGGGTTTTGCTGTGATCAGTGAAATGTGTCTGCATGGAGAGGTTTCTGCCTCCCAAGTCAATGCTTTTCCTCCTGCTTGCTCTGATGGCAGAGCCAGCCTGACTTTCTCTCCTCAAGATGTGGAGCTGCAGCATCCCATGGGATAAGGCTCCCATGTTTTTGCATAATAGATGCAGATCAATGCAGCACAAAACTTGTTCATTTGATCCCCCTTGTTCATTGCCTAAGTTGGCACTTAGGCATTGATAATATGTGAACCCATCCCATCTCCAGCCTGCTGTCCCACCATGCTGGTCCACAGCTGCCCCAGCTGGAGTCCAATCCCACTCCCCAAGTCTGGTGCTCAAGCCTATCTCAGGCAGTGCTGTTGGTGTGGGATGTTTGCAGAAAGGAGCAATGTCCAAACGTGCTGACATCCCAGGCCTGACCTTCACTTTCCCTTCAGGTGTGCACTCAGCTCTTCTAAAATCCAGCCCTTAGCAGAGCTGAACTAAATGCACTTGTCCCTAAACAGGATCACTGCACAAAATCCCTCCAACTCACCGGAATCCAACCAGCAGATGGCATGAGCAGACACTGCCATCACTAGCACCCCATGAGCAGCCACTGCCATCACTGCAGCACCCCATGAGCAGACACTGCCATCACTGCAGCACCCCATGAGCAGACACTGCCATCACTGCAGGACCCCATGAGCAAGCACTGCCATTCACTGCAGTGCCCCAGGACAAGGAACGCCCTTGTGCGGCAGCACCCAGTCCGCAGACACTGCCATCAC